>NC_069425.1:1963998-2161498 GCF_026875155.1 Cherax quadricarinatus
GAAAAACCCCAAGGAAAGTCACATTTTTAAAAGGGGCAAGAAAGTCACTTTTACTGTGGAAAGAAAGTCAATCTACTGTCAAAAAGTCCTTTTTACATGTGGCAAGAAAGGGTCACATCTTAACATGTTAGCAAGAAAGTCACATCTTACATGTAGCAAGAAAGTCACATCTTACATGTGGCAAGAAAGTCACATCTTATATGTGGCAAGAAAGTCACATCTTACATGTGGCAAGAAAGTCACATCTTACATGTGCAAAGAAGTCACATCTTACATGTGGCAAGAAAGTCACATCTTACATGTGGCAAGAAAGTCACATCTTACATGTGGCAAGAAAGTCACATCTTACATGTGGCAAGAAAGTCACATCTTACATGTAGCAAGAAAGTCACATCTTACATGTGGCAAGAAAGTCACATCTTACATGTAGCAAGAAAGTCACATCTTACATGTGGCAAGAAAGTCACATCTTACATGTGGCAAGAAAGTCACATCTTACATATAACAACAAAGTCACATCTTACATATAACAACAAAGTCACATCTTACATATCAAACAGCAGATATGACTGACGTATGATCATTATGGGTCACATTTTCAAATACTTTGTGTTTTTATAATGCTGAATATAATATCCGAACGACAATTAATTCATGTCCACATTCACAGATCTGTTTTTATATAGTTACACAGAAAGTACTGGTATTTAATTTTGTCAACCAGTCACCATCGTTATTGCAAGTTCTGCTAAGTCATTTATCACAGTTTCACTACCTTTAGTACCTCATGTTCACCTCAGGTACTTCATATTCACCTCAGGTACTTCATATTCACCTCAGGCACTTCATATTCACCTCAGGTACTTCATATTCACCTCCGGTACTTCATATTCACCTCAGATACTTCATATTCACCTCAGATACCTCATGTTCACCTCAGGTACTTCATATTCACCTCCGGTACTTCATATTCACCTCAGGTACTTCATATTCACCTCATATACTTCATATTCACCTCAGGTACCTCATATTCACCTCAGGTACCTCATATTCACCACAGGTGCCTCATATTTACCTCATTTACCTCATATTCACCTCGGGTACTTCATATTCACCTCAGGTAACTCGTATTCACCTGAGGTACCTGATATTTACCTCTGGTACCTCATATTCATCTCAGGTACCTCATATTCACCTCAGGTACCTCATATTCACCTCAGGTACCTCATATTCACCTCAGATACCTCAAAGTCACCTCACGTACTTCATATTCACCTCGGGTACTTCATATTCACCTCAGGTAACTCATATTCACCTCAGGTACCTCATATTTACCTCTGATACCTCATATTCACCTCAGGTACCTTATATTCACCTCAGGTACCTCATATTCACCTCAGGTACTTCATATTCACCTCGGGTACCTCATATTCACCTCAGGTACCTCATATTCACCTCAGGTACTTCATATTCACTTCAGGTACCTCGTATTCACCTCAGGTACTTCATATTCACCTCAGGTACCTCATATTCACCTCAGGTACTTCATATTCACCTCAGGTACTTCATATTCACCTCAGGTACCTCATGTTCACCTCAGGTACCTCATATTCACCTCAGGTACTTCATATTCGCCTCGGTTACCTCATATTCGCCTCCGGTACTTTACATTCACCTCGGGTACTTCATATTCACCTCAGGTAACTCATATTGACCTCAGGTACCTCATATTTACCTAAGGTACTTCATATTCACCTCAGGTACCTCATATTCACTTCAGATACCTCATAGTCACCTCACGTACCTCATATTCACCTCAGGTACCTCATATTTACCTCAGGTACCTCATATTCACCTCGGGTACTTCATATTCACCTCAGGTAACTCATATTCACCTCAGGTACCTCATATTCTCCTCAGGTACCTCATATTCACCTCAGGTGCTTCATATTCACCTCGGGTACCTCATATCCACCTCAGGTACCTCATAATCACCTCAGGTACTTCATATTCACCTCATGTACTTCATATTCACTTGAGGCACCCCATATTCACCTCAGGTACCTCATATTTAATTCAGGTACCTCATTTTCACAGCAAGTACCTCATGTTTACCTCAGATACCTCTTATTAACCTCAGGTACCTCCTGTTCACCTCAGGTACCTCATATTCACCGCAGGTACCTCATATTTACTTCAGATACCTCATATTTACTTCAGGTACCTCATATTCACCTCAGGTAACTCATATTCACCTCAGATACCTCATACTCACCTCAGGTACCTCATGCTTATCTCAGGTACCTCATACTCACCCCAGGTACCTCATATTCACCTCAGGTACCTCATATTTACCTCATGTACCTCATATTCACCTCAGGTACCTCATATTCACCTCAGGTACCTCATATTTACCTCAGGTACCTCATATTTACCTCAGTACCTCATATTCACCTCAGGTACCTCATATTTACCTCAGGTACCTCATATTCACCTCAGGTTCCTCATATTCACTTCCAGTACCTCATATTCACCTCAGGTACCTCATATTTACCTCAGGCACCTCATATTTACCTCAGGTATCTCATATTCACCTCCGGTTCCTCATATTCACCTCAGGTACCTCATATTCACCTAAGGTACCTCATGTTCACCTCAGGTACCTCATATTCACCTCAGGTACCTCATGTTCACCTCAGGTACCTCATATTTACCTCATGTACCTCATATTCACCTCAGGTACCTCATATTCACCTCAGGTACCTCATATTCACCTCAGGTACCTCATATTCACCTCAGGTACCTCATATTCACCTCAGGTAGCTCATATTCCCCTCAGGTACCTCATATTTATCTCAGGTACCTTATATTCACCTCAGGTACCTCATACTCACCTCACGTACCTCATATTCCCCTCATGTACCTCATATTCAACTCAGGTACCTCATATTCCCCTCAGGTACCTCATATTTCCCTCAGGTACTTCATATTCCCCTCAGGTACCTCATATTCTCCTCAGGTACCTCATATTTCCCTCAGGTACTTCATATTCCCCTCAGGTACCTCATATTCTCCTCAGGTACCTCATATTTCCCTCAGGTACTTCATATTCACCTCAGGTACCTCATATTTCCCTCAGGTACCTCATATTCCCCTCAGGTACCTCATATTCCCCTCAGGTACCTCATATTCTCCTCAGGTACCTCATATTTCCCTCAGGTACTTCATATTCACCTCAGGTACCTCATATTCCCCTCAGGTACCTCATATTCCCCTCAGGTACCTCATATTCCCCTCAGGTACCTCATATTCTCCTCAGGTACCTCATATTTCCCTCAGGTACTTCATACTCACCTCAGGTACCTCATATTCCCCTCAGGTACTAATCAAACACTGAATTTGACGAGTCTGAAAAAAATATCACTGAACAAAGGCATGACTGGTGCGTTGGATTAGCACAACTTGTAAAGTAACTTGTCTGCATCTTGTAAAGTAACTTGTCTGCATATTGTAAAGTAACTTGTCCGCATCTTGTAAAGTAACTTGTCTGCATCTTGTAAAGTAACTTGTCTGCAACTTGTAAAGTAACTTGTCTGCAACTTGTAAAGTAACTTGTCTGCAACTTGTAAAGTAACTTGTCTGCATCTTGTAAAGAAAACTTGTCTGCAACTTGAAAGTAACTTGTCTGCATCTTGTAATGTAACTTGTCTGCATCTTGAAAGTAACTTGTCTGCATCTTGTTAAAAGTAACTTGTCTGCATCTTGTAAAGTAACTTGTCTGCAACTTGTAAAGTAACTTGTCTGCAACTTGTCTGCAACTTATAAAGTAACTTGTCTGCAACTTTTTAAAGTAACTTGTCTGCATCTTGTTAAAGTAATTGTCTGCAACTTGTAATGTAACTTGTCTTCAACTTGTAAAGTAACTTGTCTGCATCTTGTAAAGTAACTTGTCTGCATTTTGTAAAGTAACTTGTCTGCTTTTTGGGTAAAGTAACTTGTCTGCATCTTCTAAAGTAACTTGTCTGCATCTTGTAAAGTAACTTGTCTGCATCTTGAAAAAGTAACTTGTCTGCACTTGTAAATAAACCTGTCTGCATCTTGTAAAGTAACTTGTTTGCAACTTGTAAAGTAACTTGTCTGCATCTTGTAAAGTAACTTGTCTGCATCTTGTAAAGTAACTTGTCTGCAACTTGTAAAGTAACTTGTCTGCATCTTGTAAAGTAACTTGTCTGCAACTTGTAAGGTAACTTGTCTGCATCTTGTAAAGTAACTTGTCTGCATCTTGTAAAGCAACTTGTCTGCATCTTGTAAAGTAACTTGTCTGCATCTTGTAAAGTAACTTGTCTGCATCTTGTAAAGTAACTTGTCTGCAACTTGTAAAGTAACTTGTCTGCATCTTGTAAAGTAACTTGTATGCATCTTGTAAAGTAACTTGTCTGCAACTTGTAAAGTGACTTGTCTGCAACTTGTAAAGTAACTTGTCTGCATCTTGAAAAGTAACTTGTCTGCAACTTGTAAAGTAAGTTGTCTGCATCTTGTAAAGTAACTTGTCTGCATCTTGTAAAGTAACTTGTCTGCATCTTGTAAAGTAACTTGTCTATAACTTGTAAAGTAACTTGTCTGCAACTTGTAAAGTAACTTGTCTGCAACTTGTCTGCAACTTGTAAAGTAACTTGTCTGCAACTTGTAAAGTAACTTGTCTGTATCTTGTAAAGTAACTTGTCTGCATCTTGTAAAGTAACTTGTCTGCATCTTGTAAAGTAACTTGTCTGCATCTTGTAAAGTAACTTGTCTGCACCTTGTAAAGTAACTTGTCTGCAACTTGTCTGCAACTTGTAAAGTTACTTGTCTGCATCTTGTAAAGTAACTTGTCTGCAACTTGTAAAGTAACTTGTCTGCAACTTGTAAAGTAACTTGTCTGCATCTTGTAAAGTAACTTGTCTGCATCTTGTAAAGTAACTTGTCTGCATCTTGTAAAGTAACTTGTCTGCATCTTGTAAAGTAACTTGTCTGCATCTTGTAAAGTAACTTGTCTGCATCTTGTAAAGTAACTTGTCTGCATCTTGTAAAGTAACTTGTATGCATCTTGTAAAGTAATTGTCTGCAACTTGTAAAGTAACTTGTCTGCAACTTGTAAAGTAACTGTCTGCATCTTGAAAGTAACTTGTCTGAAACTTGTAAAGTAACTGTCTGCATCTTGTAAAGTAACTTGTCTGCACCCTTGAAAGTAACTTGTCTGCATCTTGTATAGTAACTTGTCTGCATCTTGTAAAGTATCTTGTCTGCAACTTTTAAAGTAACTTGTCTGTAACTTGTAAAGTAACTTGTTGCATCTTGAAAAAGTAACTTGTCTGCATCTTGTAAAGTAACTTGTCTGCAACTTGTAAAGTAACTTGTCTGCAACTTGTAAAGTAACTTGTCTGCAACTTGTAAAGTAACTTGTCTGCAACTTGTAAAGTAACTTGTCTGCATCTTGTAAAGTAACTTGTCTGCAACTTGTAAAGTAACTTGTCTGCATCTTGTAAAGTAACTTGTCTGCAACTTGTAAAGTAACTTGTCTGCAAACTTGTAAAGTAACTTTGTCTGCATCTTGTAAAGTAACTTGTCTGCAACTTGTAAAGAAACTTGTCTGCTCTTGTAAAGAAACTTGTCTGCATCTTGTAAAGTAACTTGTCTGCATCTTGCAAAGTAACTTGTCTGCATCTTGTAAAGTAACTTGTCTGCATCTTGTAAAGTAACTTGTCTGCATCTTCTAAAGTAACTTGTCTGCATCTTGTAAAGTAACTTGTCTGCATCTTGTAAAGTGACTTGTCTGCATCTTGTAAAGTAACTTGTCTGCATCTTGTAAAGTAACTTGTCTGCATCTTGTAAAGTAACTTGTCTGCAACTTGTAAAGTAACTTGTCTGCAACTTGTAAAGCAACTTGTCTGCGTCTTGTAAAGTAACTTGTCTGCAACTTGTAAAGTAACTTGTCTGCATCTTGTAAAGTAACTTGTCTTCAACTTGTATAGTAACTTGTCTGCATCTTGTAAAGTAACTTGTCTGCATCTTGTAAAGTAACTTCTCTGCATCTTGTAAAGTAACTTGCCTGCATCTTGTAAAGTAACTTGTCTGTATCTTGTAAAGAAACTTGTCTGCATCTTGTAAAGTAACTTGTCTGCAACTTGTATAGTAACTTGGCTGCATCTTGTAAAGTAACTTGTCTGCAACTTGTAAAGTAACTTGTCTGTATCTTGTAAAGAAACTTGTCTGCATCTTGTAAAGTAACTTGTCTGCAACTTTTATAGTAACTTGGCTGCATCTTGTAAAGTAACTTGTCTGCATCTTGTAAAGTAAGGGTCTGCATCTTGTAAAGTATTTGTCTGCATCTTGTAAAGTAACTGTCTGCAACTTGTAAAGTAACTTGTCTGCAACTTGTAAAGTAACGTGTTTGCAACTTGTAAAGTAACTTGTCTGCATCTTGTAAAGTAACTTGTCTGCAACTTGTAAAGTAACTTGTCTGCAACTTGTAAAGGAACTTGTCTGCAACTTGTAAAGTAACTTGTCTGCAACTTGAAAAGTAATTGTCTGCAACTTGTAAAGTAACTTGTCTGCTTTCTTGTAAAGTAACTTGTCTGCATCTTGTAAAGTAACTTGTCTGCATCTTGTAAAGTAACTTGTCTGCAACTTGTAAAGTAACTTGTCTGCAACTTGTAAAGTAACTTGTCTGCAACTTGTAAAGGAACTTGTCTGCAACTTGTAAAGTAACTTGTCTGCAACTTGTAAAGTAACTTGTCTGCCTCTTGTAAAGTAACTTGTCTGCATCTTGTAAAGAAACCCTTGTCTGCATCTGTAAAGTAACTTGCCCTGCAACTTGTAAAGTAACTTGTCTGCAACTTGTAAAGTAACGTGTTTGCAACTTGTAAAGTAACTTGTCTGCATCTTGTAAAGTAACTTGTCTGCAACTTGTAAGGAACTTGTCTGCAATTGAAAAGTAACTTGTCTGCAACTTGCAAAGTAACTTGTCTGCAACTTGTAAAGAAAACTTGTCTGCGTCTTGTAAATAACTTGCTGCATCTTTTTAAAGTAACTTGTCTGCATCTTGTAAAGTAACTTGTCTGCAACTTGTAAAGTAACTTGTCTGCAATTTGTAAAGTAACTTGTCTGCAACTTGAAAAGGGAAACTTGTCTCAACTTGTAAAGTAACTTGTCTGCAACTTGTAAAGTAACTTGTCTGCATCTTGAAAAGGGAATTTGTCGCATCTTGTAAAGTAACTTGTCTGCAACTTGTAAAGTAACTTGTCTGCATCTTGTAAAGTAACTTGTCTGCATCTTGTAAAGGAACTTGTCTGGAACTTGTAAAGTAACTTGTCTGCATCTTGTAAAGTAACTTGTCTGCAACTTGTAAAGTAACTTGTCTGCATCTTGTAAAGTAACTTGTCTGCAACTTGTAAAGTAACTTGTCTGCAACTTGTAAAGTAACTTGTCTGCATCTTGAAAAGTAACTTGTCGCAATCTTGTAAAGTAACTTGTCTGCAACTTGTAAAGTAACTTGTCTGCAACTTGTAAAGTAACTTGTCTGCATCTTGTAAAGAAACCTTGTCGCATCTTGTAAAGTAACTTGTCTGCATCTTGTAAAGTAACTTGTCTGCATCTTGTAAAGTAACTTGTCTGCAACTTGTAAAGTAACTTGTCTGCATCTTGTAAAGTAACTTGTCTGAAACTTGTAAATAACTTGTCTGCAATTTGGTAAAGTAACTTGTCTGCATCTTGTAAAGTAACTTGTCTGCATCTTGTAAAGTAACTTGTCTGCAACTTGTAAAGTAACTTGTCTGCATCTTGTAAAGAAACTTGTCTGCAAACTTGTAAAGTAACTTGTCTGCAACTTGTAAAGTAACTTGTCTGCAACTTGTAAAGTAACTTGTCTGCAACTTGTAAAGTAACTTGTCTGCACTTGTAAAGTAACTTGTCTGAATCTTGTAAAGAAAACTTGGTCTGCAACTTGTAAAGTAACTTGTCTGCATCTTGTAAAGTAACTTGTCTGCAACTTGTAAAGTAACTTGTCTGCAACTTTTTAAAGTAAACTTGTCTGCAATTTGTAAAGTAACTTGTCTGCAACTTGAAAAGTAACTTGTCTGCATCTTGTAAAGAAATTTGTCTGCATCTTGTAAAGTAACTTGTCTGCACTTGTAAAGTAACTTGTTTTGCAACTTGTAAAGTAAATTTGGGTCTGCAACTTGTAAAGTAACTTGTCTGCATCTTGTAAAGTAACTTGTCTGCAACTTGTAAAGTAACTTGTCTGCATCTTGTAAAGTAACTTGTCTGCAACTTGTAAAGTAAAGGAACTTTTGTCTGCAACTGTACAAAGGAGAGTTAAGAGAGCAGAGATGATTAAAATGTCACGTATAGACGTTCAGACGTACAGACGTACAGACGTACAGACGTACAGACGTACAGACGTACAGACGTACAGACGTATTGGGAAATATAGGAAAGCTAAAGACACTGATGAGCTACAGTAAGGAAATATTTCTTCAGTCTCAGGAGGGGAAAAATTCCTGAATGAGCTAAATCAAAATTTTTGTCTAGGGCAGAGTAGTCAGAATGAAGAAGAAAACCATGGACGGGTGGGACTTGAATCCATGACAAGTGACTCACTTGCAATGGGTTGAAGTCCAAGCCGTTCCCTGATTTGTTTGCAATCCTGTATTTAGGATTTCGTGAGTCAGAATATTGAAGTGAAAAAAAACATTGAAAAAATTCCACTTTTGAATGAAGGTTTTGCATTCAGAATACGACATTGAAGACGAAATTAAAATATTACAGGATTAAATAGAATTCGATGAAGGTATATAGAGTAGTGTGTAAATTTATTGGGACAGAAGCAAACTTTGTGATTATTTTATAATGTCTTAGTCTCCTGTTTAATGTAGTTTGGGTTCTTTTCTTTTCAGATGAGTTTGCTACAGACTTCTTGCAACCATCCAGCTGTGGGGTTACCCCTACGACTCTCGTCAGTGCTACAACAGCTGTTGTTCCCTAAGGGTGTTTTTCATGGGTGAATGTGGTTTCGCCAAATTCTCCCACACAATTCTTGATTACTGCTGAAATTCACAGTGGATGTTACACCTAGAAAGCGTGCATGCATTCTAGCTCTTGGAAAACGTGTTGATTTGAGTATCAGACAGATCGACAAAAATTTTAGCCTAGAAAGGTCATCTGTCGGTCGGAAGAAATCGTAAGACAACACCTTATGATGAAGGTTATCGTAAGAAATAGTGTGAATGACCACAAGAAAACCAGCAAAAATCTACAGAGAGATTTTTATCTTCTACTGGCGTGAATGTTGATTCTTCAACTGTTCGACGAAGGCTCATTGAAGCCGACAGAACTGCCAGAAAGCCGGTAAAGAAACGCTTATTAACTTCTGTTATGAAGAAAAAACGGCTGCGGTGAGCACTCGATCATAATGGATGGACGACAGATGAATGGAGAAAACGTATATTTTCCCGATTTAGGCGCATTTTGAAGTACATGGGTACAGATCAGTGGTAGTTAGACGGAACAAAGGCGAGCCCCTTCCCGGGAAAGGACACATTCAACAAGCGCCACAAACCCCACCTAAAAGGATTTTGGGGTAGTTTTACTGCTAAGAACTTTTTATTGTTTAGGGAACGATGAACAGTAATAATTCAAGCAATCCTGCAACTCATTTGCTTCTCCCTTTGGAATAGACACTTTCCTGATGGAGAAAGGCATTTTTCAGCAGATCTGTTCCATGCCACAATTCTTTTCTTCGAAAGAGTGGGTTAAGCTTTCCCAAATTGACCTGGAAACTCTCCGACCTCAACCCAGTTGAGAAATCTATAAGCAAGAATCAACGCAGGATTGTGAACAGGATTGTTCACCTGTAAAATGCTAATTGCCCGTAATATTAGGGCCTGGTGCCAAGCGAAGAAACCCGCCTAATGTGTTCAACATCGATTGAATCTATGCTCAAGCGTGTGCAATGGTTTATGGAAGCAAAAGGGTATCATATCTCTCTAAAATCAATTTCATCTCAATCATTGCCGGTATTTTCAAAAACATTAATATACACATCTACTGTATAAATTGAGAAAGAACATAAAAATATAGTGACGAAAATGTGGGAAAAACTGTAAAGACAATTTGAAGGATGAAATCATCAAGAGACGAGGACAGGAAAATTAGGTTCTGGAATTGTGGAAAGCAGGTAATGTGGTTGTGATGAAACTAATTAAAAGAAAAGTAATGAAATTCAAGTTAGAAAAGCGGTATTTGGAAACTCTCGGTGTGAATTTAAGCTGTGCTGGAGGAGTGTGCAACTGCAGTCTGAAGGTGGAGACGCTGGCGACACTATCTTCATACATCACAGATACCAGGAAGCAGCAGTTACATGGAAGTAAGGATACTCTGTCTGACAACATATCTGTTTAAAAGAGTACTAGCTAGATTTTCAAAATAACAGTATATATATATATATATATATATATATATTATATATATATATATATATACATATATATATTATATATATATATAATATATATATATATATATATATATATATATATATATATACATATATATATATATATAATATATATATATATATATATATATATATATATATATATATATATAAATCTTCATCAGAGTACAAAACAAATTCTGGCCACAAAATAGAGCGAAAGACCAACGTCAAAGACCTGGGAGTGATCATGTCGGAGGATCTCACCTTCAAGACCATAACATTGTATCAATCGCATCTGCTAGAAAAATGACAGGATGGATAATGAGAACCTTCAAAACTAGGGAGGCCAAGCCCATGATGACACTCTTCAGGTCACTTGTTCTCTCTAGGCTGGAATATTGCTGCACACTAACAGCACCTTTCAAGGCAGGTGAAATTGCTGACCTAGAAAATGTACAGAGAACTTTCACGGCGCGCATAACGGAGATAAAACACCTCAATTACTGGGAGCGCTTGAGAGTTCCTAAAACTGTATTCCCTGGAACGCAGGCGGGAGAGATACATGATTATATACACCTGGAAAATCCTAGAGGGACTAGTACCGAACTTCCACACGAAAATCTCTCAGTACGAAAGCAAAAGACTTGGTAGACGATGCAACATCCCCCCAATGAAAAGCAGGGTGTCACTACACGTTAAGAGACCATACAATAAGTGTCAGGGGCCCGAGACTGTTCAACTGCCTCCCAGCATACATAAGGGGGATTACCAACAGACCCCTGGTAGTCTTCAAGCTGGCACTGGACAAGCACCTAAAGTCGGTTCCTGACTAGCCGGGCTGTGGCTCGTACGCCGGTTTGCGTGCAACCAGCAGCAACAGCCTGGTTGATCAGGCTCTGATCCACCAGGAGGCCTGGTCACAGACCGGGCCGAGGGGGCGTTGACCCCCGGAACTCTCTCCAGGTAAACTCCAATACACACACACACACACACACACACACACACACCAGCAAGACTGGACTTAGTATTCATCTTGAGTAGAGCAGTTATTGAGGACATCACACATGAAAGATCCCTTGGGGCCAGCGATCATGTGGTTTTAAGCTTAGAATACATAGAGCTACAAGTGGAAGGGGCAGCAAGAAGGCCAGGACGAATGAAGCCAAACTACAAGAAAGGGGACTACACAGGGAAGCCAGTTAATGAGATGATGGAATATGTAGCAACAAAATGCAAGGAGGCTGAGGAGAGGTTTATACCCAAGGGTAACAGGACTAATGAAAAAGCCAGGATGAGCCCATGGTTCACCCAAAGGTGCAGGGAGGCAAAAACCAAGTGTGCTAGGGAATGGAAGAAATATAGAAGGCAAAGGACCCAGGAGAATAAGGAGAGCAGTCGTAGAGCCAGAAATGGATATGCACAGATAAGAAGGGAGGCCCAACGACAATATGAAAACGACATAGCAGCGAAAGCCAAATCTGAGCCGAAGCTGTTATACAGCCACATTAGGAGGAAAACAATAGTCAAGGACCAGGTAATCAGGCTAAGGAAGGAAGGAGGAGAGACAACAAGAAATGACCGTGAAGTATGTGAGGAAATTAACAAGAGATTCAAAGAAGTGTTCACAGAGGAGACAGAAGGGGCTCCAGAAAGACGGAGAGATGGGGTACACCACCAAGTGCTGGACACAGTACACACAACCGAGGAAGAAGTGAAGAGGCTTCTGAGTGAGCTAGATACCTCAAAGGCAATGGGGCCGGATATCATCTCTCCATGGATCCTGAGAGAGGGAGCAGAGGCATTATGTGTACCCCTAACAACAAATATTCAATACATCTATCAAAACAGGGAGATTGACTGAGGCATGGAAGACAGCAAATGTAGTCCCAATCTTTAAAAAAGGAGGCAGATATGAAGCATTAAACTACAGATCAGTGTCACTGACATGTATAGTATGCAAAGTCATAGAGAAGATTATCAGGAGAAGAGTGGTGGAACACCTAGAAAGGAATGATCTCATCAACAGCAGCCAACATGGTTTCAGGGATGGGAAATCCTGTGTCACAAACCTACTGGAGGTCAATGACATGTTGACAGCAGTAAGACAAGAGAGAGAGGGGTGGGTGGATTGCATTTTCTTGGACTGCAAGATGGCGTTTGACACAGTTCCACACAAGAGATTAGTGCAAAAACTGGAGGATCAAGCAGGGATAACAGGGAAAGCACTACAATGGATCAGGGAATACTTGTCAGGAAGACAGCAGCGAGTCGTGGTACGTGGCGAGGTGTCAGAGTGGGTGCCTGTGACCCGAGGGGTCCCAAAGGGGTCAGTCCTAGGACCAGTGCTGTTTCTGGTATTTGTGAACGACATGACGGAAGGAATAGACTCCGAAGTGTCCCTGTTTGCAGATGACGTGAAGTTGATGAGAAGAATTCATTCGATCGAAGACCAGGCAGACCTACAAAGGGATCTGGACAGGCTGCAGACCTGGTCCAGCAATTGGCTCCTGGAGTTCAACCCCACCAAGTGCAAAGTCATGAAGATTGGGAAGGGCAAACAAGACCGCAGACGGAGTACAGTCTAGGGGGCCAGAGACTACAAACCTCACTCAAGGAAAAAGATCTTCGGGTGAGTATAACACCAGGCACATCTCCTGAAGCGCACATCAACCAAATAACTGCCGCAGCATATGGGCGCCTAGCAAACCTCAAAACAGCATTCCGACATCTTAATAAGGAATCATTCAGGACCCTGTACACCGTGTACGTTAGGCCCATTTGGAGTATGCGGCACCAGTTTGGAAACCCACACCTAGCCAAGCACGTAAAGAAACTAGAGAAAGTGCAAAGGTTTGCAACAAGACTAGTCCCAAAGCTAAGGGGTATGTCATACGAGGAGAGGTTAAAGGAAATCGACCTGACAACACTGGAGGACAGGAGAAATAGGGGGGACATGTTAACGACATATAAAATACTGAGTGGAATTGACAAGGTGGACAAAGACAGGATGTTCCAGAGATTGGACACAGTAACAAGGGGACACAGTTGGAAGTTGAAGACACAGATGAATCACAGGGATGTTATGAAGTATTTCTTCAGCCACAGAGTAGTCAGGAAGGGGAATAGTTGGGAAGCGATGTAGTGGAGGCAGGATCCATACATTAGCTTTAAGCAGAGGTATGATAAAGCTCACGGTTCAGGGAGATTGACCTAATAGCAACCAGTGGAAAGGCGGGGCCAGGAGCTTGGACTCGACCCTGCAACCTCAACTGGGTGGAGTACAACTAGGAAAGTAAAACACACACACACCACATTTTATATAATATCTTATATTTTATATTTTAAAAATATATATATATATTTATATATAATATATAAAATTTATATATATATATTATATATATATATTATATATATATTTTATATATATATTTTATATGTCGTGCCGAATATGTAAAACTGGTCAATTAGCAAGAACTCATTTAAAATTAAGTCCTTTTCTAAAAAATTTCTCTTGTACTTTTAAGGATATATTTTTTTTCATTAATGTTATGTAAAAAATAAATTTTACCCAAAAGAATCTTAGAAAACTTACCTTTAAACCTTCTTATAACCAACACAATTTATTTTAGCCTAACCCAACTAAATATATTTTAGATTTGCTTACAATAATTATACTAAACAAACACAGTGAAAAATATTTTTGTCCTTAGGTTAAGAAAGTTTTTGGCGAAATTATTCCATACACAAATTTTCACTTTTCCTATATGGCAAGATGAACGTTGCGGTTTAAGCCAAGATCGCAAGTTCGCCTATTCGGCACGACATTATATATAAAAATATATTATATATAATATATATTATATATATATATATATATATATATATATATATATATATATATATATTTTTATATATTTTTATATATATAAATATATATATATATAATATATATATATCTATATATATATATATATATCTATATATATATATATATATATAAAATATATATATATATATATATTATATAAAATAATATATATATATATATATATATATATATCTTCTTCCCTAGCAAACAAAAGAGTTGATAAGACAAAAATTTTTCCTGATACCCTCACGACTCAGCAGGAATAGAAGACCCTAGCTATGCCAGTGCCCTTCCCCTGAATGGAAGACTTGCTGCTCCAGCACCAAACCCTAGTGCAGCACTGGCTCACAAAACAGTCAAGCTGGGATGGCCCTATCTCTGAAAAGGTGCTTGCCAACATGCTCAGGGTTGCAACATCGGATAGGGAGATTGCTCATCTCCAGGCTGTGAGCGCACATCACTCCGGGGACTTCCTCCAAACAGTTCCATATCGCAATGGGAACGCGACTTAAACCCTAAGACCCTCCGTATTGCAGTGGTTTCTGCGCCTTTCTGCCCAATTCACACAGAAGAAAACGTGTATTTGCGGCGAAGTGCAAGCAGACCAATACGGTCTACTGGTCTTAACTGTTCCAAAACCAAGGGCTGGCATGCAAGACACAATGAGGTCAACGACATCATTAAGAGAACCCTTGCTACGCTGGATGCCCAGCCGGAAAGGGAGCCCGATCACTAGCAGCCAGCAATACCCACAACCCAGCAAACTGCCCTGACGGGATCACCATCTATCCTTGGAAGAATGGCAAACTCTGAGCATGGGGACTATACCTGTGTGTCCACACTGGGTGACACCTATATCCATCACAGTGTGGGGCGACAGGGAGGAGCTGCTGACCACAGGGAGGAGTACAAAAATCAGCAAGTACAGGGACATTACCAACAGTATCAATTTGTCCCAGTGGGATCAGAGACCTTGGGATCATGGGGGAAAAAATGCCACACGTTTCCTAAAGAATTGAGTTCCAGACTCATCGACACCACCAGGGACCCAAGGGCAGCCACTTTTCATGTTCCAGCGCCTCAGCGTCGCCATCCAGAGGGGAAATGCTTGCTGAACTTGGCTCACGTCCCGCCTCGGAGGAGCTGGAGGAAATTTCATGATCTTTGATACATTGTGCCATTGTATTCGTGTTTTATGCTTTTTCTGTAAAGTATTCTGTTTTATTAATAAATGTTCACATAGAATATAAAATATATAGGGGGTGGTAGGAGAAGAAAATATTCAAACAGCTCCGGGGAGAATTTTTAATTTTACCGAGGTACGTTTTTGTCTTCCGGGGATGAGGGGTCCCCATCCACTAAGAGGCTTAAAATTTTTTAAAATATTACATATATATTTTTATATATATATATAAAATATATATATATATATATATATATTATAATAAATATAATATATATATATATATATATATATAATTATATTTATATATAAACTATATAAATAAAAATTAAAAATATATTTATATATATTATATTATATTATATATATAAATTATATATATAAAAATATATATATAGGAACACTGTCAGCTTTAGTTGCTGACCCCTGTATTCCCGGTATTTTTTAAGCATAGCATTTAGTATCCCCCCCAGTGTTTTGACACAATCCCTCGTAGGCCTTTGGGCTTGGGGTGACGTCTAGGGATTCACATGGGCAGTGTCCCTCTGTCCCGGCTCACTGGGCGGCAGACCCCCGTGCGTGAACAGGCTTGGCACCGGGCTCCATCTCTCATCTCGTTGACAAACCCCCCTACCATCCTACAAGTGTGTCACCTTTCCTACGAAATCCCCCATTCAAGAACCCTTACGACAAATGGTGACAGCGGGGAGCCCGTAATTCGACATTACCGCGATTTCTGGAGATAAAATTGTCGCCCAGAAACGGCCTTTTGGGCCAGTAGGCCTATCGACACCGAGGTTCCCCCCCATCGCTCCTCAAGCCAGACTCTACCCTTCTACATTATCACGGGCAGTCTCTTTTTTAAGGAAAGTTTTGGGAAAATGAGGGGTTAGAGTTTTTAAAAAGAAAATCGGGTGGGGGGTAAACCCCCGAGTCCAGTCCGCCTAGCCCCATCCCAAATATTTTGTCTCCAAAACAGCTTTTCCACCCCTGCTTGCTCTCGTGTGAAGTTACAACTTTTGTGTAAGGGTTAAGTAAGCCAGCTGCAACTAACCCGGGTGTCTTACCCCAGTACCAGGAAAACCCGTGATGTCTCATCGCTTGTGATTCAAGTTCCAAAAGCATTTGGTGCTCCTTGTCACCCTTGGGTGTTTGTAGTATTTCGGGGTTTTTAAAGCAAGTGGGCTTAGAATTATCTTTGCGGCAGTGTGGGTTTTCTCAGTGGGCTTACGACGTTAAAACCCATAACCCACCCTCACGATCAGGGTTTGTCGCACCATTCCCCGGTCTCAGACGCCTCGCTCCCCATTCCCAAAAACCCAACAAAAGTCGGCCATTACCACTCATCTACCTCACGGGTTTTTTTTGGGCAACTGAAGGGGTTTTTCACCATTTTTTAAGGGACCACATAGGGGTCAAGAGCTAAGTTTTTCCGGCCATCTTTATAAAGCCTCCTGGTTGTCCCCCGATTTAAGCGCTTCTCGATCATCTGTGCAGAGGACGCGCAAGACGATAAACAATCCACAATCTCTTTTTTTTTAAGTGTTACAGCGTAATTTTTTTTTTTTAGAGAATTTGCGATGTTGAAAACTTTTTTTTTGTTTCCCAGTAAATTTTTTTCCCTTTTATGACATTCAGTGACTTTTTAAAACAAAATCAGGTTTATCATGACGTTTGCATTAATTTCTTTTAATCTCCTTAATCAGTGTTAATTTTCGTGTTTTTTTTATATCGTTTGTTGTGTTTCTTTTTTTCAATTTAAGTAAGTACTTAGTGTTTCCTTTGTTGTGTGTGAAACATTGAGCATATAAAACTTGTTTTTTAAATTTCAGAATTCCAGTAAATTTAAACCCATAAATTTTCCACCTCATTTCTGCATCAAAAATCAGTGTTGTCTTTTTATTTTTTTTTTTTTCCAGAAATTGTGTATTTTTGTTTTTTCCCCTTTGGTTAAAACTTCTTGGTTCTTTATTCCTTTATTTCACCAGTTTTAATTTTGTCTTTTTTCCACAGAAAATAAAGTGCCATTTTAAAAGCTCCACAAGAAATCGTTTAAAAAATTTTTTAAAAAAAAAAAAACATCAAGTTCCTTGCAAAAAAAATTCTATACTGAGTTTAGTTGATGTTTGTGCCTGCATCACGAAAGTGTTGTATTTTTTTTGTTGTGGTTTTAGCACCTTTTTTTTATATTTATTGAAAAAATTTTCACTCTTGTGCTTTTTTTAAGTTTCCTTTTAAAGAAATTGTTCTTTCCTTTTTTGTTTAAAGTGCAGTTAAGATTTAAAAGGGTTTTATTCCTTGAATATTTTTTTTTCTTGTGTTTTATAATTTTAATTATTGCACAAGAAACTCATTTTGAAAAATTTCTTGTGCAAAAATTTGTGTTGTATTAAAGTTTTTTTGCAGAAAATTTATGCATGTTGTGCAAACGTTTTTTACATGCATTTCTTATCTCTGTTCGTGCATAGTTTTTTATTCTTCTGTCATTTTAATTTTTATTTCAGCGAATTTGTGTTTTTTAAAAATTTTTTGCCCAAGTTTATTGAGCCATTTTATTATTTTATTGTTTTTTTCCCTTGTTGCTTGAAAGTAAAACAATCACTGGCCTTTTATTAAATTTTAAAGAAAAAAGTTGGCATATTAGTTTGAGAAAAGTACAATTCCTTGATTTTCAGTGTTTTTTTAATTGCTATTTTTCTTGTGTGAGTTTTTGCTTACTGTGTAACTTGTAATTTTAATTCTTATGCAGAAAGTTAAGCATTTTTTTTTCCCATTTAAGTTAGTTCATTTTTCTCTTTTTTTTTTCTTGACTTATGCCCTTCAGTATTTTCACTGAGAAGACCCCAGCACTTTTGAACTTTCACTTAGGTAATCTTTCCAGTCAAAGTCAATATGAATCTCCACAGTACCAACTTCCCTTACGACGAAAAAAATCTACCCCTTGAGCAATGGTTTTTGTTCTCACGTTTTGTATCGGATTTGTTAAAGTGCTGCTAAATGTGAATTAAATTAAGTTCCTATAGACCCAGGGAATTATTATTAAGTAGCCGAGCGGCGGGCACAGTAATTCTGTCATCCCATCGTTTTCCCCTATACCTTCGACTTGCTATGTTCCTTTGCCTAAAGGCCCGGGGGACCTCAGACTGGAGGCACACCTATCCCTGAAATGCTGCTATTCGAGTGTGTTTCCCACGGGGATGTTTGTAGAAAAACGTTACTTGAAACTAGTAAATTCCACTCTTTTTTGATTGACATGCTGTCTGCAGAAAACGCCTGTTACGTAGGTTCCACTGGGGTTCTTTTTGTTTTTCCCTAATGTTTCCAAGGGATCCCATCCTAGTTGACAGTAATCAGTGCTTTTGTAAAAAGTTATTTCTCAGTAACTTTACATTTAAAAAAGTTTGAAAGTGTATTTTTTTTATAGGATACCTCGTGTCACTGGTGCGACTCAGATTGGGAATTCAGCATTGTTCCCCTTGTTATTTCTTTTCCCCTTTGGTTTGCAGTTTGAGATGTAGATTCGTTCCCTTTTGTCATTTTTGGTGTTTAGCGTTAATTTTTTCAAAACCGGGGGGTCCCCACTCCACCGAGTTTGTTCTTTCCCCCAGTAAGGAAGAACTGTTCCCTTTATTCCAAAACAAACAGCCTACTGGAAGGGTTAGCCAGAGGACCTTGACTATCCAAGATTTTCCCCAAAACTTTTGAAAATTTCCCTGGCAAGTCAAATGTATCGCAGATGCTTTTATCGCGACCGTTAGTGTATTTTACTGCAGATCCTCCATTTACTGTCGAGGAGTAAAAATGCACAAAGAATAGCCCATGTGGTCTGGTGTGATTCGTTTCTTCTCCAGGAAGATCTCTTTTGCTGTAAAGCCACCAGCCCCCATTAGTGATTTTGAAAATGATCAGGAATTACTTACGAACGCCAGTTGGGGTACCCCAAGCAGAAGATTTCCCAGTTATAATTCCCCAGTCACAAGTGAACGTAGCCTACCTAGTTCATATGCACCATGTTGCACACCCTGGAAATGGATCGTTGTAAACAAGCCAGAATGAAATACTTTTGGCCACTAGGGAACTGACTTTTTCCGGTATGTTAAAAATGAGTGCCCTTAAGCACTAAAAAAATGTCAAGCCAAACCCCAACCCCAAGTGTACCCAACCACTAGCGAACCGGGGGAAAAGGGTTGCCCTTGATTTGTTAACTAATTTTAAAGGTTCCCTCCAAGGCAACAAAAAACTGTTTTTATGGTAGACCTTTTCACCAATATTGTAGCTATTTTCCTATTGCAGATAAGACTGCAGAGACATAGCTAAAGCGTTAAAGAACGCTTATCTCAGGCAAAACCACCCCAAAGCCCTTAGAAACAGATAATGGGGGGAATTCTGTAATGAGATTCTTGAAAATTTGTGTACTTTAAAAGATCTCTAAATCCCCATTTTTCCCTCATCACCCTTTCCGCAAGGGTTAGCCAAAAGAACAAAAAAGAAAGTCTTGATTTTCAAGCCCTATCAACCCCAATAGTGAAATTTGGGATGAAGTTTACCAGAGTCCGTGTGCCTAAATTTGCTTACAATGCTTCCTAGGTGAACTCCACATTATGCATTGTAGGTGTAGAAAAGCGTTTACCCATGATTGTTATATTCTACTCCGAAACCTAATTAAAACCCCGATGTTTTTGTAGCAATTTCTCCAGCTTAGCTAAAAGTGTTTTTAGAAAAACCGTGAAACATTTTCATAAATAAAACAGCAAAATTTACAAGAGTCGAAAACACTCGAGAAAGCCATCAAAAATAAAGTAGGTTCGAGAGTTAGCTGATTAATTTTAACAAAACGTCTGCAATGCAAAGCTTGATAAAAAGTTTGTCGGACCTTATCGAGAGTTGAACATACCTGGAAAAAATAAAAGGTTAGAGAAATTAGTACTGGCAAATCAAAGAATCGCTTTTTGACAAAAATTATATGCATTTGAGATTTTGATACCCAACTAATGAGAAGACTCAGAAAATTTCCCCTGACCCTGTACTCTCCCCCTCAGATCTCAGTCAGATACTCAACCTAAATGTCGTTATTTTCCTTGCGTACTCGACAAAAATGAAAAAACCCCGCAGTATTTTTGTAGATTTCCTTAGATCTCTCTCAGTCAAGGCATGTGTTCCCCATTGCAGAGGAATTCGACCCCCCCAGAGATGTTAACCATTCTGCTTACGTAAACCTTACCCTGAATTTTGGGTTTAAATGTACTTAGTCGTAAATTAGATGCCCAATAATAAATTTTGTCAATTGTGTTTTTTTTATTTGCTGATCATTTTTCAGAAATTTTCGTGTTCACGTTCCCTCCGTTTTCTGAAAATTAAACGTCTAGTTTTTGGTTGCACCGAATTTGCCTTTCTTTAAACACTTCTTTGATATAATTTTTTTCCTAGTCCGTAAGTGCATAAATTAAGATCGATCGATCAATTCCTCCTTTTGTATAATGATTGTACTTAAGTTTGTAATATTTGTTTAAAACCCATTACGTCAAAATCATGTTGACCATCCATTTTGTTCAAGTTATATATGCATTTGTTTTATTTAAGAATACCAGATCCCCCGCCCGTTCACTAAGATATAGTGTAGCGGGACGACATACTACATACCGAGCTGTCAGCAAGTTTCTGATCCCTGTATTCCCTGTATTTTAAAGCATAGCATATTAGTATCCCCATGTCTTTTGACACGAGATCCTGGGCCTTTGGCTTGAGTGACGCATAGGGATTTACATGGCAGTGATCCCCCTGTCCCGGTCCACTCGGCGGCAGCCTACAGTCGTGAACAGGCTTGGGCCCCGGGGTCCCTCCTCATCTCAGTCTGACAAAAACCTACACCTAAGTGTGTCTCCTTACCTACGAAACTCCATTCAAGAACCCCTTTACGATACAGCCCCTGTGAAGTCCCAAAACTTCATTGTCATATAAGAAAGGGTTTGTAAAAAATATAAGGTGAGTTACACCCCCGCGGTCAAGACAAAACCTGAGCCTTTATATGTCGTAGTAGGTGGTCAACTACAAAACCTGAGCCCTTTAGATGCGTGGTAGGTGGGCAACTGACAAACCTGGCCCTTTATGAGTCGTAGGTAGGGGGTCAACTGACAAAAACCTGACCTTTTTGATGTCGTAGGTAGGCGGTCAACTGACAACACCCGACCTTTGATGATTTGTAGGTAGGGGTCATGCAAAATCTGACCTTGATGATGCGTAGGAGGTGTCAAATGACAAACCTGGCCTTGATGATGTCGTAGGGAGGTGTCAACTGCAACACCTGACCTTTTATGATGTCGTGGTAGGCGGTCAACTGACACACCTGACCTTTGATGAGTTCGTAGGGGAGGGGTCAAAAAACAACACTGACCTTTTATGAAAGCGTAGGTATGGCAACTGACAACACCTGAGCCTTGAGAGTGTAGGTAGGTGGTCAATGACAACCCTGACCTTTGATGATGTCTAGGTAGGCGGTCAAAAGACAACACCTGACCCTTTTTTGATGTCGTAGGTAGGTGGTCAAACCCGACAACACCCGACCTTTGATGATGTCGTAGGTAGGTGGTCAATGACAACCCCCTGAGCCTTGTGATGTCGAGGGAGGTGGTCAAAATGACAACACCCGAGCCTTGATGATGTCGTAGGTGGCGGGCAGCTGACAACCCTGAGCCTTGATAGTCATAGGTAGGCGGTCAACTGCAACACCTGAGCCTTTATGAGTCGTAGGTAGGCGGCAGCTGACAACACCTGAGGGCCTTTAATGATGTCGTAGTAGGGGGTCAAAGACAACACCTGAGCCTTGATGGTGTAGGAGGGGGTCAACTGACAACACCAGCCTTTATGATGTCGAGGTAGGCGGGCAACTGACAAACCCCCACCTTTAGTGTCTAGGTAGGTGGTCAACTGAAAACACCCGAGCCTTGATGATGTCGAGGAGGCGGTCAGCTGACCAAAACCTGAGCCTTTATATGTCGTAGGTAGGTGGGAACTGACAACACCTGAGCCTTGATATTCGTAGGTAGGTGGTCAAATGACAACACCTGACCCTTTATGAGTCGTAGGTGGGGCAACAACAAACCTGAGCCTTTATGTGCGTAGGGAGGTGGTCAAGACAACCACCTGAGCCTTGTGATTTCGAGGAGGGGTCAACGACAAAACCTGAGCCTTGATGATGTCGTAGGTAGGTGGTCAAAAGACAAACCTGACCTTTGATGATGTCGTAGGTAGGCGGTCAACTGACAACACCTGACCTTTGATGATGTCGTAGGTGGTGGTCAAAATGACAACACCTGACCTTTTATGAGTCGTAGGTAGGGGGTCAACTGAAACACCCAGCCTTGATGATGTCGTAGGTAGGGGGTCAATGACAACACCCGACCTTTTATGTTCGTAGGTAGGGGGTCAATGACAACACCCCCTTTGATATGTCGTAGGTAGGCGTCAAATGACAAACCTGACCCTTTTTGTGTCGTAGGTAGGGGGCAACTGACAACACCTGACCTTTGTGATTTTGTAGGGGAGTGGTCAACTGACAACACCCGACCTTTGATATGTCGTAGGGGGGGGGGGGGGGTGGGGGGGGGGGGGGGGGGGGGGGGGGGGGGGGGGGGTTTTGGTGGTGGGGGGTGGGGGTTTTAAAAAGTTTGGGGGGGGGGTGGGTTGGGGTTTGGTGTGGGGTGGGGGGGGTTTTTTGGGGGGGGGAGGGGGGGGGGGGGTGGGGGGGGGGGGTTTGGGTGGGGGGGGGGGGGGGGGTGGGGGGTTTTGGGGGGGTTTTTGGGGGGGGGGGGGGGGGGGTTGGGGGGGGGGGTGGGGGGGGGGGGGGGGGGTGGGGGGGGGGGGGGGGGGGGGGGGGTGGGGTGGGGGGGGGGTGGGTGTGGGGGGGGTGGGGGGGGGGTTTTTGGGGGGGGGGTTTTGGGGGTGGGGGGGGGGGGGGGGGGGGGGGGTTGGTGGGGGGGGGGGTTTTGGGGGGGGGGGGGGTTTGGGGGGGGGGGGGGGGGGGGGGGGGGGGGGGGGGGGGGGGGGGGGGGGGGGGGGGGGGGGGGGGGGGGGGGGGGGGGGGGGGGGGGGGGGGGGGGGGGGGGGGGGGGGGGGGGGGTGGTTTTGGGGGGGTGGGGGGGGGGGGGGGGGGTGTTTTGGGGGGGGGGGGTCAACTGACAACACCTGACCTTTATGATGTCGTAAGGGGCAACTGCAACACCGACCTTTTATGATGTCGTAGGTAGGGGTCAACTGACAACACCTGACCTTTGAGATGTCGTAGGTAGGTGGTCAACTGACAAAAAACCCACCTTTGATGATTCGTAGGTAGGGGTCAATGACAAACCGGCCTTGATGATGTCGTAGGTAGGGGTCAACTGACAAAACCTGACCTTGATATGTCTAGGGAGGGGTAACGACAACACCTGAGCCTTGATGATGTCGTAGGGAGGGTCAACTGACACACCTGACCTTGATATGTGTAGGGAGGCGGTCACTGACAAAACCTGACCTTTTATGAGTCGTAGGTAGGGGTCAACTGACAAAACCGACCTTTTTTTGATGTCGTAGGTAGGTGGCAACTGACAAAACCTGAGCCTTGAATGTCGTGGTAGGTGGTCATGACAACACCTTAGCCTTTAGATGTCGTAGGTAGGGTTTAACTGACAACACCTGAGCCTTGATGATGTCGTAGGGAGGGGTCAACACAACACCCGACCCTTGTGAGTCGTAGGTAGGGGGTCAGCTGACAACACCTTAGCCTTGTGATGTCGTAGTAGGGGTCAACTGACAACACCTGAGCCTTATGATGTCGTAGGTGGTGGTCAAGACAACACCTGAGCCTGATGATGTCGAGGTAGGGGTCAACTGACAACACCGACCCTTGATTTTCGTAGGGAGGTGGGCACTGACAACACCTACCTTATGATGTCGAGGTGGGGTCAAATGACAACACCGACCTGATGATGTCGAGGGAGGTGGCAATGACAACACCGGCCTTGATGATGTCGAGGGAGGGGTCAACTGACAACACCTGACCTTTGATGATGTCGTGTAGGTTTTGGCCCCAAATGAAACACCCGAGCCTTTATGTGTCGTAGGTAAGGGGCACTGAAACACCTGAGCCTTGATGAGTCGTAGGTAGGTGGGGCAACTGACAAACTGAGCCTTTATGAGTCTAAAGGGAGGGGTCAAATGACAACACCTGAGCCTTGTGATGTCGAAGGGAGGGGTAACTGACAAACCCCCAGCCTTGATGATGTCGTGGTAGGGGGGTCAATGACAACACCCGGCCTTGATGTGTCGTAGGTAGGTGGGCAACTGACAACACCTGAATTTATGATTCGTAGGTAGGGGTAATACAACAACCTGGGCCTTGATGAGTCGTAGGTAGGTGGTCAACTGACAACACCTCCTTGATGATGTCGTAGGTAGGGTCAACTGACAACACCTGACCTTTTATGATTCGAGGTAGGTGGTCAATACAACACCTGACCCTTTGATGATGCGTAGGTAGGTGGGCAACTGACAACATGACCTTGTGAGTCGTAGGGAGGGTAACTGACAACACCCCACCTTTGATGATGTCGTATAGGGGTAACTGACAACACCTACCTTTGATAAGTGTAGGTAGGGGGTCAACTGACAACACCCGACCTTGATATGTGAGGAAAGGGGGGCAAAATGACAACACCTGACCTTTGGGTGATGTCGTAGGTAGGTGGTCAAAGACAACACCCGACCTTTTATGATGTGTAGGGAGGTGGGTCAACTGAAACACCTGAGCCTTGATGATTCGTAGGTAGGGGTCACTGACAACACCCGACCTTGAAGAGTCGAGGTAGGCGGGACGACAACACCCCCTTGATGATGTCGAGGTAGGGGTCAACTACAACCCTGAGCCTTGTGATGTCGAGGTAGGCGGTCACCGACAACACCTGGGCCTTGTTTATTCGTAGGTAGGGGTCAACTGACAACACCCGGCCCTTTTTGGGGTCGTAGGTAGGGGTAATGACAAAACCCAGCCTTGAGATGTCGTAGGTGGGTCAATGACAAACCCGACCTTGTGATGCGTAGGTAGGTGGTAAATGACAAAACCGGCCCTTTATGATTTGTAGGGTAGGGGGTCAGCTGACAACACCCTTTGCCCTTAGATGTCGTAGGTAGTGGTCAACTGAAAAACCGGCCTTGTGTGTCCCTAGGTAGGTGGTCAACTGACAACACTGAGTTATGATGTCGTAGGTAGGTGGTCAACGACAAAACCTGAGCCTGATGATGTCTAGGGGGTGGTCAAACTGACAACACCCAGCCTTGTGATGTCGTAGTAGGGGCAACTGAAAAACCTGACCTTGATGATGTCGTAGGAGGGGTCAACTGACAACACTTGAGCCTTGATGATGTCGTAGGGAGGGGTCAAGACAACACCTCCTTGATGAGTCGTGGTAGGTGGCAACTGAAAAACCTGAGCCTGGATGCGTAGGTAGGGGCCTGACAACACCTGGCCTTGATGATGTCGTAGGAGGTGGGGCAACTGACAACACCTGGCCTTGATGAGTCGTAGGGAGGGGGTCAACTACAACACCCGGCCTTAGATGCGGGTAGGGGCAACTGCAACACCACCTTTTGAAGTCGTAGGTAGGTGGTTCAAATGACAACACCCGGGTTGATGTGTCTAGGTAGGGGGTCAACTGACAAAAACCTGAGCCTTGATGATGTCTAGGTAGGGGTCAACTGACAACACCTGAGCCTTTATGATGGTTTTGGTAGGGGGTCAACTACAACACCTACCTTGATATGTCGTAGGTAGGGGTCAACGAAACACCTGACCTTTGATGTTCGTAGGTGGTGTCAATGACAAACCTGGCCTTTTTTAAAATGTCGTAGGTTTGGTGGTCAAATGACAAAACCTGAGCCTTGTGATTGTGGTAGGGGTCAACTGCAAACCTGACCTTTTATGATGTGTAGGTAGGTGGTCAAGACAACACCCGACCTTTGGGTGTTTTTCGGAGGCGGCAACTACCAAACCGACCCTTTTGATTCGTAGGTAGGGGTCACTGCAAAACCCGACCTTGAGATGTGTAGGGAGGGGGGCAAATGAAAACCTACCTTGATATGTCTATAGGGTCAACTGCAACACCTGAGCCCCTTTATGAGTCGTAGGTAGGTGGCCTACAAAAACCCCGAGCCCTTTATGTGTCGTGGTAGGGGGTCAACTGACAACCTGAGGCCTTTATGATTCGTAGGTAGGCGGTCAACTACAAACCTGAGCCTTGATATGTCGTAGTGGCGGCAACGACAACACCTGGGCCTTGATATGTCGTAGGTAGGCGGCAAGACACACCCGACCTTTTTTGAGTCGTAGGTGGGTCAACTGACAAAACCTGAGCCCCTTTAGATGTCGTAGGGAGGGGGGCATGACAACACTGACCTTATGTGTCGTAGGGAGGGGTCAACTGACAACACCTGAGCCCTTTAGATGTCGTAGGTAGGGGTCAAATGACAACACCTCCTTTATGATGTCTAGGTAGGGGTCAACTGAAACCCCTGAGCCTTGAGATGCGAGGTAGGGCAACTGACAACACCCAGCCTTTTGATTTTAGGGGGGGTAATGAAACACCGAGCCTTTATGATGTCGTAGGTAGGGGGTCAACTGCAAAACCTGAGCCTTGAATGTCGAGGGGGGGGGTCAACTGAAACCCTGAGCCTTGATGATGTCGTAGGTAGGGGGCAACACAACACCTGAGCCTTGTGATGCTAGGGAGGGGTCAACTGACAACACCTGACCTTGATGATGTCTTAGGGGTCAACTGACAAAACCTGAGCCTTGATGATGCGTAGGTAGGGGTCAACTGCCAACCGGGGCCTTTATGATGTCGAGTAGGTGGGCAACTGACACACCTAGCCCCTTTTGATTCGTAGGTAGGGGTCAACTGAAACACCTGAGCCTTGTGTGCGTAGGTAGGGGTCAACTGACAAACCTGAGCCTTGGATGTCGTAGGTAGGGGTCACTGACAACACCAGCCCTTGATGATGCGTAGTAGGGGGCAACTGACAACACCTGGCCTTGTGATGTCGTAGGTAGGTGGCACTGACAACACCGAGCCCTTTATGTGTCGTAGGTAGGGGTAAATACAACACCTGACCTTGATTATTCGAAAGGGAGGGGTCACTGAAACACCCGAGCCTTGATGAGCGTAGGAGGGGTCAACTGACAACACCTGAGCCCTTTAGATCGAGGGAGGGGTCAACTGACAACACCTGAGCCTTATGATGCGTAGGTAGGGTCAACGACAAACCTGACCCCTTTATGATCGTAGGTAGGTGGCATGACAAACCCGAGCCCTTTTGATGCGTAGGTAGGGTAATGACAACACTAGCCCTTTATGATGTCGTAGGGAGGTGGGCAATACAAAAACCTGACCTTTTATGAGTCGTAGGTAGGGGTCAACGACAACACCGACCTTTTGATGTTTGTAGGGAGGGGTCAACGCAAACCTGAGCCTTGATGTGTCGTGGGAGTGGTCAGCTGACAACACCTGACCTTATGAGTCGTAGGTAGGGGGGTCAATGACAACACCCGACCTTGATTAGCGTAGGTAGGCGGTCACACAAAAACCGAGCCTTGATGATGCGTAGGAGGCGGGGCCCAAAAGACAACACCCGGCCCTTGTATGCGTAGGGAGGCGGCAACTGACAAAAACCCAGCCTTTAGTGCGTGGGAGGGGTCAACCCGACAAAACTGACCCTTTTATGATGCGTAGGTAGGTGGTCATGACAACACCTACCTTGAGAGCGTAGGTAGGGTTTAACGACACACCAGCCTTTATGATGCTAGGTAGGGGTCAACTGACAACACCTGACCTTGATGATTGTAGGGAGGGGT
This sequence comes from Cherax quadricarinatus, assembly GCF_026875155.1. NCBI lineage: Eukaryota > Metazoa > Arthropoda > Malacostraca > Decapoda > Parastacidae > Cherax > Cherax quadricarinatus. The sequence continues at coordinate 1,992,407 of NC_069425.1, forward strand.
CAACTGACAAAAAACTACTTGATTGGCCCTAGGTAGGCGGGCACGACAACACCGAGCCTTGATGATGTCTAGGGAGGGGTCAAATACAACCCCTGACCTTGATGAGTCGTGGTAGGGGTCACTGACAACACCTGAGCCTTGATGATTCGTAGGGAGGCGGCAACTGACAACACCCGAGCCTTGATGGTCGTAGGGAGGGGGTCAGGGCAACACCCGAGCCTTTAGATTCTAGAGGCGGTCAACTACAAAACCTGACCTTGATGAGCGTAGGAGGCGGCAACTGACAACACCTGAGCCTTGTGTGCGTAGGAGGGGTCAACTGACACACCTGACCCCTTTATGATGCGTAGGGAGTGGGCATGAAACCCTGAGCCTTTATGATTCTTAGTAGGTGTAACTGACAAAACCTAGCCTTTATGATTCGTAGGGAGGTGGTCAACGACAACACCGACCTTTTATGATGTCTAGGAGGGGTCAAATGACAAAACCCCGAGCCTTGATGTGTCGTAGGTAGGGGGTCACTGACAAAAACCCGGCCTTGATGATGTCGTGGTAGGGGTCCTGACAACACCTGAGCCCTTTATGATGTCGTAGGTAGGGGTCAATGACAACACCGACCTTTTAGTTTGTAGGGAGGGGTCAATGACAACACCGAGCCTTGAGAAATTTTTTTTAGGGGTCAAATGACAACACCTGAGCCGAGATGCGTAGTAGGGGTCAACTGACAACACCTAGCCTTATGTGACTAGTAGGGGGTCAACTGACAACACCCGACCCTTTATGTTAGTAGGAGGTGTCAACTTACAAAACCTACCTTTATGATGCGTAGGGGTGGTCAACTGACAACACTGACCCCTTTATGTGACGAAGGGAGGGGTCAATTACAAACCGACCTTGATATGCTAGGGGGGTCAACTGACAACACTGAGCCTTGATGATGCGTAGGGAGGTGTCAACTTTTCAAACACCTTTTATATTTTACCATGTTAAGTTTTACGGGCAAAAATGCCTTTTTTTTAAATTCTTGAAATTTAAATTTTTTTTTAAAAGAACAATTTTTTAACACTAGCCAAAATTTCTTATTCCCCAAATGTTTTTTTTAAAAGTTGGTTTCTACAATTTTTTAACCTGGATAGATTTAATATAAAAATTTTGGTAATTTAAAAAAAAAAAAAAAAAAAAAAAAAAAAAAAAAAAAAAAAAATTTTTGGTTTTAAATTTAATTAAAAATGGTTAATTCCCCGAAAAAGCTTTTCTCCCCTTTTACCTAAAAGTCCTTTTTTTGGTAGTTCCACACACCCGCCCGATTGTCCGGCTTGAAGGGGCCCCTGGGGCCTTTGGAAAAGTCCTAGTTGGGGTTTTACCCTTTTTGGCTGGGTGCGTTTGTAAGGGTTTGTGGAAAGGTTAATGCAGTGGGTCAAAGACAAACTCCATTTACCAAACCACCGACCTTGTTTTTGCTTGGTAAATTAAATTCACACCTGGACCCTATGACAAAGGTTTTGGTCATAAAAACAAACAAGGGGGAAATAACAACACAAAATTAAAACCTTTAAAAGTGTATGGTGTAATACCACAAAAGCGTGTAAAGAATAAAAAGAAAATTTGGTGACGATCATAAATTCCTACAAACAGCCAGATTTTGTAGTCAAAAAGAAAACTGAGGGGGCCCATGAAAAATCTGTTTCCACAAGGCCCAGTTCGTATTGTTTCCCCCCTCCTTTTTGAAAAAGAGATGTAACCAAACTCCTGTTTCCTTTGCAATACACCCCTTGATGGGCAGTGTTTCCACTGAAACACGCCCAAGACTAGGAGGCAACCAAAATCTTTAATGGGTCGAAAAAAAATTGGTCAATGAGAAAATTTAACCCCGATATGAAAGGTGGGAAATTAAAACTATTGGAGATAAAACAAACCAACCACACTGAGCAAAAGAAATAATGTTTAAAAAACCCGGGAGGTCATTAAAATTAACTTCAAAGTAAATTTTTCATTTAGCATCTGCAAAAAATAAATTTTAATGAAATTCAAAACTAAGGGGAACCCATATGAACTTTAGGTCCTTGTTCTCTCTACTGGAAAATTTTCCAAATAACAGGATTCAAACAAGAGAAATTCGTCAAAAAATGACAAAACCTTCCCCGGTGGTAACTCGATAAAAACCCTCCATTACTAAACGTTTAAGTTCCAACCCCGCTCCCTAAACCAGGCGGGGGAAAAGGGGACTGATTATAATTTGGGCCCCCTGCGGATTGTACCAAATTCACACAAAAATTTTCTCCAAAACAAAAGACTGGCAGAATGAAAATCCCCCAAAGAAAGCAGGGGGGGGCACTAGCACGTTAAAGAACAACACAATAAGTTCGGGGGAAAGGGGCTGTTAATGCCCCCCAAAAGGTGATTAAAAAACAGAAATGGCGTCTTAACTCACGAACCAAGATAAAGTCGGTGCTGAAACCCCGGGGTTGTTAAGTCGGGGTTCCCCACAAACAGCCGGTTCCAGGCCTGTCCCCATAGGCGGTACAACCCCGGGGCTTCCCCCGGAACCCTCGTATACCAGTTCCCTCCCATGAGGGACTGAAAATCACAAACCCCCAACTTTAAGGCTTCGAAATGAACCGGTGACATCTCGATAATTGAAACGAAGAAAATTTAAAACTATTTTTTTGATTTTAATTAAACAAAAAGGCAAAGGGGGAATATAAGGCCCCGGGGGGGGGGGATTAACTTCAAAACTTAAAGGGGAACTGGAGACAGATCCCAAACCCAAAACAAAGGGGCCCCCAAACATCAAGGAACCTTCCTTGAGGGGATACTTTTTCGAAAATGTGCGTTTCTGTAATTGAGATTACCTGGAGTTTACCTGGAGAGGGTCTGAGACCAGGCCTCATGGTGGATCTGGGTCTGATCAACCAGTAATTAGTGTCACGATAAACATACTTACTTTAGGTGTAATATGCTTAAAATTTTAGTAAAACTTAATTAGATACTTATCTTGTAATGATTAATTTTTATAGATGTACATTTATACACTTAAATGTAGTTATCATTACACAAAATAAAAATTTATATTACATCTTAAATATCAACTTATTTAGCAGACCTATTTTTTTTTTGGTCTGTCATTTTTCGGTACTGGCGAGGAAGGTGGTAGTGATGGAAGTATCAGACGACACACCTGTCCTCAGAGGCAGAATGAAGGCCTTACCTGTGTTAATTTTACACTCCGTAATGTGCAGTCTGGTGACTGAAACTACACTGTCTCTGGGCATCAAGAACATTATTGTGGTTACCACAACTGACTTCGGTAAGTAACTGTTACTGTAAAATGCAAAAATGTGTATGACTATTTATATTGTTGTATAACTAAATAATCTAAGAATCTAAGCATTACTAATACAGAAATATACTAATAATTTTTCTTTAAGGGTCAAAGCATTACTTCAGTATCGATATAAGCAACTAAAAATTTCTTTTACAAATACGTGCAGACACTTATGGTGTTGTGAGATGTATGTGGGCACTTGGTGTGAGCACTGAGGTGCACCTGGACTCACACTATATGACACAAGTTGCCTCCAACACCCTTCAGGCTCCTGTCACTGATAAGGATTGTTCCAGCATCCATAACCGGACATCTCTGTGGTCAAGGGTGGACTGGACATTCTTATATGGGCGGGAGCCACTTCCACGACACACAATGGCTGTCCTGGTGGTAGGACCTGCAAACTGGGTTGGCACTGCTGCTGTACAAGTCAGTATCCAGCAAAATTTATTCCACATATTTCATTGTGAAGCTATGTTTTATGAACCAAAATAAAAAAACGATGTGTTTTTGTCACTTTAGGATCCGAAAACGGTCTGTTTGATATCGAAAACCTCACAATTATTAAGCATGATAAGCATTTATTATACAATATCAGCGACGGAATGTTCACATTAGATGCGTTTTTAGTTGAGGCAATAGTACACAGTCTAAAATTTGGCTCTTATACGAATGCATTAAACTGTCTTAAATATAGTGCCACACCGAAGAATTAAGACTTATTTTTTCTTCTTTTTCTGAAGGTTGAAATATAAACACAAATGCAGTATAATGTGATCCTTTATTGACAATGTTTCGCCCACACAGTGGGCTTTTTCAAGTCACACACAGATCTACCTGGGGTGGAAGGTACGAGAGTATTTATAGTCATGACTATAAATACTCCCGTACCTTCCAACCCCAGGTAGATCTGTGTGTGACTTGAAAAAGCCCACTGTGTGGGCGAAACGTTGTCAATAAAGGATCACATTATACTGCATTTGTGTTTATATTTCCATTGTGTCGGTATTTTATACCATTTATTTCCTTCTGAAGGTTGAACTAGAGTTTGCCTCAGAATGATGTTGAATACATAACTGTGGCCGTTTTCCTTGTTATTACAGATTTCTCCCCCCCCCCTTTAAATGGGTTTATCTTAATGAGCTCTATTTCCTGTGTATAATATATAGAGTCGCTGGCTACAGTAAGATTCATCTCCACAATAAAGATGACACATTGAGAGGCCGACTTATCAAGATAATTTCGTAGATATATTCTATTAAATTAAATTTTATGTAGGAGCAATAAAAATTCAAGGCAACATGAGAAAATGCCACTAATTATTTGAATTACAAAAGCAAAATGTAATTTAGAAAGTCAGAGGAACATAATGAGTATTCCTTATTAACTTCTTTGATAATAATATAATTTAATAATATAATATAATTTAATAATATAATTTAATTGATAATAATATAATTTAACGTTGAAAACTGAATATAGTCATGAATGTAACTAGGAAAATAAACATTTAATATTATTTAGAAAGAGATTCAATTTTCTCACATTAAAATAATCTTGGATTCACTAATTAACTACAAAATATTAATGCTTAAAATTCTATGTATTTTCAGCTTCTCTCTAGAGGAGTGTTTGGCAGTGTAAGAATTAACGTGATTTTATGTATATTTACTGATAAAATGTATATAGTGAGAACTAAATCAATATTAAGGATATATTTCTAATATAATCAACATTTTCCCTCACATTTTGGTTAAAAATAACTAAATTAAAGCACCTTCTAACTGATGCTTTTTTTGTATATTTCATTACTTACACATTTCTAAGATATATATTCATTATTTTGTACTTCCTTCCTCTGTATCCTCGACACAAATAAGTAAATATTATATAAACACAACTTATTCAAATTGCTAGACATACTTAATCATGTTCTCAGTTGGACACATTGATGCTGGCGCCAGTGGGAGGCAATATCCTCGGGAGAGATTTGTGTCCCAGCATCCCACTGGCAGTACGAGTGTTGCTCCTGGAGGATCAACGTGACAAGGTAAATTACAACATTGTTCAGCACTGTGTTTACTGATCACTAGATAGTATCCTCTCGATATATAACTGATTTTCATTTGTAATTTCCGTATAAAGGTGTTGGACGGAAAAAGTCAGTGTACGGGAGTGTTGAGAGAGGCAAGACTAACTGACGGTGGCAGGTACAACCTACATACTGTTGCTTGTCTGCAACACACTCAACTGCTTCACTCAACTCCACTCCTCTCCCGTCCATCTACCCTTAAAGGAGGTGTGATAAAGATTGCTTACATGAAGGTTAGTCTTGAGAGATGCTCTGACAAACACTGCTTTATTTCACTAATTAAAATATTGCAAATAAATCAGACTTCTAAAATTATATCAAATTTTCTTCTTTTTTATTGGACTGATATAATTTAAATAAAATTAGAAGTTTGGCTTATTTAAAATTTACAGTTTAATTGGAAAAGGCTTACTATTTTTTTAACAACAGAAATTGTGGACCAGTAGGCCTGTTACCTCTTAGTTTACCTGCCTCCCACCATACATAAGGGGGATTGCCAATAGACCCCTGGCTGTCTTCAAGAAGGCACTGGACAGGCACCCAAAGTTAGTACCTGACCAGCCGGGCTGTGGTTCGTACGTTGGATTGCGTGCAGCCAGCAGTAACAGCCTTGTTGATTAGGCTCTGGTCCATCATGAGGCCTAGTCACAGACCGGGCCGCGGGGGCGATGACCCCCAAAACCCTCCCCAGGTATACTCAGGTATAGTGAGGTGTAGCCTTAATGAAGTAGGTATCACCTTACAGGACGAGTTATCAACTTCTCTGAGATATGTCACCTCAGTATTTAATATATAGAATGTGCTCCACTTGCCTCTCCTTCCTGATCACTTCTACACAACTCTCTAATACTTTGGTCTGTTGTAATCACTGGAAGTCTCTTTGATCCTTTCATAATAAATCCTTTAAGGTTTGTTCTGGTAATTCTTAGATATAAACAAATTTACTGTTACTGGATGAGAGAAACAGATGTGCACTGGACTGTAAGATTACATGAAACTTCTTAAGAAGAGTTCAACAGGTGATAGTTATAACAACTACCATGAAGGAACTTAAATACAAATGAGACCAACAGAGGACAAAATAAATCCAAATCTTTATATATGTAAGAGTTGCCTGCGTATAAAATTTAAGTACTTGTGTAAGAATTATGTAAGTTTTAATAAATAAACCAGTAAAATAAAAAAAAATCCAATTTATTTCTGGTCAGAGGAGACATCCGCCATTTACCTCACAGAAATCAATTTAACAAATAAAACTGACATATTGAGTACCAGTGGAATGTGATGCATTTAGATACGAATCAAATAAGGGAAGAATATGTCCAGTTCACTGAATCAAGAGCCCCTGACCAGCATCAACTCAAGACAATGCAATAATATAAAATAATACCATGATATTACGAGATTAAAACTGACAGTATAGCAGCTACATACCCAGGAATATGTACAAGTGGTGAAATATTGAATGTTCTCGCTGCACACAAGCAGGGCCCGGGTTCGATTCCCGGTGGGGTGGAAATATTTAGACGTCTTTCCTTACACCTGTTGTCCTGTTCACCTAGCAGCAAGTAGGTACCTGGGTGTTAGTCGACTGGTGTGGGTGGCATCCTGGGGGACAAGATTGAGCACCACAATGGAAATAAGACACAGTCCTCGATGACTCACTGACTTTCTTGGGTTATACTGGGTGGCTAACCCTCCGGGGTTAAAATCCGAAGAAAATCTTAACTTACCCATGAGCCATTGATACATTGCTAAAATGTTGTAAGTTTGAAGCTGATCGAATAAGGCGTTCCCGAGTCATAAACGCAAATCTTGAGGAAGAAAAGCTGAATCTTACTGAGATATATTCTCAAAATAAGAAAGTCTCTCCTCGCTAAATTAAAAAGAAAATTAGTCACAAATTTTAATATTTTTATCAATTTGATTTTCCCATTTAAATTCTATTTCAAAATTTCTACCATTCTAAGAAGACAAACATTTGATTTTGATGTTTTTGAAGAAAATCTAATTTGTTAAAATTTATTTAATAAAATTAGCAAATATAAACTTACAGAGGTTAACGCCAAACTTTTTTTTAATAAAGATCACAAACGGTGAAGTTTGAAGCCGATCTAAAAAGGCCTGAGCTTGCTATCACCTGCAGCTCACAAGACTGCCATCCCCACGAGCCCCTTTGGGGCGGGGCAGATGGCAGACCAGAGGCCTAGCTTCTCCCTACGAGCCCCGTGAGGGCAGGGAATGTGGTTAGGCCTGGGGACAGTTGGTCCCAAAGATGAGGGGGAACTTGTACCTCCTCCCATGGGAGACTTAAGTCTCGAGACACTCCCCAGATAGGGAGCCAAGGCCGGGTCACCACTACTTGGAAAAGACCCGAGCCGGGAGAATACCGGCGAATAAAAAAAAAAAAAAAAAAAAAAAAAAAGAAGCCGATCTAACATCGGCACCATGCCTAACCCTTCTAGGGTAGGGTAGGTGCCTGAGCCAGAGCTTTTAGCTCATAAGACTGTCGTTCCCATTATCCCCCTTGGGGCGGGTATGACAGACCAGAGAGGCCTAGCTTGTGGCTAGGCCTGGGGACAGTTGGTCCCAAAGATGAGGAGGTACTTGTGCCTCCTCCCATGGGAGACTTAGGTCTCAGACACTCCCTAAAGAGGGAGCCAAGGTCGGGCCACCACTTGGAAAAGGCCCGGGCCGGGAGAATACCGGCTAATATTTAATAATAATAATAATAAGCCGATCTAAAACAACATTCTCCAGTCATTGATCTCTGTCCAAAGATTTGAAATTTCTAAGAATTTCAGAAAAATTTTATATGTATACTTACTCAGGGTAAACTTATGGGGTATCATTTATATTACAGAATACATCAGCATTAATAGTCTGAAGCCGATCGAAAGAAACATTCTCTAGTTACTGAGATAATCAGTCCCTCAGCCAAGACTGGGGGACTGATTACTAATATTTTGTATATAGTTTTACATTCTTCAAATTAATTTTCTGTATTGATAAAGCCTCTGGATGGCGAGATATCTAAAAATAAGGATACCAGATGTTACACATTTTGGGTACTGTGTACCAGACATGTACAGCAGTACGACTCTTGGGTTCAGGTACCCACATAGTGATAATGAAGTGAAGCCGATCAGATGAATCTTTCTCCAGGTGTGTTATGGGTTCAGACAATTACAAATTTCTATTTTATTGCATCAGTAAATTTGCTTTCATTCAAACTAAACTTAATTGTTATTTCCTGTCCGTAAAATACTTCAGTCATTAAATATCGAAATTTTGCAGAAGGGGAAAACGGGAATTTATTTAACATGATTTTAAACGGGAATCAAAATCTCGAAAATATTTTGCAAATGTAATGTTGCAATGTTTGAGTTTATTCCACTGAAGGTCTCGAAGGTTTTCCAAGCCAGTGCTGGATTTTGGGTCATGGGATCAACAAACTTTGGTCATGGGACCTTGCTAGTTGTCCCAAGATTCTGTCCCCAGTGCCCTGAACAAAGGTTGAAATTTTGAAGCTGACTGGACGAATCCATCTCGAGTTTGAATAAATAAAAAATAAGAAGTCGAAGGAATAAAATTTAACATAAGAACATTCAAGCAACATCTTACGAGAAGCCAGATTTCCCCCTGTCTAATATCATGTTTATTTTCCACTATAATCTACCTCGACCATAATTACTATCGTATTTGTTCTGTTTCGTGAGGTAAACTCCAGGATCTTTCCTTAATTCATGGTATAGCTTAACTCAGACCTCTGCAACACACTTGTCCTCAATTATAAGGGAAAATAACGTAATTAGAAGACTGGGTAACTGACGTGTCCCTTAAAGGTCTCTCTACGAGGATACTTAATAATTCACTTCTTGTGGCCATGTTTACCTGGAGTTTACCTGGAGAGAGTTTCGGGGGTCAACGCCCCCGCGGCCCGGTCTGTGACCAGGCCTCCTGGTGGATCAGCGCCTGATCAACCAGGCTGTTGCTGCTGGCTGCACGCAAACCAACGTACGAGCCACAGCCCGGCTGATCAGGAACTGACTTTAGGTGCTTGTCCAGTGCCAGCTTGAAGACTGGCAGGGGTCTGTTGGTAATCCCCTCCTTATGTGTGCTGGGAGGCAGTTGAACAGTCTCGGGCCCCTGACACTTATTGTTGGTCTCTTAACGTGCTAGTGACACCCCTGCTTTTCATTGGGGGGATGGTGAAATCGTCTGCCAAGTCTTTTTGCTTTCGTAGTGAGTGATTTTCGTGTGCAAGTTCGGTATAGTCCCTCTAGGATTTTCCAGGTGTATAAATCATGTATCTCTCCTCCTGCGTTCCAGGGATACAGGTTTAGAAACCTCAAGCGCTCCCAGAAATTGAGGTGTTTTATTCCCCGTTATGCGCGCCGTGAAAGTTCTCTGTACATTTTCTAGGTCGGCAATTTCACCTGCCTTGAAAGGTGCTGTTGAGTCCCAGCAATTATTCCAGCCTAGATAGAAAAGTGACCTGAAGAGTGTCATCATGGGTTTGGGGCCTCCTAGTTTTGAAGGTTCTCATTTCCATCCTGTCATTTTTCTAGCAGATGCGATTGATACAATGTTATGGCCCTTTGAAGTTGGATCCTCCGACATAATCACTCCAGGTCTTTGACGTTGGTGTTTCGCTCTATTTTGTGGCCAGAATTTGTTTTGTACTTGATGAAGATTAATTTCCTCATGTTTACCATATCTGAGTAATTGAAATTCTCATCGTTGAACTTCATATTGTTTTCTGCAGCCCACTGAAAGATTTGGTTGATGTCCGCCTGGAGCCTTGCAGTGTCTGAAATGGAACACTGTCATGCAGATTCGGGTGTCATCTGCAAAGGAAGACACGGTGCTGTGGCTGACACCCTTTGTCTATGTCGGATATGGGATGAGGAACAAGATGGAGCTAGTACTGTGCCTTGTGGAACAGAGCTTTCACCGTAGCTGCCTCGGACTTTACTCTGTTGACGACTACTCTCTGTGTTCTGTTAGTGAGGAAATTATAGATCCATCGACCGACTTTTCCTGTTATTCCTTTAGCGCGCATTTTGTGCGCTATTACCCCATGGTCACACTTGTCGAAGGCTTTTGGCAAAGTTGTATATATTACATCTGCATTCTTTTGTCTTCTAGTGCATTTAGGACCTTGTCGTAATGATCCAGTAGTGAGACAGACAGGAGCGACTGTTCTAAACCCATTTTTGCCCTGGGTTGTGAAACTGATGGGTTTCTAGATGGGTGGTGATCTTGCTTCTTAGGACCCTTTCAAAGTTTTTTTATGATAGGGGGGATGTTAGTGCTATTGGTCTGTAGTTCTTTGCTGTTGCTTTACTTGCCCCTTTGTGGAGGGGGGCTATGTCTGTTGTTTTTAGTAACTGAGGGACGACCCCGTGTCCATGCTCCCTCTCCATAGGAGGAAAAGGCTCGTGATAGGGGCTTCTTGCAGTTTTTGATGAACACGGGTTTCCCATGAGTTGGCCCTGGGCAGAGTGCATGGGCATGTCATTTATCGCCTGTTCGAAGTCATTTGGCGTCAGGATAACATCGGATAGGCTTGTGTTAATCAAATTTTGTGGCTCTCTCATAAAAAATTCATTTGTCTTCGACTCTCAGTCTGGTTAGCGGCTTGCAAAAAACTGAGTCATATGGACTTGAGTAGCTCATCATTTCCTTGCTGTCATCTGTGTAGCACCATCCTGTTTAAGTAGGGGCCCAATACTGGACGTTGTTCTCGATTTTGATTTGGCATAGGAGAAGAAATACTTTGGGTTTCTTTCGATTTCATTTATGGCTTTTAGTTCTTCCCGCGATTCCTGACTTCCCTTTAAGGATTCTTTTAGCTTAAGTTCGATGCTTGCTATTTCCCCTGCCCAGTGTCCCCCTGCGCATTTCAGATATATTGACCTCTTTTAGCCGCTCTGTTATTCTTTTCCGTCGCCTGTAAAGGGAGGCCTGTCTCTTTCTTTTTTTCACACTACTCCTTTTTCTTAGAGGAATAAGCCTTGTGTATACATCGAGTGCCACCGAGTTAATCTGTTCTAGGCATAAGTTTGGGTCTGTGTTGCTTAGTATATCTTCCGCTTATATCGGTTAGGACTTGGTTTACTTGGCCCCACTTTATGTTTTTGTTATTGAAGTTGATTTGGTGAATGCTCCCTGTAAACCTAGTCTCATTTTGTCGGTTTTGGGGCTCCACGCATACATGTCGGACCTCAATTTATGTTGTGATCTGAGTATATTGTTTTTGATATGGTGACATTTCTTATCAGATCATCATTGTTAGTGAAGATGAGTCTATTTGTATTCTCCAGTCTAGTAGGCTCTATTTTTTGCTGGTTTAAATTGAATTTGTGCAGAGATTTAAAGCCGTTTTGAGTGTGAGTTTTCATCAGAGCTGCCTCCTGGTGTTATTACTGCAACAATATTATTTGCTATATTCCTCCATTTTAGGTTGCCTTAATTTGAAATCCCCCAGGAGCAAGATGTTGGGTGCAGGAGCTGGAAGATTTTCCAGACAGTGGTCAATTTTTAACAGCTGTTCCTGGAATTGCTGGGATGTTGCATCCGGAGGCTTGTAGACTACCACAATGACTAGGTTTTGGTTCTCGACCTTTACTGCTAAAACTTCCACTACGTCATTTGAGGCTTAAGCAGTTCTGTGCAAAAAGTGACTCTGCAATGTACAGGCCAAACCCCCCCCTTTGCCTTTTTCACTCTGTCACATCTGTATGGGGTTGTAACCTGGGATCCATATTCGTTGTCCAAGTGGATCCTTTTGTGGGTCTCAGTGAAAGCTGCAAAACATTGCCTTTGCCTCTGCAAGCATTTCCACGGATGAAAGGTATTTTGTTGTTTGTTGCGGCTTTAGCCCCTGTATATTTGCAAGAAGAATGTTATCGGACTGGTGGTATTGTTGGTACTGGGGGGGGATTTTTTTTCCGGCATTAGTATCTGTATCTGTTGGTTTGGGTGGAGGCCATCGACGGGTGGTTCCACTCCAGGAATGACTGGATTTGGTGTACGATTTCTGCCATTTCCTGCCAGTTTTTTTTCCTTCCTGGCACAAAAAAAACCTCTCCCTCTTGAGTGGCCGGGCTACCCAGGTTTCCATGGCCTGGATTTTTTTGTATCTTTTTGTCCCCTTTAGATGGTATGCCTGGCAATTTAAGTTATAGCACAGTCTTTCCTGTACTGAGAGGTAAACATTTCAGGGTGAAAAGCTTACAGGAAGGGAGTTTGCATTTTCCTGTTGTCATATGGCATGACATTTTCTAGGGTGGTCATAGTGCATGGTCCATCTGTTTTTCAGATTTCCATGCCAGCAGATACCAGTGCATAGTATGTGCACAGGCTTGGTTTCCGTTTGCCTTGGGTTTCTGTGACTGTATTCCCTGTTGGTGCATGTTTCCCTGTTCTTATTCCTATCCTCCCTAGCACAACAATGGAGCTCCCACAGTTGTTTTGGTAATTTATCCTCACTATTGCTATTGAGTTCCTCTTGTTTGCTATTTCTGCGGTTATTTCTAGTTTGCAATATGGTTTTATCTTATCTTTGACTACACTTGTTTCCTACTATGGCTCCTGTCCTCTATGAGGTCATTTATAGTATTCCTTCCTCGTATAATTCCCGACTTACCTGGACAAAATCTCCAGCTTCACCATTACTGTCTCCCAGGACAGTATCTCCAGCTTCACCATTTCTGTCTCCAGGACAGCACCTCCAGCTTCACCATTACTGTCTCCCAGGACAGCACTATCAGCCCCACATTTACTGACTACCAGGACATCACCTCCAGCCTTACAGTTTGTGACTACATGGCCAGTATCAAGGGCAGTACCATTCAGCCAGACTTTTTATGTTCCATCTGTTGTAGAAAGCTTCCAGGTTTTCTATGAAAGCAGCTTTGATGTTATCCTCTTTAATACCCTTGTGATTTTAGTCACAGTTTTCCTCATTTGGGCATACCCAAAAACACTTCTCTGTTTTTTAAAAACTGCTTGTTGCTAGTTTGGGATATCTGCACAAGGAGCGTGACACCAATTTCCACAAAAATGACAATTTATCCATGTGGAAGCCGTTTGTTTGACTGACCACAGACTACACACAGCTTCATAATGATTTGAATGGTTGATTTACTGCAATTCTACTAGCAACCTCTTGAATATTATATTAATAACCTTAAATGAAGCTCTAGCTATTTGTATTTCTGTTTCTAACTCTTTTTGTATATTGGGCAGCTTACCGTCACGTTCCTGATTTTTAATGTTTGTGAGGTATTCCTAACAATATATACCTTCTCTCACAGATTGTTTCCTGCAGTAAGCAGAGCAGAGCGTTATTGCTCTATCTGTATAAGCAATTATTTTGATTATTATTATAATCAAAAAGAAGCGCTAAGCCACAAGGGCTATACAGCGCAATTATTTTGAGTAACTGGTTTTATGACATAAGAACTGCTCATCAACATGCCGGTGAGATGCTGGATGATGCTGCTATAACTGTGAATGGAAATTAACCAATAATTCAACAGTTTTATCTGCTATTCTCCCAAGTTATTTAATTAAAACATACAAATTTTACACTTCATGCATCAACAGATTCAGAAAATTTATCATAATTCAGACATTTCGTTATACTTTTGAGAGTACTTTTCTCTAGCCACCTATCAGATCCTCCGCCATATGTGAATAATTGGTGATTATAATTGGTGATTATAATTGGTTATTATAACTGGTGATTATTCAGCTAGTTGCCATGATATTGCAGCCAAACTAATCGCCCTTAAAGTATTTTTTTTTTTTTTTTGGTCTCGTTTCCTCCACATTATGTACAGAAGTAAATCACATTACATTTAAAAAGCCATTTATCTAAAAAAAATAAAGTATTTTATTGAGTTCCCCTCGACTGCGTTTTGAGGTGCTTAAACTATGATGCTAGTCCTTTAAATGTTAGTCTAAAGTATTAGACTGATGATGGTCACCTGTCTCCTCTAAATACAGTTCCTAGGTTACCTGATAGCGTTGAACTGCTGCTCGTGTTCTTATGGGAGACTTGAGGTTCTGCTACTAGGCATCATGTACTAGAGTCACAAAACTGCAGACCGTCGTGTTAGCCACTGGACCAGCTACCTACAATAAGATTCATCCAAAATTAGCTAGTTGGATGGTCCAGTGGCTAACGCGAATCATGTGTATGTTGAAGTACAAGTTACTGGGGAAAATATATTTTGCGTGATGCTTCTCTTTCATCCCGTTACTACAGACATGTCTTCTGTTTTTACATTCATTCAAATACTTTGGGGAACTCTCCGTGAAATATCAACTGCTTATTTATTTACAGAATACCATCGAGATAATTTTAGTAAGAAAAGGAGAGTCTTTAGTGCTGCAAGAATTACTGGGAGAAATGTTAACCACGATTATGAAGAAACTCAACTTTACGATCCAGTTAAACGAGATTAGTAGCCGTGTTGATAAGATGTCTAATGGGTCATATGGCGGAGCAATAGGCACGTTACAGCGCAGGGTAAGCTTATTTTATCAGTAAATTAAAACAAAATATTATGCTGTTTTATGTTAGGATAATAAGTTAACAGTTATCCTTTATGATGTTTTTACTGTTTTAACCGTGTTAATTTCCCAACTAATACACATAAACTGATTTTAAGATGTGTTGTCTTCAAATATTTCAAGCACATCTTTACCTTTTTTAACTCTCAGTGATAACACAAATCATCAATATTTATACTATATACATACATATATATATATTATATTATTTATATATATATATATATTTAATATTATAATATATATATATATATATATATTTATAATTTCAGCCTCCTCCTGTTTGATACCCGTCTCCACAAGCAGTTTATATAGCAATGAAACCACGAAACAAGTGGTTTTGAATCATTTGCCAAACTACGGCAGGCCAGAATTCTACCCTTTTTTGACAACCCACTCAACAAATATGACTCACTCCTGAGATCAATCTTTAAGAAGGCACTGAATCTTTCACTGGAAAATCAGCAATGGGATCAGGCAACCCACCCAGGGCGACTGGGAGGTATAAGAGTGTGCAAAGCAACGCAGGTAGCTTTGCTTGCATTTCTGTCTTCGTGTTTGGCTTCGAGTGGGCTAGTCAAGGAGATTGTCATGGAACGCTTGAGAGGTGCGGTAGCAGCTCAAGACCCCAGGTTCATTGAAGCAGCCGTGCCGTGGGACACCCTTGCAGACTCCTCCAGTAGACCAGCTCCTCCTAAAGAGCACAAACAGTCCCACTGGGACAAACCGATCAGGAAGGGCACTGCAATGGATCAGAGAATACCTGACAGGGGGGCAACAGCGAGTCATGGTACGTGATGAGGTATCACAGTGGGCGCCTGTGACGAGCGGGGTCCCACAGGGGTCGGTCCTAGGACCAGTGCTATTCCAAGTATATGGCTTCTCGAATTTAATCCCGCCAAATGCAAAGTCATGAAGATCGGGGAAGGGCAAAGAAGACCGCAGACGGAGTGTTGGTTAGGTGGCCAAAGACTGCAAACCTCGCTCAAGGAGAAAGATCTTGGGGTGAGTATAACACCGAGCACGTCTCTGGAAGCACACATCAACCAGATAACTGCTGCAGCATATGGGCGCCTAGCAAACCTGAGAATAGCGTTCCGATACCTTAGTAAGGAATCGTTCGTACGTCAGGCCCATATTAGAATATGCAGCACCAGTTTGGAACCCACACTTGATCAAGCACGTAAAGAAATTAGAGAAAGTGCAAAGGTTTGCGACAAGGTTAGTTTCAGAGCTAGGGGGAATGTCCTATGAAGAAAGGTTAAGGGAAATTGTCGTGACGACACTGGAGGACAGGAGGGTCAGGGAAGATATGACAACGACATACAAAATACTGCGTGGAATAGACACGGTGGACAGAGACAGGATGTTCCAGAGAGGGGACACAGAAACAAGGGGTGACAGTTGGAAGTTCAAGACCCAGATGACTCAAAGGGATGTTAGGAAGTACTTCTTCAGTCATAGATTAGTCACGAAGTGGAATAGCCTAGCAAGTGATGTAGTGGAGGCAGGAACCATACATAGTTTTAAGACGAGGTATGATAAAGCTCATGGAGCAGAGAGAGAGAGGACCTAGTAGCAATCAGTGAAGATGCGGGGCCAGGAGCTGAGTCTCGACCCCAGCAACCACAATTAGGTGAGTATAGTCAGGTGAGTACATGCAAGATTCTTTTTGTAAACAAATCCTAGTCACTGAAAAAGCGTCCTTAACCCATACTGAAAAAAAAAATATCCCGTGCCTGCTGAATCACCCTTCATCCTTCTAAAATCACTCCTTACCCTATGAATATCACCCCCCCTCCCCATCTACTGTACTCCATCTACTCATCAACTCTCCCCATTTGGAAAACACCCTGACCTCGACCCTTCAGAAATTTAATCTTCACTATGGAAATTGCTTCTCCCTATTAGGAAATTCTCTTAAATAAATTCCCCTCGCCATTAAAAAATCACATTTCTTACTCAAAAAAAAATTCTTCCTCCACTCTACAGACTTCACAGTACTCATGTCCTACTGAGATTTACTCTGCTATTACATAAATCACCAAATCCGTTCCATAAATCCCTCTAAACACTCATATATACGCTGCCCCGTTGTTGTCCCTTGTTGATGAAGAAGTCCGGGACGATACAGGTGTCAATATATGACTACTTAACATATATAATGCATTTAAATAACAGTTTACGGTAAATGGAGATCAAAATAATTCAGATTCAGCACCTGTGATGTGACTGAGGTCTAGTTCCTGCTATAATTGTAACATGAATCATGTCCTCAGGAGGCGGACGTGTTGATGGCCACCATGTCGATGCTTCCTGAGAGAGCAACTGTACTCGACTACTCACAGTGGTTTTGGTTATATAATCTCAAGTTTTATACTAAGGTTCCCAAATTTCTTGAAGACAAGTTTTCTACTTATGCAAATATATACATGGCAGGTGTGTTCTATACTGTTATATATACATGGCAGGTGTGTTCTATACTGTTATATATACATGGCAGATGTGTGTTTTGGTGTTTCTATTGTTATATATACATGGCAGGTGTGTTCTTTACTGTTATATATACATGGCAGGTGTGTTCTATACTGTTATATATACATGGCAGGTGTGTTCTTTATTGTTATATATACATGGCAGGTGTGTTCTTTACTGTTATATATACATGGCAGGTGTGTTCTTTACTGTTATATATACATGGCAGGTGTGTTCTTTACTTTTATATATACATGGCAGGCGTGTTCTTTACTGTTATATATAAATGGAAGGTGTGTTCTATACTGTTATATATACATGACAGGTGTGTTCTATGGTTACATGGCAGGTGTGTTCTTTACGGTAATATATACATGGCAGGTGTGTTCTATACTATTATATATACATGTGCAGGTGTGGTCATTCAATGCTTGTATGAGTGTCTTAGAGGTCATTCATTTACCTGGAGTTTACCTGGAGAGAGTTCCGGGGGTCAACGCCCTTGCGGCCAGGTCTATGACCAGGCCTCCTGGTGGATCAGAGCCTGATCAACCAGACTGTTACTGCAGGCTGCACGCAATCCAACGTACGAGCCTCAGCCCGGCTGGTCCAGTGCCTGCTTGAAGACAGCCAGGGGTCTATTGGTAGTCCCCCTTATGTATGCTGGGAGGCAGTTGAACAGTCTTGGGCCCCTGACACTTATTGTATTGTCTCTTAACGTGCTAGTGACACCCCTGCTTTTCAATGGGGGGATGTTGCATCGTCTGCCAAGTCTTTTGCTTTCGTAGTGAGTGATTTTCGTGTGCAAGTTCGGTACTAGTCCCTCTAGGATTTTCCAGGTGTATATAATCATGTATCTCTCCCTCCTGCGTTCCAGGGAGTACAGGTTCAGGAAATTCAAGCACTCCCAGTAATTGAGGTGTTTTATCTCTGTTATGCGCGCCGTGAAGGTTCTCTGTACATTTTCTAGGTCAGCAATTTCACCTGCCTTGAAAGGTGCTGTTAGTGTGCAGCAATATTCCAGCCTAGATAGAACAAGCGACCTGAAGAGTGTCATCATGGGCTTGGCCTCCCTAGTTTTGAAGGTTCTCATTATCCATCCTGTCATTTTTCTAGCAGATGCGATTGATACAATGTTATGGTCCTTGAAGGTGAGATCCTCCGACATGATCACTCCCAGGTCTTTGAAGTTGGTTTTTCGCTCTATTTTGTGGCTAGAATTTGTTTTGTACTCTGATGAAGTTTTAATTTCCTCATGCTTACCATATTGGAGTAATTGAAATTTCTCATCGTATTGTTTTCTGCAGCCCATTGAAATATTTGGTTGATGTCCGCCTGGAGCCTTGCAGTGTCTGCAATGGAAGACACTGTCATGCAGATTCGGGTGTCATCTGCAAAGGAAGACACGGTGCTGTGGCTGACATCCTTGTCTATGTCAGATATGAGGATGAGGAACAAGATGGGAGCGAGTACTGTGCCTTGTGGAATAGAGCTTTTCACCGTAGCCGCCTCAGACTTTACTGTTGACTACTACTATTTGTGTTCTGTTTGTGAGGAAATTATAGATCCATCTACCAACTTTTCCTGTTATTCCTTTAGCACGCATTTTGTGCGCTATTACGCCATGGTAACACTTGTCGAAGGCTTTTGCAAAGTCTGTATATATTACATCTGCATTCTTTTTGTCTTCTAGTGCACCTAGGACCTTGTCGTTGTGATCCAGTAGTTGGGACAGACAAGACACAACCTGCTCTAAACCCATGCTACCCAGGGTTGTGTAATTGATGGGTATCTAGATGGGTGGTGATCTTGCTTCTTAGGACCCTTTAAAGATTTTTATGATATGGGATGTTAGTGGTATCGGTCTGTAGTTCTTTGCTATTGCTTTACTGCCCCCTTTGTGGAGTGGGGCTATGTCTGTTGTTTCTAGCAACTGTGGAACGACCCCCTTGTCCATGCTCCCTCTCCCTAGGACGTTAACAGCACGTTGATAGGGGCTTCTTGCAGTTCTTGATGAACAAGGAGTTCGATGAGTCTGGCCCTGGGGCAGAGTGCATGGGCATGTCATTTATCGCCTGTTCGAAGTCATTTGGCGGAAGGATAACATCAGATAGGCTGGTGTTTACTAAATTCTGTGGCTCTCTCATAAAAAATTAATTTAGATCTTCGACTCTCAGTCTGGTTAGCGGCTTGCTAAAAACTGAGTCATATTGGGACTTGAGTAGCTCACTCGTTTCCTTGTTGTCATCTGTGTAGGACCCATCTTAAGTAGGTTCCCAATACTGGATGTTCTCGACTTTGATTTGGCATAAGAAAAGAAATACTTTGTGATTCTTTCGATTTCATTTATAACTTTTAGTTCTTCCCGCGATTCCTGACTCCTATAAGATTCCTTTAGCTTAAGTTCGATGTTTGCTATTTCTCTGACCAGTGACTCCCTAAGCATTTCAGATATATTGGCCTCTTTTAGCCGCTGTTATTCTTTTCCGTCACCTGTAAAGGGAGCGCCTTGTATAAGTGTCGTAGTGGACATTCGGTGCTTGTATGAGTGTCTTAGTGGTCATTCAGTGCTTGTATGTCTTAGTGGACATTCAGTGCTTGTATGAGTATCTTAGTGGTCATTCAGTGCTTGTATGAGTGTCTTAGTGGTCATTCAGTGCTTGTATGAGTGTCTTAGTGGTCATTCAGTGTTTGTATGAGTGTCTTAGTGGACATTCAGTGCTTGTATGAGTGTCTTAGTGGACATTCAGTGCTTGTATGAGTGTCTTAGTGGACATTCAGTGCTTGTATGAGTGTCTTAAGTGGTCATTCAGTTGCTTGTATGAGTGTCTTAGTGGACATTCACTGCTTGTATGAGTGTCTTAGTGGTCATTCAGTGCTTGTATGAGTGTCTTAATGGTCATTCAGTGCTTGTATGAGTGTCTTAGTGGACATTCAGTGCTTGTATGAGTGTCTTAGTGGACATTCAGTGCTTGTATGAGTGTCTTAGTGGTCATTCAGTGCTTGTATGAGTGTCTTAGTGGTCATTCAGTGCTTGTATGAGTGTCTTAGTGGTCATTCAGTGCTTGTATGAGTGTCTTAGTTGTCATTCAGTGCTTGTATGAGTATCTTAGTGGTCAATCAGTGCTTTTATGAGTGTCTCAGTGGTCATTCAGTGCTTGTATGAGTGTCTTAGAGGACATTCAGTGCTTTTATGAGTGTCTTAGTGGTCATTCAGTGCTTTTATGAGTGTCTTAGTGGTCATTCAGTGCTTTTATGAGTGTCTTAGTGGTCATTCAGTGCTTGTATGAGTGTCTTAGTGGTCATTCAGTGCTTGTATGAGTGTCTTAGTTGTCATTCAGTGCTTGTATGAGTATCTTAGTGGTCAATCAGTGCTTTTATGAGTGTCTTAGTGGTCATTCAGTGCTTGTATGAGTGTCTTTGAGGACATTCAGTGCTTTTATGAGTGTCTTAGTGGTCATTCAGTGCTTTTATGAGTGTCTTAGTGGTCATTCAGTAATAGTGGTGGCACTACTGTTACCTGGCACACTCACAGTAATGGTAATGGCACTACTGTTACCTGGCATACTCACAGTAATGGTATTGACACTAGTGTTACCTGGCACACTCACAGAAATGTTGGTGGCACTACTGTTACCTGGCCCACTCACAGTAATGGTAGTGACACTTCTGTTATCTGGCACACTCACAGTAATGGTGGTGGCGCTACTGTTACCTGGCACACTCACAGTAATGGTGGTGGCACTATTACCTGGCACGCTCACAGTAATGGTAGTGGCACTACTGTTACCTGCACACTCACAGTAATGGTGGTGGCACTGCTGTTACCTGGCCCACTCACAGTAATGGTAGTGACACTTCTGTTATCTGGCACACTCACAGTAATGGTAGTGGCACTACTGTAACCTGCACACTCACACTAATGGTAGTGGCACCACTATTAGCTATCACACTCACAGTAATGGTGGTGGCACTACTGTTACCTGGCACACTCACAGTAGTGGAAGTGGTACTATTCTCACTTGACACACTCAGAGGAATGGTAATGGCACTACTGTTACCTGGCACACTCACAGTGAGGTAGTGGCACTACTGTTACCTGGCACACTCACAGTGAAGTAGTGGCACTACTGTTACCTGGCACACTCACAGTGAGGTAGTGGCACTACTGTTACCTGGCACACTCTCATTGAGGTGGTGGCACTGTTACCTGGCACACTCACAGTGAAGTAGTGGCACTACTGTTACCTGGCACACTCACAGTGAGGTAGTGGCACTACTGTTATCTGGCACACTCACAGTGAGGTAGTGGCACTACTGTTACCTGGCACACTCACAGTGAGGTAGTGGCACTACTGTTATCTGGCACACTCACAGTGAGGTAGTGGCACTACTGTTATCTGGCACACTCACAGTGAGGTAGTGGCACTACTGTTATCTGGCACACTCACAGTGAAGTAGTGGCACTACTGTTATCTGGCACACTCACAGTGAGGTAGTGGCACTATTGTTACCTGGCACACTCTCAATGAGGTAGTGGCACTAATGTTACCTGGCACACTCACAGTGATGGTGGTGGCACTACTGTTACCTTGTCTCGCTATCAGTAAGGGTAGTGCACACACTGGCAGTACTGGTAAGCGTTCTTCTCTCACCTGGACACAATGGCATTAATGGTAGTGGTTCTCCTCTTACCTGGACACAAGGGCAGTAACAGCAGTGGTTCTCCTCTTACCTGGACACAAGGGCAGTAACAGCAGTGGTTCTCCTCTTACCTGGACACAAGGGCAGTAACAGCAGTGGTTCTCCTCTTACCTGGACACAAGGGCAGTAACAGCAGTGGTTCTCCTCTTACCTGGACACAAGGGCAGTAACAGCAGTGGTTCATCTCTTACCTGGACACAAGGGCAGTAACAGCAGTGGTTCTCCTCTTACCTGGACACAAGGGCAGTAACAGCAGTGGTTCTCCTCTTACCTGGACACAAGGGCAGTAACTGCAGTGGTTCATCTCTTACCTGGACACAAGGGCAGTAACAGCAGTGGTTCATCTCTTACCTGGACACAAGGGCAGTAATAGCAGTGGTTCTACTCTCACCTGGACAGACTTGGTGCTGTATTTTTGGGTTCCTGATCCTGGCATCAACGACACTGGCGTTGACGTGGAGCGCCACGCATGATGGCGCACACTGCACCACAGTAAGAATCATTGTTCTACGACATTCCTACAAGGAATTATGGTCATTTAAATCACCTAGGGTGACGTCAACACCCGCGGCAGGTGTGCTCACCTGTCGTCAATTTTCATGTTTTTTTCTGTTTTTTTTTTTCGTGTATTTATTGTATTATTCTTTCTAAGATAATAATTGACGATTTGGCATCATAATACAGTGGGTGGGACTTATACGTAGACTTCCAGCCAACCAGGAACCTCCTGGCAACATTTTGCTTACGTCATGGAAAATTCCAGTCTCGGGGTGGCCGGGGAATATGCTTCAATATAACTCTATTATAGCTTCTACGGCTTATTTATCTATCACAATTCATCTAATATGACATAATAAACAATATAAATAACAAAGAAATATGGTAAATACTCCAGAATGAATAATATATGGCATATTCTCAGAGCGCTCCCTCTGGAATAATAGATTCCCATCCTCAGGAAGGGGCTTCCATTCTCCTTCTTTCACCTCCAGGGTCCTTATATTAAAGAAAACGTACATGGGGTAACTATGCTATACACTCGTAATGTTGACAAAAATGCTATTTTCTCGAAAAAAAAAAATCGGTGGTCCGGCTGTTTCGCGGATTATCTCGGAAGTAAGTTATTCACATATATGAGCCAGTAAATTCGCTAATAATAGCAGGAATGTAATGAAATTCACAAAGAACATAAAGGAAAGATTGTTTTACAAGCAAATGGAGGCCTCATTGAGATATCCTAATTTGTTTTTGATTTTTGTGAGGGCAAAAGTCAAGATATTTGGCTGAATGTCAAAAACATACAAACTTTACTTTTTTTAAAAATAAAGAAAAGATAAATTACAGTTCGGACTCCATTGGAAATACAGTTTAGCATTGTTTTATGCGTAGATAATGCCAAAACAGCTTCTCCAAGTCCCATTTATTTATTTATTTATTTATTTAGTAATTTTAGCATACATACAGAGGCACAAAAAAACCACAGGTAAGAGCAGCATGCCAAAGCCACTTATACTATGCATAGCATTACGGGCTGGCTTAAAATTAACTTAAGATTAACTAAGCAATGATGAAATTAGTGATAAAACATTATTGTAAACAGATAACTATAAAGCACAAATGAGTATTACAAAGACAAGTCATATGGTTGCATGCATTGCTGTACATTCAGTAGAATGGAGTATTCTGTTAGGTAGTGTATTTAAAAAAATAACAAAGATAGATTGGGTCCTAGGTTTAACATTTATGTGATATAATTGTGAGTAACATTTTGGATATACAATTTATATGGTTCAGTTATTCAGTATTTATTTGGTTTTGAGTGAGTAAGTGAACTTTGAGAAGAGACTTGAATTTATAAACAGGTAGTGTTTCTTTTATATTTACAGGTAATGAATTCCAGATTTTAGGGCCTTTTATGTGCATTGAGTTTTTGCATAGCGTGAGATGGACACGAGGAACATCAAAGAGTGATCTGTGCCTTGTGTTATGGTCATGTGTTCTGTTGAGGTTGGCAAGGAGATGTTTGAGGGGAGGGTTAATATCAGAGTTAAGTGTTCTATGTATGTAATAGGTGCAGTAATAAGTATGGATGTTTTGTATGGTGAGTAGGTTGAGTGTTTTGAATATTGGTGGAATATTGGTTGTGCGGAAGAGCTTGCCCCATGTGCATACACATATTGGCTTCTGTTGCTGAGGTATGACTTGAGGTAGTTGAGGGAGTGCCCTCTTATACCATAGTGTGACAATTTTACGTGGAGCAAGTCATGGTCAACTGTATCAAAAGCTTTACGTAAGTCATGAAGATCCCCAGTGGGACTTCTTTTTTCTCTATTGCAGTGTATATATGTTCTAGCATGTGTATAATAGCATCATTAGTATTTTTATTAGGCCTGAATCCAAATTGGCAGGGTTGAGAATGTTTTGGGAGATGAGGTAGGAGTAGATTCGTTTATGAATAATTTTTCGAAGATTTTTGAGAGAGGGTGTAAATTGGATATTGGCCTATAGTTATTCAACTCTGTTTGGTCTCCTCCTTTATGGATCGGGGTGACCCTTGCTATTTTGAGAGCTGTAGGGAAGGTGGAGGATTCAATGGATTTGTTAAAGAGTGTTGCAATGATTGGTGATAGTACTTGTGACGCTTTTTTGTATATAAAGGGTGGTAAGGTATTTAAATCTCCTGCCTTGTTTTTCAGTGCGTTGATAATAAGGGAACTTCGTATGGGTTAGTCGGAGCTAGGAACAGTGTGTTCGGGTAGTTGCCAGTGAGGTAGTCATTTGGTGGGGTATCTGAGCTTGGGATTTTATTGGCAAGGTTTTGACCTATAGTGGAGAAGAAATCATTGAGTCTGTTTGCTGTTTCTGTTGGTGGGAGTTGGGGTTCATCTGATTTTGCTAATTTTATTTCGCTATTTCGTGATATCTTTTTTGTTCCCAGAATTTCTGATAGGGTCTTCCAGGTCTTTTTTATATCACCTCGTAAGTTGGATAATCTGTTCTCATAATACAATTTTTTTGCCCTTCTTATCAGGCTGGTTAGGATTGACGAGTAACGTTTTGTTTGGTCTCTGGTTATGTGAACCATTCTGTACTGTTTTTCATATCGGTGTTTTGTATTTATGGATTTGAGAATGCTGGGTGTTAGCCAGGGACTGTTCAGTCTCTTAGCTGTCATCTGTTTAGTTTTTTTAGGGCAGTGCTTGTTATAAAGGTATTGGATCTTTTTTAGAAAATTATTAAAGCATTCGTCAATATCTGTATAGATTTCTAGCTCAGTGTGCCAGTCAATGTTTGTTACTGCTGTTGTGAAGTTATTAATGGCTGCCTCGTTGTGAAGTCTGAAGGTGACTTTAGTAGTGTCTTGGGATATTATACCAAGAGTTGTTATGAGGAAAGTAGGGTAGTGGTCTGTGGTATTATCTGTAATTATGTCTGATTTTAAAGGGGATATGGTGTTGGTCCAGATGTGGTCAAGTACTGAAACACTAGTCTCCGTAACTCTTGTAGGTTTTGTTACTGTTGGTAGCAACATGCAGTTACTCATAGTGTTTGTGAATTCAGTAACGTGTGGGTCCTGGTCTTGCAGGAGATTTATATTGAAGTCACCTGAGAGTAGTAAGTGATCTTTGTTCATGCGTGCATCAGTTATCATACTTCCTAGGTTTTGACTAAATTGGCTGATGTTTGATTGTGGAACTCTGTAGATGTTTATCAATGTGAGAGGTTTTTGTAGGTATTTGGATTTGAATTTAGCTATTATATATTCCCCATGTTCATCCCTTGTGCAAGTATTAGTGATACATTCTAGTTGGTCTGAGTAGTATATAGCAGTGCCACCCCCTTGTTGGTCTGGCCTACAGTTGTGTATGGCTGTGTAACCAGGAATGGCATAGACATCTGTAGTATCAGGCTTTAGCCAGGTTTCAGTTAGTGTAATGATGGACATATTGGCATGCAGGGAATTTAGTAATGCTATGAGGTCATCGTAATGTTTGCTTAAAGATCTGATATTGTAGTTAAAGATAGTTATGTTGTTGTTGGCTCTGAGAAGTGCCTTTGATTGTTCTGCTGTGTAGTAATTACAGTAACTGTTTGAATCATAATCGTAAGATTTGTAGTGAATCTATAGTTAGAATTAAGTAAAAAATAAAGTAAATATTCTAAAGCTAAAAAAAAATAGCACGAAATTACTGTTCAATATGTATGATTATTAGTAAATGATT
Source organism: Cherax quadricarinatus (assembly GCF_026875155.1). Classification (NCBI taxonomy): domain Eukaryota; kingdom Metazoa; phylum Arthropoda; class Malacostraca; order Decapoda; family Parastacidae; genus Cherax; species Cherax quadricarinatus. Next base: position 2,018,814 of record NC_069425.1, read on the forward strand.
TTTTTCTCAGTTGTTTTTTGAGCTATCTTATTGAAACTTGGTCACATTACTATTGAAAGGAGCTTCTTTACGTACAAACAAAATGAAAGAAATCGAACGAAAAATAAAAAAGTTCAGTTGCGAACGTTAACTTACCCCTCAGTGCTTTTATGAGTGTCTTAGTGGTCATTCAGTGCTTTTATGAGTGTCTTAGTGGTCATTCAGTGCTTTTATGAGTGTCTTAGTGGTCATTCAGTGCTTGTATGAGTGTCTTAGTGGTCATTCAGTGCTTTTATGAGTGTCTTAGTGGTCATTCAGTGCTTTTATGAGTGTCTTAGTGGTCATTCAGTGCTTTTATGAGTGTCTTAGTGGTCATTCAGTGCTTTTATGAGTGTCTTAGTGGACATTCAGTGCTTTTATGAGTGTCTTAGTGGTCATTCAGTGCTTTTATGAGTGTCTTAGTGGTCATTCAGTGCTTGTATGAGTGTCTTAGTGGTCATTCAGTGCTTTTATGAGTGTCTTAGTGGTCATTCAGTGCTTTTATGAGTGTCTTAGTGGACATTCAGTGCTTTTATGAGTGTCTTAGTGGTCATTCAGTGCTTGTATTAGTGTCTTAGTGGTCATTCAGTGCTTGTATGAGTGTCTTAGTATTCATTCAGTGCTTGTATGAGTGTCTTAGTAGACATTCAGTGATTTTATGAGTGTCTTAGTGGTCATTCAGTGATTTTATGAGTGTCTTAGTGGTCATTCAGTGATTTTATGAGTGTCTTAGTGGTCATTCAGTGATTTTATGAGTGTCTTAGTGGTCATTCAGTGCTTGTATGAGTGTCTTAGTGGACATTAAGTGCTTTTATGAGTGTCTTAGTGGTCATTCAGTGCTTGTATGAGTGTCTTAGTGGTCATTCAGTGCTTGTATGAGTGTCTTAGTATTCATTCAGTGCTTGTATGAGTGTCTTAGTGGACATTCAGTGCTTTTATGAGTGTCTTAGTGGTCATTCAGTGCTTGTATGAGTGTCTTAGTGGACATTCAGTGATTGTATGAGTGTCTTAGTGGTCATTCAGTGCTTGTATGAGTGTCTTAGTGGACATTCAGTGATTGTATGAGTGTCTTAGTGGACATTCAGTGCTTGTATGAGTGTCTTAGTGGTCATTCAGTGCTTTTATGAGTGTCTTAGTGGTCAATCAGTGCTTTTATGAGTGTCTTAGTGGTCATTCAGTGCTTTTATGAGTGTCTTAGTGGTCATTCAGTGCTTTTATGAGTATCTTAGTGATCATTCAGTGCTTGTATGAGTGTCTTAGTGGTCATTCAGTGCTTGTATGAGTGTTTCAGTGGACATTCAGTGCTTGTATGTCTTAGTGGTCATTCAGTGCTTGTATGTCTTAGTGGTCATTCAGTGCTTGTATGAGTGTCTTAGTGGTCATTCAGTGCTTGTATGAGTGTCTTAGTGGTCATTCAGTGCTTTTATGAGTGTCTTAGTGGTCAATCAGTGCTTTTATGAGTGTCTTAGTGGTCATTCAGTGCTTTTATGAGTGTCTTAGTGGTCATTCAGTGCTTTTATGAGTATCTTAGTGGTCATTCAGTGCTTTTATGAGTGTCTTAGTGGTCATTCAGTGCTTGTATGAGTGTCTTAGTGGTCATTCAGTAATGGTGGTGGCACTACTGTTACCTGGCACACTCACAGTAATGGTAATGGCACTACTGTTACCTGGCATACTCACAGTAATGGTATTGACACTAATGTTACCTGGCACACTCACAGAAATGTTGGTGGCACTTCTGTTACCTTGCACATTCACAGTAATGGTAGTGACACTACTGTTTCCTGGCACACTCACAGTAATGGTAGTGGCACTACTGTTAGCTGGCACACTCACAGTAATGGTGGTGGCACTACTGTTACCTGTTAGTAGTCAATAAAGGATCACATTATACTGCATTTGTGTTTATATTGCCATTGTGTCGGTATTTTATACCATTTATTTCCATCGTTACCTGGCCCACTCACAGTAATGGTAGTGACACTACTGTTAGCTGGCACACTCACAGTAATGGTAGTGGCACTACTGTTACCTGGCCCACTCACAGTAATGGTAGTGACACTTCTGTTATCTGGCACACTCACAGTAATGGTAGTGGCACTACTGTTACCTGGCACACTCACAGTAATGGTAGTGGCACTACTGTTAGCTGGCACACTCACAGTAATGGTAGTGGCACTACTGTTACCTGGCCCACTCACAGTAAGGGTAGTGACACTTCTGTTATCTGGCACACTCACAGTAATGGTAGTGGCACTACTGTAACCTGCACACTCACACTAATGGTAGTGGCACCACTATTAGCTATCACACTCACAGTAATGGTGGTGGCACTACTGTTACCTGGCACACTCACAGTAGTGGAAGTGGTACTATTCTCACTTGACACACTCAGAGGAATGGTAATGGCACTACTGTTACCTGGCACACTCACAGTGAAGTAGTGGCACTACTGTTACCTGGCACACTCACAGTGAGGTAGTGGCACTACTGTTACCTGGCACACTCTCATTGAGGTGGTGGCACTAATGTTACCTGGCACACTCACAGTGATGGTGGTGGCACTACTGTTACCTTGTCTCGCTATCAGTAAGGGTAGTGCACACACTGGCAGTACTGGTAAGCGTTCTTCTCTCACCTGGACACAATGGCAGTAATGGTAGTGGTTCTCCTCTTACCTGGACACAAGGGCAGTAATAGCAGTGGTTCATCTCTTACCTGGACACAAGGGCAGTAATAGCAGTGGTTCTCCTCTTACCTGGACACAAGGGCAGTAATAGCAGTGGTTCATCTCTTACCTGGACACAAGGGCAGTAATAGCAGTGGTTCTATTCTCACCTGGACAGACTTGGTGCTGTATTTTTGGGTTCCTGATCCTGGCATCAACGACGCTGGCGTTGACGTGGAGCGCCACGCATGATGGCGCACACTGCACCACAGTAAGCGTGCAAACTGCTGTTACCACTGCTTGGAAGACAGCTGTTTACGTGGGTAAGTTTTCTAAAATTTAATGGTAAACTGTATTTTGATCTTTGAAACTGTCTGCTTCATATATCCGGATGTCAGGTTAACATTATTTTGAAGGTGTCCCGTAGCTCAATCGCTGGCGCAGTCAGGTCACACACTGGGGTCCGGGGTTCGAATCTCCTCTGGTACAGCTCGAAAACATTAGGGACGTGTTTCCATAAAACGCCTGCTGTCCCTGTTCACCAGTCAGTACAAAATGGGTACCTGGGTGTTAGTGGACTGGTGTGGGTCGCATCCTGGGACAAAACTGACCAAATTTGCGGGAAATGCTCAGCATAACAAGTGACTTTTTATATAGTAGTATGTCACTGATGTCAGCTATGGTCTGTATACCTTGTACATGTACTAAATAAAAACATTATGATTATTATTATTATTATTATTATTATTATTATTATTATTATTATTTCTAATAAGAATGAACACTACAATATTACAATATATTATTTGACTTCTGTCTGGTTTACACTTGTGTTTACAGTCTATGCCAGCTCCTCAGAATACACATTTAGAGCAGTCTACACAGTTCCTGAAATTAATAAACTCAGTTTTCATAAATATATTCATTAAGTCTTGCAAAGGAGTTTTTCTTCTCTGCCTAATCCAAAATCTTATTTTAAAGTGTACCGATATAGCCAGGAACCTTCTCATCAGTTGCTTCTCATTGCTGTTTCTCATTTTTCGCATTTCTCTAGCGATCTTAAGATAAGACTTCGTTCGGATTTTTAACCCCGGAGGGTTAGCCACCCAGGATAACTCAAGAAAGTCAGTGAGTCATCGAGGACTGTCTAACTTATTTCCATTGTGGTCCTCAATCTTGTCCCCCAGGATGCCACCCACACCAGTCGACTAACACCCCAGGTACCTACTTCCTGCTAGGTGAACAGGACAACGACAACAGGTGTAAGGAAACACTTCGAAATGCTTCTACCCCGCCGGGAATCGAACCCGGGCCCTCCGTGCGAGAGCTTTGCCAGCCAGGCCACCGGGTCACCCATTGTTTGTTTTGTTACAACATTTTCCACGATATTTGAGCCGTAACTTAAACATTATACTTATTCTTTTCTTCACTCGAATTAAAAGGAACTAAGACAACTGTTATACGTCTACCCAAATGTTCTACAGAACTCTCAGATGGAACTTAAATAACAGTGCTTAAGATATAATCCAGTTGGGTTAGTTTAATATGTTTATTATGCACCCCATACCCATCCTGTGGGCGGTAGTTACCCCATACCCATCCTGTGGGCGGTAGTTACCCCATACCCATCCTGTGGGCGGTAGTCCAAAGATTACAGAGGTACATAATGGGTCCAGAGCCTGGGCCCCAAAGTTATGATAACTGAACTAGTTACAGAGGTAATGAACTCCAGGTAGATCTGGTCACAACCATGACAAGTCACAAAGGTAATGAACTCCAGGTAGATCTGGTCACAAACATGACAAGTCACAAAGGTAATGAACTCCAGGTAGATCTGGTCACAACCATGACAAGTTACAAAGGTAATGAACTCCAGGTAGATCTGGTCACAACCATGACAAGTTACAGAGGTAATGAACTCCAGGTAGATCTGGTCACAATCATGACAAGTTACAGAGGTAATGAACTCCAGGTAGATCTGGTCACAATCATGACAAGTTACAAAGGTAATGAACTCCAGGTAGATCTGGTCACAATCATGACAAGTTACAAAGGTAATGAACTCCAGGTAGATCTGGTCACAACCATGACAAGTTACAGAGGTAATAAACCATCTTCACTCCCATACATGGTTACAATCATGAACAAATTACAAGTTAGTTTACTGTATTTTAAAACCAAATGGACAAAATCCATTTAGCGAGAATTAAAGTTAAAAACCGATTAACTTCAATATAAATACATTTAATGCATTTTAAAATATAGCTGGAAAAGCAATGCAATGAAAATTATTCTCACTATCAACGAAATATGAACATAAATAAACCCATTTGTTTCCAACTTGACGTTCATTTTTACATACTCTTTACCACTGCTGGATCGTGTTTGTTGAAGCAGTTGTCATGGATAATCCCAGACAATGTATTAAGAGGCACGTAAGTTCCCCCGTCTTCTAATAACATTAATTTCTTCACTATAATCTACCTTGTCTATAATTACTATCACATTTTCTTTGTTTCGTAAGGTGAAGTCCAGGATCTTTCCCTAATTCATGGTATAACTTAACAAATCTTTGAGGACAGCTGTTATTGTGGAGGTCTGAGCTTTGGGTAGCATTGAAAATTGGGTTGGGCAAATATTCTGTTAGGGAGATGGATTGTGAAGGACCTGCCTAGCATGAGCCAACAGGCCTGCTGCAGTGTTCCTCCTTTCTTATATTCTTATGTTCTTCTTTTAATAAGGGTGTACCTGCTTCAGACGCCTTGTCTCTTTTGGGCAACAGCCCTGTAACTCGCTTCAGTATGTTTACCTCAAACTCTCGGGCCCGTATTTTGGCATCTGTGGCTTCAGCTTGCGACTCCCATTTCTTGTCTCTGCCTCCATCCTCTTCTCCATTTTTACAGAAAACTCGCCTAGTTTGCTTTTCCACTCTTGTTCCATCCTTTTACATTGCTCTTCCATCCATTCTTCCTTTCCAGGCCCATCTTCCTCTGATCCCGTGAGCCTTCAACTTCCCCTCTGGGCCCCCATTATATATATTTTTTATGGGTTAGATTATGTATTGCATGTGTGTGCTGTTTGGGTGTGTGTACTCACCTAATTATGGTTGCAGGGGTTGATCATGTTGGTTTTGTGCATGCATGTGCTGGTGTGTACTCACCTATTTGTACTCACCTATTTGTGGTTGCAGGGGTCGAGTCCTAGCTCCTGGCCCCGCCTCTTCACCGGTTGCTACTAGGCCCTCTCTCTCCCCGCTCCATGAGCTTTATCAAACCTAGTCTTAAAACTGTGTATGGTTCCTGCCTCCACTACGTCATTTTCTAGGCTATTCCACTGCCTTACAACTCTATGACTGAAGAAATACTTCCTACTATCTCTCTGACTCATTTGTGTCTTCAACTTCCAATTGTGGCCTCTTGTTTCTGTGTCCCCTCCCTGGAACATCCTGTCTTTTTTCCACCTTGTCTATTCCACGCAGTATTTTATATGTCGTTATCATGTCTCCCCTGACCCCCCTGTCCTCCAGTGTGGTCAGGCCGATTTCCCTTAATCTTTCTTCATAGGACATTCCCCTTAGCTCTGGAACTAACCTTGTCGCAAACCTTTGTACTTTCTTTTAGTTTCTTGACGTGCTTTATCAAGTGCGGGTTCCAAACAGGTGCTGCATACTCCAGTATGGGCCTGACATACACGGTGTACAGTGTCTTGAATGATTCCTTACTAAGGTATCGGAATGCTGTTCTCAGGTTTTGCCAGGCGCCCATATGCTGCAGCAGTTATCTGATTGATGTGTGCTTCCGGAGACATGCTCGGTGTTATACTCACCCCAAGATCTTTCTCTTGAGTGAGGTTTGCAGTCTTTGGCCACCTAGCCTATACTCTGTCTGTGGTCTTCTGTGCCCCTCCCCCATCTTCATGACTTTGCATTTGGCAGGATTAAATTCGAGAAGCCATTGCTGGACCAGGTGTCCAGTCTGTCCAGGTCTCTTTGAAGTCCTGCCTGGTCCTCATCAGATTTAATTCTCCTCATTAACTTCACATCATCTGCAAACAGGGAACACTTCTGAGTCTAACCCTTCCGTCATGTCGTTCACATATACCAAAAATAGCACTGGTCCTAGAACCGACCCCTGTGGGACCCCGCTCGTCACAGGTGCCCACTGTGATACATCATTACGTACCATGACTCGTTGTTGCCTCCCTGTCCCTGTGTGTGCCTCTCCATGTGTGTGGCTGTGTACACAGCCTGCATATGTAAAGCTGAAATGTTTGTGGAGGAGGATGCGTAATGTTTATAACCGTTAACCCCTTTCGAGCCCTCAGATTGTTGGCTCTGCTTACTGTTACAAAATTCCTAACTTGTATACATTAACATGCTCCCTATTCACTAAGTAATATAAGTCAGCTCTGCTGACTATTTGTTTTACTCACTAGTGCACAATGAGTCTACGAAAACACCTGACTACACACAATGACTATTGGCAGGTAAGACACATAGGCAACAGTTCGGCAGTTTTATTCCGAAACGTTTCGTCTACACAGTAGGCTTCTCCAGTCGTGTACAAAAGTAGGCAGGAGCAATAGAAATGTGACGACGATGTTTACCTGGAGTTTACCTGGAGAGAGTTCCGGGGGTCAACGCCCCCGCGGCCCGGTCTGTGACCAGGCCTCCTGGTGGATCAGAGCCTGATCAACCAGGCTGTTGCTGCTGGCTGCACGCAAACCAACGTACGAGCCACAGCCCGGCTGATCAGGAACTGACTTTAGGTGCTTGTCCAGTGCCAGCTTGAAGACTGCCAGGGGTCTGTTGGTAATCCCCCTTATGTGTGCTGGGAGGCAGTTGAACAGTCTCGGGCCCCTGACACTTATTGTATGGTCTCTTAACGTGCTAGTGACACCCCTGCTTTTCATTGGGGGGATGGTGCATCGTCTGCCAAGTCTTTTGCTTTCGTAGTGAGTGATTTTCGTGTGCAAGTTCGGTACTAGTCCCTCTGGGATTTTCCAGGTGTATATAATCATGTATCTCTCCCTCCTGCGTTCCAGGGAATACAGGTTTAGGAACCTCAAGCGCTCCCAATAATTGAGGTGTTTTATCTCCATTATGCGCGCCGTGAAAGTTCTCTGTACATTTTCTAGGTCGGCAATTTCACCTGCCTTGAAAGGTGCTGTTAGTGTGCAGCAATATTCCAGCCTAGATAGAACAAGTGACCTGAAGAGTGTCATCATGGGCTTGGCCTCCCTAGTTTTGAAGGTTCTCATTATCCATCCTGTCATTTTTCTAGCAGATGCGGTTGATACAATGTTATGGTCCTTGAAGGAGAGATCCTCCGATATGATCACTCCCAGGTCTTTGACGTTGGTGTTTCGCTCTATTTTGTGGCCAGAATTTGTTTTGTACTCTGATGAAGATTTAATTTCCTCATGTTTACCATATCTGAGTAATTGAAATTTCTCATCGTTGAACTTCACATTGTTTTCTGCAGCCCACTGAAAGATTTGGTTCATGTCCGCCTGGAGCTTTGCAGTGCCTGCAATGGAAGACACTGTCATGCAGATTCGGGTGTCATCTGCAAAGGAAGACACGGTGCTGTGGCTGACATCCTTGTCTATGTCGGATATGAGGATGAGGAACAAGATGGGAGCGAGTACTGTGCCTTGTGGAACAGAGCTTTTCACCGTAGCTGCCTCGGACTTTACTCTGTTGACGACTACTCTCTGTGTTCTGTTAGTGAGGAAATTATAGATCCATCGACCGACTTTTCCTGTTATTCCTTTAGCACGCATTTTGTTCGCTATTACGCCATGGTCACACTTGTCGAAGGCTTTTGCAAAGTCTGTATATATTACATCTGCATTCTTTTTGTCTTCTAGTGCATTTAGGACCTTGTCGTAGTGATCCAATAGTTGAGACAGACAGGAGCGACTTGTTCTAAACCCATGTTGCCCTGGGTTGTGTAACTGATGGGTTTCTAGATGGGTGGTGATCTTGCTTCTTAGGACCCTTTCAAAGATTTTTATGATATGGGATGTTAGTGCTATTGGTCTGTAGTTCTTTGCTGTTACTTTACTGCCCCCTTTGTGGAGTGGGGCTATGTCTGTTGTTTTTAGTAACTGTGGGACGACCCCCGTGTCCATGCTCCCTCTCCATAGGATGGAAAAGGCTCGTGATAGGGGCTTCTTGCAGTTCTTGATGAACACAGAGTTCCATGAGTTCTGGCCCTGGGGCAGAGTGCATGGGCATGTCATTTATCGCCTGTTCGAAGTCATTTGGCGTCAGGATAACATCGATAGGCTTCTGTTAATCAAATTTTGTGGCTCTCTCATAAAAAATTCATTTTGATCTTCGACTCTCAGTCTGGTTAGCGGCTTGCTAAAAACTGAGTCATATTGGGACTTGAGTAGCTCACTCATTTCCTTGCTGTCATCTGTGTAGGACCCATCTTGTTTAAGTAGGGGCCCAATACTGGACGTTGTTCTCGATTTTGATTTGGCATAGGAGAAGAAATACTTTGGGTTTCTTTCGATTTCATTTATGGCTTTTAGTTCTTCCCGCGATTCCTGACTCCTAAAGGATTCTTTAGCTTAAGTTCGATGCTTGCTATTTCTCTGACCAGTGTCTCCCTACGCATTTCAGATATATTGACCCTCTTTTAGCCGCTCTGTTATTCTTTTCCGTCGCCTGTAAAGGGAGCGCCTGTCTCTTTCTATTTTACATCTACTCCTCCTTTTTCTTAGAGGAATAAGCCTTGTGCATACATCGAGTGCCACCGAGTTAATCTGTTCTAGGCATAAGTTGGGATTGTGTTGCTTAGTATATCTTCCCAGCTTATATCGGTTAGGACTTGGTTTACTTGGTCCCACTTTATGTTTTTGTTATTGAAGTTGAATTTGTGTGAATGCTCCCTCGTGACTAATCTCATTATGTCGGTCTGGGGCTCTGCGCATACATGTCTGAACCTCAATTATGTTGTGATCTGAGTATATTGTTTTTGATATGGTGAACATTTCTTATCAGATCATCATTGTTAGTGAAGATGAGGTCTAGTGTATTCTCCAGTCTAGTAGGCTCTATTATTTGCTGGTTTTAAATTGAATTTTGTGCAGAGATTTAAAAGCTCGCGTGAGTGTGAGTTTGTCATCAGAGCTGCCTCCTGGTGTTTATTACTGCAACAATATTATTTGCTATATTCCTCCATTTTAGGTGCCTTAAGTTTAAATCCCCCAGGAGCAAGATGTTGGGTGCAGGAGCTGGAAGATTTTCCAGACAGTGGTCAATTTTTAACAGCTGTTCCTGGAATTGCTGGGATGTTGCATCCGGAGGCTTGTAGACTACCACAATGACTAGGTTTTGGTTCTCAACCTTTACTGCTAAAACTTCCACTACATCATTTGAGGCATTTAGCAGTTCTATGCAAACAAGTGACTCTGCAATGTACAGGCCAACCCCCCCCCCCTTTTGCCTGTTCACTCTGTCACATCTGTATAGGTTGTAACCTGGGATCCATATTTCGTTGTCCAAGTGATCCTTTATGTGGGTCTCAGTGAAAGCCGCGAACACTGCCTTTGCCTCTGCAAGCAGTCCACGGATGAAAGGTATTTTGTTGTTTGTTGCTGGCTTTAGACCCTGTATATTTGCCAAGAAGAATGTTATCGGACTGGTGGTATTGTTGGTACTGGGGGGGGATTTTTTTTCCGGCATTAGTATCTGTATCTGTTGGTTTGGAGTGGAGGCCATCGACTGTGGTTCCACTCCAGGAATGACTGGATTTGGTGTACGATTTCTGCCATTTCCTGCCAGTTTTTTTTCCTTCCTGGCACTAAAAAACCTCTCCCTCTTGAGTGGCTGTGGCTACCCAGGTTTTCCCATGGCCTGGATGTTTTGTATCTTTTTGTCCCCTTTAGATGGTATGCCTGGCAATTTAAGTTATAGCACAGTCTTTCCTGTACTGAAGAGGTACACAGTTCAGGGTGAAAAAGCTTACAGGAAGGGAGTTTGCATTTTCCTGTTGTCATATGGGCATGGCATTTTCTAGGGTGGTCATAGTTTGCACGTCCCATCTGTTTTTCCAGATTTCCCATGCCAGCAGATACCGAGTGCATAGTATGTGCACAGGCTTGGTTTCCGTTTGCCTTGGGTTTCTGTGACTGTATTCCCTGTTGGTGCATGTTTCCCTGTCTTACTTCCATCCTCCCTAGCACCAACAATGGAGCTCCCACCATTTGTTTTTGGTAATATATCCTCACTATTGCTAGTGGAGTCCTCTTGTTTGCTATTTCCTGCGGTATTTCTAGTTTGCAATATTGGTTTTATCTTATCTTTGACTACACTTGTTTCCCTACTATGGCTCCTGTCCCCTATGAGGTCATTTATATGTATTCCTTCCTGCGTATAATTCCCGACTACCTGGACAAAATCTCCAGCTTCACCATTACTGTCTCCCAGGACAGCATCTCCAGCTTCACCATTACTGTCTCCCAGGACAGCACCTCCAGCTTCATCATTACTGTCTCCCAGGACAGCACCTCCAGCTTCACCATTACTGTCTCCCAGGACAGCACTATCAACCCCACATTTACTGACTACCAGGACATCATCTCCAGCCTTACAGTTTCTGACTACATGGCCAGTATCAAGGGCAGTACCATTCAGCCCAGACTTTTTATGTTCCCATCTGTTGTAGAAAGCTTCCAGGTTTTCTTTGAAAGCAGCTTTGATGTTGACCTCTTTTAATACCCTTGTGATTTTAGTCCACAGATTTATCTCATTTGGGCATACCCAAAAACACTTCCCTGTTTTAATACTGCTTGTAGCTAGTTCTTGGATATCTGCACAAGGGGCGTGACACCAATTTCCACAAAAATGACAATTTATGCATGTGGAAGCCCGTTTGTTTGACTGACCACAGACTACACACAGCTTCATAATGATTTGAATGGTTGATTTACTGCAATTCTACTAGCAACCTCTTGAATATTCTATTAATAACCTCCTTAAATGAAGCTCTAGCTATTTGTATTTCTGTTTCTAACTGTTTTTGTATATTGGACAGCTTACCGTGCACGTTCCTGGTATATATTTAATGTTTGTGTTTATAAGGGTGCCTACAACCCCATCCGTTTACAGTCTGCTTTATTGTCCAACGAAACCGTTTGAAACCAGTCAAGGGTTCGGACAAGTCAAGTTAATCACCCTTGAAGTTGTAGATTTGAGGTTGTCAGTCCCTCAGCCTGGAGAAGAGTTCTGTTCGAAAGTCTGATTGATCCAAAGTCTGATTGTTTCAGTCTTTCGAAAAGAACTCTTCTCCAGGCTGAGGGACTGACAACCTCAAATCTACAACTTCAAGGGTGATGGACTGATTACATCGTCTCTACATCTCTATTCCTACCTACTTCTTGTTCTCGACTGGAGAAGCCTACTGTGTAGGCGAAACGTTTCGGAATAAAGTTGCCTAACTGTTGCCTGTGTCTTTCCTACCAACCTGTCGGTATTGTATACCATTTTAATATTCACCATGACAATTATTAAGTACCAATTAGTCCACGCCTTGTTCTCAAGGCTAGGGAAGGATAGACCCGTTCAACTATGGCAGGTGATATACAACCGTCACAACTTAAATTCCTTCCACAAGTAGGAGATACTTGCAGCTGGCAGCGATGAGTCATGGCGGTCTTCCTTGGTCCCTTGGTGCCGTCTTGGTCACTGGGTACCATCTTAGTCTCTGGGTACCATCTCGATTCCTGGGTACCATCTTGGTCCCTAGGTTCCATCTTGGTCCATGGATTATTATTTTAGTCCCTTTTATATTGTCTCCTTTATTTTAGCTTTAAAAAACTACCTTAGCTCATTATTTTTACATTTGTTAAATAATTCAGGTGCTATTTTTTTAGCTTTAGAATATTTACTTTGTTTTATACTTAATTCTAACTATAGATTCACTACAAATCTTATGATTACAAGCATTGATCCTGATACCAACCTCTTATTTAATGACTTAAATGATTCAAACAGTTACTGTAATTACTACACAGCAGAACAATCAAAGGCACTTCTCAGAGCCAACAACAACATAACTGTCTTTAACTACAATATCAGATCTTTAAGCAAGCATTACGACGACCTCCTAGCATTACTAAATTCCCTGCATGCCAATATGTCCATCATTACACTAACTGAAACCTGGCTAAAGCCTGATACTACAGATGTCTATGCCATTCCTGGTTACACAGCCATACACAACTGTAGGACAGATCAACAAGGGGGTGGCACAGCTATATACTACTCAGACCAGCTAGAATGTATCACTAATACTTGCCCAAGGGATGAACATGGGAATATATAATGCTAATTCAAATCCAAATACCACAAAACCCTCACATTATAAACATCTACAATTTTTCCACAGTCAAACTTTACCAATTTAGTCAAAACCTGGGGAAGTATGATATTAAAGCACCATAACAAAGATCACTTACTACTTCAGGTGACTTCAATAAAATCTCCGCAAGACCGGGGCCCACACGTTACTGAATTCAAAAACACAATGGTAACTGCATTTCTACCAACAGTAAAAAAACCTACAAGAATTACAAGACAGTGTTTCCCTACTTGACCACATCGGACCAACCCCATACCCCCTTTTAAAATCAGGGGATAATTACAGATAATACCACAGACCACACCCCCTTTCCCCCATACAAATCTTGGGAAAATCCCCGGGCACTACAAAGTCACCTCCAGACTTTACAATGGGCACAATTAAAACTTTACAACAGCAGTAAAAAACACTGACGGCACACTGAGCTAGAAATCTATTCAGATATTGACGAAAGTTTTTAAAATTTTCTAAAAAAGACCCAATCCTCTATAACAACACTGCCCTAAAAAAAAATAAAAAAAGACAGCTAAGAGACTGAACAGTCCCGCTAACACCCAGCATTTTCAAAACCATAAAATACAAAAAACCGATATGAAAAAAAATACAGAATGGGTCCATAACCAAGACCAAACAAAACGTTACTCGTCAATCCTAACCACTGATAAAACAAAAAAACTATATTATGAGAACAGATTACCAATTTTCGAGGTGATAAAAAAAGACCCGGAAGACCCTATCAGAAATTCGGAAAAAAAAAGATTCACGAAATAGCGAAATAAAATTTGAAAAACAGGTGAACCCCACTCCCACCAACAAAACAAAACAGACTCAATGATTTCTTCTCCACTATAGGGCAAAACCTTTTCCCAAAAAAATCCCCAATCAATACCCCACCAAAGATACTACTGGCAACTACCCAACACACTGTTCCTAGCTCCGACTAACCAACGAAGTCTCCCTTATTATCAACGCACTAAAAAACAAGGCAGGAGATTTAAATACCTTACCACCCTTTATATACAAAAAAGTGTCACAAGTACTATCACCAATCATTGCAACACTCTTTAACAAATCCATTGAATCCTCCACCTTCCCTACAGCTCTCAAAATAGTAAGGGTCACCCCGATCCATAAAGGAGGAGACCAAACAGAGTTGAATAACTATAGGTCAATATCCAATTTACACCCTCTTTTCAAAAATCTTCGAAAAATTAATTCATAAACGAATCCACTCCTACCTCATCTCCCAAAATATTCTCAACCCCTGCCAATTTGGATTCAGGCCTAATAAAAATACTAATGATACTATTATACACATGCTAGAACATATATACACTGCAATAGAGAAAAAAGAAGTCCCACTGGGGATCTTCATTGGCTTACGTAAAGCTTTTGAACAGTTGACCATGACTTGCTCCACGTAAAATTGTCACACTATGGTATTAGAGGGCACTCCCTCAACTACCTCAAGTCATTACCTCAGCAACAGAAGCCAAAAATGTGTACGCAAATGGGGCAAGCTCTTCCGCTCAACCAATTACAGTTGGTGTCCCACAGGGAAGTGTCCTTGGCCCTCTTCTCTTTCTCCTATACATAAATGACCTACCAAATGCTTCGCAATTACTCAAACCCACACTTTTTGCAGATGACACTACATACGTCTTCTCTCACCCGAGCCCAGTCATGCTAGCCAATACTGTAAACACCGAATTACAGAAAATATCTACCTGGATGAGGACTAACAAACTTACTCTAAACATTGACAAAACCTACTTCATTCAGTTTGGTAAGAGAGCTACAGATGTACCTCTTAACATAAGAATAAACGGATCACCTATCACAAAGCTCACAGAAGGAAAATTCTTAGGAATCCACCTTGATAATAGACTCAAATTTCATACACACATACAACAAATTTCTAAGAAAATTTCCAAGACTGTAGGCATACTATCGAAGATACGGTACTATGTTCCACAGTCAGCCCTCCTGGCCCCTATATCACTCTCTTATTTACCCCTATCTCACCTATGGAATTTGTGCATGGGGCTCAACAACAATTAACCATCTCAGACCACTAATTACCCAACAAAAGGCTGCAGTTAGAATGATAACAAATTCTCACTACAGGCAGCACACTCCCCAATATTCAAAACACTCAACCTACTCACCATACAAAACATCCATACTTATTACTGCACCTACTACATACATAGAACACTTAACTCTGATATTAACCTTCCCCTCAAACATCTCCTTGCCAACCTCAACAGAACACATGACCATAACAAAAGGGCACAGATCACTCTTTGATGTTCCTCGTGTCCATCTCACGCTATGCAAAAACTCAATGCACATAAAAGGCCCTAAAATCTGGAATTCATTACCTGTAAATATAAAAGAAACACTACCTGTTTATAAATTCAAGTCTCTTCTCAAAGTTCACTTACTCACTCAAAACCAAATAAATACTGAATAACTGAACCTTATAAATTGTATATCCTATATGTTACTCACAATTATATCACATAAATGTTAAACCTAGGACCCAATCTAACTTTATTATTTTTTTAAGTACACTACCTAACAGAATAAATACTCCATTCGACTGAATGTACAACAATGCATGCAACCATATGACTTGTCTTTGTAATTCATTTGTGCTTTATAGTTATCTGTTTACAATAATGTTTTATCACTGATTTCATCATTGCTTAGTTAATCTTAAGTTAATTTTAAGCCAGCCCGTAATGCTATGTATATAAGTGGCTTTGGCATGCTGCTCTTACCTGTATTTTTTTGTGCCTCTGTATGTATGCTAAAATTACTAAATAAATAAATAAATGGATACAGTCTTGGTCCCTGGGTACCATCTTGTCCCTGGGCACCATCTTGTCTCTGGGTACCGTCTTGGTCCCTGGGTTCCATCTTGGTCCATGGATACAATCTTGGTCCCTGGGTACCATCTTGGTCCTTGGGTACCATCTTGGTCCCTGGGTACCATCTTGGTCACTGGGTATCGTCTTGGTCCCTGGGTACCGTCTTGGTCCTGGTACCGTTTTGGTCCCTGGGTACCATCTTGGTCACTGGGTATCGTCTTGGTCCCTGGCTACCGTCTTGGTCCTGGTACCATTTTGGTCCCTGGGTACTGTCTTGGTCACTGAATACCGGCTTGATTCCTGGGTACCATCTTGGCCCCTGGGTACCACCTTGGTCCCTGGGTACCATCTTGGTCCCTGGGTACCATCTTGGTCCCTGGGCACCATCTTGGTCCCTGGGTACCATCTTGGTCCCTGGGTACCATCTTGGGTCCCTGGGTACCATCTTGGTCCCTGGGTACCATCTTGGTCCCTGGGTACCATCTTGGTCCCTGGGTACCATCTTGGTCCCTGGGTACCATCTTGGTCCCTGGGTACCATCTTGGTCCCTGGGTACCACTTGGTCCCTGGGTACCACCTTGGTCCCTGGGTACCATCTTGGTCCCTGGTACCAAACTTGGTCCCTGGG
Source organism: Cherax quadricarinatus (assembly GCF_026875155.1). Lineage (NCBI taxonomy): Eukaryota > Metazoa > Arthropoda > Malacostraca > Decapoda > Parastacidae > Cherax > Cherax quadricarinatus. Next base: position 2,035,380 of record NC_069425.1, read on the forward strand.
CACCATCTTGGTCCCTGGGTACCATCTTGGTCCCTGGGTACCATCTGGTCCCTGGGTACCATCTTGGTCCCTGGGTACCATCTTGGTCCCTGGGTACCATCTTGGTCCCTGGGTACCATCTTGGTCCCTGGGTACCATCTTGGTCCCTGGGTACCATCTTGGTCCCTGGGTACCATCTTGGTCCCGGGTACCACCCTTGGTCCCGGGGTTTACCATTTTGGTCCCTGGGTACCATCTTGGTCCCGGGGTACCTTTCTTGGTCCCTGGGTACCATCTTGGTCCCTGGGTACCCTCTTGGTCCCTGGGTACCACCTTGGTCCCTGGGTACCATCTTGGTCCCTGGGTACCACCTTGGTCCCTGGGTACCATCTTGGTCCCTGGGTACCACCTTGGTCCCTGGGTACCATCTTGGTCCCTGGGTACCATCTTAATGTACCACGTCAGTTTCCTCACTATGTACTATACTTGTTATCAACTGAACTTACCGTGTATTCCTCTCGTCTCTCAACACTACCATGATACTTACATGTTGCCGTCCAGATATTCACACTAGTTTCCTTATTTTATGAACATAGGCCTACCTAGAGTCAACACCAAAAAAAAACCGAAACTGATGTCTAATTGTTGTTATTTCTTCATGCTTGTTTTTTTACTTATTTATTTTTCTCTCTATGATTTTTTTTCCTGTTTCCTCACTATCTGTGTGCGTTTCTCTCTCTCTCTCCCCTTCTTTTCCTCCTCTCTCTCTCTCTCCTTCACTCTTTTCTCTTCCTCTCTCTCTCTCTCTTTATGGATTTTGGGTTTTTTAGGTTAATGATAAGCCTATAATATGCTGGAGAATATATATTATTTAAGCAATATTTTTCAGGTTGTAAGAAGCAGCCTCAGAACACTGCAGGTAGACTGGTTCTGACAGCAACCTGGCTGGTAGCTATCGTTCTGGTGGCAACTTACAGCGGTAATCTGACAGCGTTCCTCTATATCCCTCGCATTGAGAAAGTGCCGCAGACAGTCAGGGAAATGATTGATATGGGTTACGACTTCTCCATCAGCTATGGCTACTCCCAGTATGATAAACTCAAGGTCAGGAATATCTCATTCGTCCATCTCAAATTAAATTAATTTTTAAATAAACACTGACAAGTTCAAAAATATATAATTGAAATATAAACAGGGAAGAATACAATATATAATAAATATGTTTCGTGTCGACGAGCATTTCAAGATTTAGTGAACATTACACTGCATTTAATTACCAGCAAGACATTTATAAATGAAAAGGATCATTTTTATTATCGACACATAACTGCGATAAAACACCTCAAACCATACCATGGGTGGGGATAGAACCCGCGGTCAGAGAGTCTCAAAACTCCAGACCGTCACGTTAGCCACTGGACCAGCTAGCTACAGTAAGACTCATCCATTAATCTTATTGTGGCTAGCTGGTCCAGTGGCTAACGCGACGGTCTGGAGTTTTGAGACTCTGATCGCGGGTTCTATCCCCACCCGTGGTATGGTTTGTTTGCAGTCGTGTCATTACGATTTCGTGAGTCATAAACCACCTCAGTTACTGGGAATGCTTGAAGTTCCTAAACCTGTACTCCCTAGAACGCAGGCGAGAGGGATATATGATTACTCCCTACAAAAGCAAAAGACTCAGCAGATGGTACAACACCCCTGGTTTTCATTGGAAAAGCAGAGGTGCCACTAGCACGATAAGAGACATAAGAAGAACATAAGACAGATGGAACACTGCAGCAGGTCTACTGGTAGATGCGAGGCAGGTCCAAGTCTCCCACCCACTTAAGCCAATGACCCAACCCAATCAGGTCAGGTCATATTCACTTAAGGAAGGAGCACGGCATCAGACATGCTAGCAGAAGCTAGTCAGGTCCAACTCACACCCACCCAAACCCACTCACGAATTTATCTAACCTATTTTTAAAACTACACAACGTTTTAGCCTCAATAACTGTACTCGGGAGTTTGTTCCACTCATCCACAACTCTATTACCAAACCAGTGCTTTCCTATATCCTTCCTGAATCTGAATTTTCCCAACTTGAAACCATTGCTGCGAGTCTTATCTTGGCTAGATATGTTTAGGACGCTATTTACATCCCCTTTATTTATTTCTGTTTTCCATATTTACACCTCAATCATATTCCCCCTAATTCTACGCCTTTCGAGAGAGTGCAGATTCAGGGCCTCAGTCTATCCTCATAGGGAAAATTTCTGATACATGGGATCAACTTTGTCATCCTCCTTTGTACGTTTTCCAGAGCATTTATATCCATTCTGTAAAATTGTGATCAAAACTGTGGAGCATAATCTAAATAAGGCCAAACCAAGGGTATATAGAGTTGAAGATCAACCTGAGAACTCCTATTATTTATGCTTCTAGATATGAGGCCAAGGATTCTGTTAGCTTTATTGCGAACACTAATGCACTGTTGTCTTGGTTTTAGATTACCGCTAACCAGAACCCCGAATACTTTTCGCAGTCAGTAGTATTAAGATCTACATTATTTAATCGTGTATAGGGCAAGGAAGAATAACATCTTGTAGGAGTGAGAAAGAGCCAGTTGTGAGTGTGGGGGAAGTTCGTGAGGCAGTAGGTAAAATGAAAAGGGGTAAGGCAGCCGAGATTGATGGGATAAAGATAGAAATGTTAAAAGCAGGTGGGGATATAGTTTTGGAGTGGTTGGTGCAATTATTTAATAAATGTATGGAAGAGGGTAAGGTACCTAGGGATTGGCAGAGAGCATGTATAGTTCCTTTGTATAAAGGCAAAGGAGACAAAAGAGAGAGTGCAAAAATCATAGGGGGATAAGTCTGTTGAGTATACCTGGTAAAGTGTATGGTAGAGTTATTATTGAAAGAATTAAGAGTAAGACGGAGAATAGGATAGCAGATGAACAAGGAGGCTTTAGGAAAGGTAGGGGGTGTGTGGACCAGGTGTTTACAGTGAAACATATAAGTGAACAGTATTTAGATAAGGCCAAAGAGGTCTTTGTGGCATTTATGGATTTGGAAAAGGCGTATGACAGGGTGGATAGGGATGCAATGTGGCAGATGTTGCAGGTGTATGGTGTAGGAGGTAGGTTACTGAAAGCAATGAAGAGTTTTTACAAGGATAGTGAGGCTCAAGTTAGAGTATGTAGGAAAGAGGGAGATTATTTCCCAGTAAAAGTAGGCCTTAGACAAGGATGTGTGATGTCACCGTGGCTGTTTAATATATTTATAGATAGAGTTGTAAGAGAAGTAAATGCGAGGGTCTTGCAAGAGGCGTGGAGTTAAAAGATAAAGAATCACACATAAAGTGGGAGTTGTCACAGTTGCTCTTTGCTGATGACACTGTGCTCTTGGGAGATTCTGAAGAGAAGTTGCAGAGTTTGGTGGATGAATTTGTTAGGGTGTGCAAAAGAAGAAAATTAAAAGTGAATACAGGAAAGAGTAAGGTTATGAGGATAACAAAAAGATCAGGTGATGAAAGATTGGATATCAGATTGGAGGGAGAGAGTATGGAGGAGGTGAATGTATTCAGATATTTGGGAGTGGACGTGTCAGCGGATGGGTCTATGAAAGATGAGGTGAATCATAGAATTGATGAGGGGAAATGGGTGAGCGAAGTGCAAAGAGGGGAATGTATGAGAGTATAGTTTTACCAACGCTCTTATATGGGTGTGAAGCATGGGTGATGAATGTTGCAGCGAGGAGAAGACTGGAGGCAGTGGAGATGTCATGTCTGAGGGCAATGCGTGGTGTGAATATAATGCAGAGAATTCGTAGTTTGGAAGTTAGGAGGAGGTGCAGGATTACCAAAACTGTTGTCCAGAGGGCTGAGGAAGGGTTGTTGAGGTGGTTCGGACATGTAGAGAGAACGGAGCAAAACAGAATGACTTCAAGAGTGTATCAGTCTGTAGTGGAAGGAAGGCGGGGTAGGAGTCGGCCTAGGAAAAGTTGGAGGGAGGGGGTAAAGGAGGTTTTGTGTACGAGGGGCTTGGACTTCCAGCGGGCATGCGTGAGCGTGTTTGATAGGAGTGAATGGAGACAAATGGTTTTTAATACTTGACGTGCTGTTGGAGTGTGAGCAAAGTAACATTTATGAAGGGATTCAAGGAAACTGGCAGGCCGGACTTGAGTCCTGGAGATGGGAAGTACAGTGCCTGCACTCTGAAGGAGGGGTGTTAATGTTGCAGTTTTAAAACTGAAGTGTAAAGCACCCTTCTGGCAAGACAGTGATGGAATGAATGATGGTGAAAGTTTTTCTTTTTCGGGCCACCCTGCCTTGGTGGGAATCGGCCAGTGTGTTAATAAAATAATAAAAATTATTTAATTTATATGTGGCATGGTCATTTTCCTGTCCAATGTTTAGAACTTTGCATTTGTCTATATTAAACTGCATCTGCCACTTCTCCGACCACTGCATCAGTCTATTCAAATCTTCCTGGAGTGCTCCAGTGTCCTCATCAGAATGAATTCGCCGGCCTATTTTGGTGTCATCGGCAAACCTGCTTATGTCGCTATTTATTCCCTCATCTATGTCGTTTATGTCGATTGTGCACAATAAGGGACCAACACTGAACCCTGTGGAACACCGCTCGTGACACTTCTCCACTCAGATTTCTCCCCATTTATGCAAACTCTCTGCTGCCTACCTGTCAACCATGCCTCCATCCAGGAAAAAATTTCACCTCCTATTCCTTGTGCCTTAATTTTCCTCAATAGTCTCTGATGTGGGACTCTATCAAAAGTCTCACTGAAGTCCATATTCACAATATCATATTCATTACCATAATCTACCCCCTCAAATACCTTAGTGAAAAAAAGTTAATAAATTCGTAAGACAAGAATGCCTTTTAGTAAAATTACGAACTGCCTCGGCAATTACTGATTCAATAAATTTTACCACTATAGAGGTTAAGCTTATTGATCTATAGGTCGAAGCTAAGGACCTGTCACCTGCTTTGAAAACAGGTATCGCATTAGCCATTTTCCACTTATCTGGCACTATGACAGTTTGTAGTGATATGTTTAAATGATTAGCCAAAGGTTTGCTAAGATCCTTTTTACATTCCTTTAGAACACTATTCATCAGTTCTCACCAAAGTAGTAAAGAAAGCCAAACAACTATACTACTCCAGTAGATTCACAGACACTAGAGGAGATATAAAAAAGACCTGGAAAACACTCTCTCAGATTCTAGGGACCCACAAACTGAAAAAAAAACAAGAATATTGTCCTAACTAAACCTAATGAAACACCACTACATCCCACTGACACAGCTAACAAGATAAACGACTTCACTCAACCATAGGATCTAATCTCGCCAATAAAATCCCACATACCAATGCCCATGCCGGGGACTACCTAGATGGGAATTTCCCAAATTCCTTCTATCTTGCACCAACTGAGCCCACGGAAGTCACTGAGATTATAAAGTCACTTAAAAATAACTCAGGGAATCTGTCTCATGTCCCACCATTACTGTACAAGCGAGCGGCCCATGTCCTTTTGCATGCAATTTCATTACTTTTTAACAAGTCACTAGAAACTAGCACCTTCCCGAAACTACTCAAGATGGCAAGGGTTACACCAATACATAAAGGTGGTGACCCTACAGACTTAAACAACTATAGGCCAATATCAAACTTACCATTGCTATCCAAAATTTTTGAGAAACTCGTGCACAGGAGACTATATTAATTTATAACGGCACAAAACATACTCAACCCCTGCCAATTTGGATTCAGAAAAAATAAAAGCACTAATGATGCAATCATAAAAATGCTAGATCTGCTTTACACAGCATTCGAAAATAAGGAATATTTACTAGGAATTTTTATTGACCTAAGAAAAGCTTTTGACACAGTAGACCACGACATCTTACTCAACAAACTTGACCATTACGGTATAAGAGGCCATGCGCTTGCTTATTTCAAATCTTACCTTACTAATAGGTATCAGTATGTCACCATTAAAGACACAGCATCAACAACACGGCCACTTGATACTGGAGTTCTGCAGGGAAGTGTCCTCGGTCCCCTGCTCTTCCTCATATACATCAGTGATCTTCCAAACGTATCCCAACACCTAAAACCCATCCTCTTTGCTCACGACACGACTTATGTCATCTCTCACCCTAATCTTGCCACCCTCAACACCATTGTAAACGAGGAGCTGATCAAAATATCGACTTGGATGACAGCCAATAAACTTACGCTTAACACTGACAAAACCTACTATATTATGTTTGGTAGCAGAGCAGGAGATGCACAAATTAACATTAAGATCGACAACACTCTAATTACCAGACATAATGAGGGCAAATTCCTAGGCCTATACCTTGACAACAACCTGAATTTCAGCACCCATATCCAGCATATAACCAAAAAAGTATCCAAAACGGTTGGGATCCTCTCCAAGATACGATACTACGTGCCGCAAAATGCCCTTCTCACACTATACCACTCACTTATTTATCCATACCTCACCTATGCTATTTGTGCTTGGGGATCAACTGCAGCAACACACCTAAAGCCAATAATAACCCAACAAAAAGCTGCAGTAAGAATAACCACTAAATCCCATCCCTGGCAACACCCCCCTCCCACTCTTCATAGATCTAAACTTACTCCCTGTTCAGTACATCCACAATTACTATTGTGCAATCTACATCTACAGGACCTTAAACTCTAATATCTACCTTGACCTAAAATGCTTTCTTGATAGTTGTGACAGAACCCACAGGCATAACACCAGACACAAACATCTCTATGACATTCCCCGTGTCCGACTAAACCTTTACAAAAATTCAATGTATGTCAAAGGCCCTAAAATCTGGAACACCCTACCTGAGAACTCTAGAACTCAGACACATTCATCACCTTCAAAACTACCATTAGAAAACATCTTATCTCCCTGATACACCCCGTCAACTAACTACACGAATACCACCTGGTGGTTCACACTTACACTCACTCATCCATTTAACCATAAACAGAAATATTAATCTCAATCTTAAAATAATGAATCCTGTGATATTCCAATACTGAAACTATATACTGTGCCAAAACAAAAGCATTCACATTGCTAAACTCACAAACTAGTATTTAGTCACTTAGCCATAATACCAACTTACCTCATAATTTGTAATATTTTAAAATTAAGAATTAAACTAAGTCTGCCCGAAATGCCTAGCCATGCTAGGTGTTCTAGTGGTACGCTCTGTAATCATTATTTTACTACATGTAAACCACACAATAACCAAATTCTGTAAACTCAGCATTGTAATCCTTATAGAGAATAAACTTTGAATTTGAATTGAATTGAATTGAATACAGCTCATCAGGGCCTGGGGATTTGTAAGGTTTTAATTTATCTATTTGCCTAAGGACCATGTCACTTGTGACCCTAATCGTGCATAGTTTATTATCGTCCTGTTCTACATAATTTATTATTTCTGGAATATCGCTAGTATCTTCCTGTGTAAAAACTGAGATTAAATATGTGTTAAAAATCTACACATTTCCTTATCACTGTCGGTGAGCAGGATCAAGTAACTTTTGATTGGGCCTATCTTGTCTCTAATCTTACTTCTGTTTACATGAAAGAATCCTTTTGGGTTAGTCTTCGATTCTCTTGCAACTTTAACCTCATAATCTCTTTTTACTTTTCTTATTCCCTTTTTTATTTCTCTCTTTAACTGAATATACTGATTTCTTAACTGCCCATCTCCTCTTTTGATTCGCCTATATATGCCTCTCTTTTGACAAATGAGATGTTTTAATCTATTGTTCATCCATTTAGGATCATTTTTATTAGATGTGATTTCCCTATTTGGAACATAAGTTGTCTGAGCAGCTAGAACTATGCTCTGGAAAACGTCATATTGGTAACCATCACCACTTACCTGGCCCATAGTCAGGTCATTCCAGTTCAGCCCACCCAGGTAATTTCTCAGTCCTATGAAATCAGCCAAGCAGAAGTCAAGACAGAGACTTGATTGCCATTATTAGGGTAATTCCATGATGCATTAAAACTGAGTGATTTGTGATCACTTTCCCTAAGCTCATCATTAACCTCAAGATTATTAATTAGTGTTTCCCTGCTGGCAAGAACCAAGTCAAGCAGGCTATTTCCTCTAGTTGGTTCTGTTACAAACTGTTTTAAAAAAACAATCCTGAATCGTATCAAGAAAGTCACCTAACTCTAAATTTCCTCTCAAATTGCTCTAGTCAATCTGTCTATAGTTGAAATCTCCCATTAGCACAACATTTTCGTATGTAGATGCCTTACGAATTTCGTCCCATAGAACTTAACTGTACTCCCCATCATGGTCTGGGACCTGTAAATCACACCCAAGATCAGCTTTTCTCGGCCCTCGAGAAGCTGTAACCGAACAGATTCAGTGGCTGATGCTTCTAATTTTATATCTTTTCTAACACAATTTAAATTGTCTCTGATATACCTCGTTACTCCACCACCCTTCCTGTTGACCCTATCAGTGTGGAATAATTTACAGACAACATAACAAGTGTCAGGAGCCCAAGACTGTTCAACTGCCTCCCAGCATACATCAGGGAAATTACCAATAGACCCCTGGCTGTCTTCAAGAAGGCACTGGACAGGCACCTAAAGTCAGTTCCTGACCAGACGGGCTGTGGTTCGTATGTTAGATTACGTGCGGCCATCAGTAACAGCCTGGTTGACCAGGCCCTGATCCACCATGAGGCCTGGTCATAGACCGGGCCGCGGGGGCGTTGACCCCCGAAACCCTCTCCAGGTATACTCCAGGTATAGTGAGATGGAAGGACATTATTTACGTAGTGCAGATTTCATTGATCTGAAATAAGACCCACTAAATGAACAGTAAGATATAAACACTTCCCTCGTAATATATATAATAATTCTTCTCTTATACTCTCAGATCATTATGATAAACATTGCCATCATTCGACCCAGAGGTTAGAAAACAGTTTCTTTTAAGGCTCTTGAGTAGTTATTACATTCTTCATATACTTGAAATATAATATTACACTAATACAGTTCAGTGGGTTGCGCACTGGCCTGGAGTTTCACCACTCACTTGCCATGAGTTCTATCCCCACCTGTAACGTTTTTTCTTTTCATAAATTATAAAGCTTTAAATGGAGGTTAAATTATATCACAAACTGGGCTAAAAAGTTAAGTTTATAAACACTTCTAAAAGTCTTTGTTGTCAATTTTTATTCTTACCTTTCCAGTACTAATTTGCTTGACAAAATGTAATCCAACCATAAGGACACATTCCAGCTATGTTGAACACCGTAAGGACACATTCCAGCTATGTTGAACACCGTAAGGACACATTCCAGCTATGTTGAACACCATATGGACACATTCCAGCTATGTTGAACACCATAAGGACACATTCCAGCTATGCTGAACACCATAAGGACACATTCCAGCTATGTTGAACATCATAAGGACACATTCCAGCTATGTTGAACACCATAAGGACACATTCCAGCTATGCTGAACACCATAAGAACACTTTCCAGCTATTTTTGAAACACCAAAGGACACATTCCAGCTATGTTGAACACAATAAGGACACATTCCAGCTATGTTGAACATCATAAGGACACCTTCCAGCTATGTTGAACACATAAGGACACATTCCAGCTATGTTGAACACCATAAGGACACATTACAGTTATGTTCAACACCATAAGGACACATTCCAGCTATGCTGAAACACCTAATGACACATTCTAACCAAATAATACTAGAAAAACTCGCTTATCTTCAGTAGTATTCGGCCATCCAGCGGGTCATCAGGTCTCCCCTTAACCTCTTCTCCCTGATACCTGGAGTTTACCTGGAAGGATTTTGGGGGGGGGCTAACGCCCCCCGCGGCCAGGTCTGAGATCAGACCTCGTGGTGGATCAGGGTCTGATCAGCCAGGCTGTTAAATGCTGGGTGCACGCAAAAGATGTATGAACCACAACCCGGCTGATCAGGGACTGACTTTTAGGTGCCTGTCTAGTGCCTTCTTGAAGACAGCCAGGGATCTATTATTAATCTCCCTTATGTATGTTGACGGCAGTTGAACAGTCTTGGGCCCCGACATCATTGTGTTGCTTCTTAGTGTACTCGTGGCACCCCTGCTTTTCACTAGGAGAATGTTGCATCTCCTACCGAGCCTTTTTCTTTTCGTAGGGAATGATTTTTTGTGTGCAAGTTTTGTACTAATACTGTGGTCAGAAAAAATAATCGGTGGAGATGTCGGTTGTAGGAAAAAGAATTTAGTCCATTGTGTACTTGTAAATATGGTGCGTAAAGGAACTGGGGGTGTGTAGGTTGTTTTGAGAAGCATATGAAGACATTGAAGAACCGTCATCATAATTGGTCTGGAATGTTTAGGCGTAGTACCGCCCAAACGTTGCCCGACACGAGGTAGGTGGGCGATCCGAAAACTGTTGCACAGTATTCAGAGGCGTGCAAGAGGCAGAGGCACTAACAGAAATGGGTGAAGCCCCAGCACCGGAGCAGGTGACGAAGCATCACCAGCAGAAGGTACAGGGGGATGGGAAAAATCTAGAGAATGGGCCAATAATGAAGCCGGGTCCCAAAAAGGGGTGGGAAACAAATAGGGGCCTGGAGGGGGGTTTATCACGGGAAAGAAGACTCCATGGTGATGGGACTTCTTTCTTATTATTTGTAAGAAAAAGGGGAAAAATTAGTGGGACAGCATAGGGACAGTCACTAGAAGGCATGAAAGGGCCATAAGTTCCTCCTCTCATCCGAGAGACCACAAGCAGGGTTTCCCGGCAACACTCAGGTTTCCCGGCAACACTCAGGTTCCAGGGAACACTCAATTCCAGGCAACACTCAGGTTCCAGGCAACACCACTCAGGTTCCAGGCAACACTCATGTTCCAGGCAACACTCAGATTCCAGGCAACACTCAGGTTCCAGGCAACACCACTCAGGTCCAGGCAACATTCAGGTTCCAGGCAAAACTTTAGGTTCCAGGCAACACTTAGGTTCAAGGGAACGCTAGATTCCAGGGAACACTCAGGTTCCAGGCAACACTCAGGTTCCAGGCAACAGTCAGGTTCCAGGGAACACTAAGGTTCCAGGTAACACTCAGGGTTTCCCGGGAACACTCAGGTTTCCAGGCAACAGTCAGCTCCAGGCAACACTAAGGTTCCAGGTAACACTAAACAGTGCAGATGCAGCGTGGAACCGTACCATACCCCACCTGACACACCAGTAAACCACGCTCCGGATAGCAACCTCATATCTCCCGAGCCACCTCGGGAGACTGCGGTGAGAAACCCACCACCTCCTAAAACCAACAGGCAGTACCGAAATACACCCGTCATTTGCAGGTCACACAGCCTATTTCTCGAAATCCCGGAAAGGAGCAGGGTGCCTCCAATAATCTAGATTCCACGGCAAACTACACCATAAACCCCAGGGAAACCCATTGGGGCGGGAAAGAATCACGGCACTCTTCCCCCCAACTAGAAAGCGTAATACCAAGGGGAGACCCCAGAGGCTAAAATGGGATGGTGAAAAGGGGGGGGTTGGGAAGAGGGGGGAAAAGGGGAAAAAAGGGGGAGAATGGGAGGAGGGAAGGGGAGGGGATTGGGGGGTAATTTGGTTCGGCTGAAAAACCCAAAAAGGCCCAAATTTTCCTCAACCAATAACCTCTTCACCACAACAAGGAGCCCCCCTTAAAAAGGGAGCTTTGTCAAGCCGTTACAAACAATACATGAACACCCACTGTACCTATGTTACCCTTGTCCCTGAATTGCGTAACACTTAAAAAGCCCTGGAGGCGAAACTGCCTTAATGAAATTTCATTTTTTTGAACTTGTGTTTTTAATAAAAATAGAGAAATTTAATCATTGAGATTATATGAAACACATGTTTTATTTTAAACCCATAGTTAATTATGCAAACAATTCTTATTGCATATTTAAAACTTGATTATCATATTTTAGTTTCGAATTTTTAAAATCGGTTAACGGCGAGCACAAAAACCATGACATGACTTATGTATTCAAGCTAAAATTAATCCAATGAAAAAACCAACCCATGGGGGGAAATAACTAAAAATAAACTATTTTTTTGCGGGAGACACACCCAGCAAGGCCAAAAGTACCTCTTTTACCGGCAGTGTTTGTCAGACACCATTCTCCCTACAGACGAGTCCATACAAAGACCCTCAAACAAAGCATCTCTCTCATAGGTTAGTCTTCAAGATCCTCACTCCCCCCAGGTTGTCTTTGGTTAATCAGAGAAGCTCACTCGACTGAGGGTAGAAAATTCCCAAAAACATCTTTAAAAAAAAAAACTTTGACATTTTTTTGTTGGGCCGGCCACTGCAAAATACGAAACAGGGAAAAAAATCAAAACCAAAGCAGAGGGGAGGAGGAAGCTTTTGAGGGGAAAAAAAGTAGCAGCACTTATAATTTATGTTTTTAGAATAGATAAAGTGAGAAAAAAGACAAAGTACGTTCAGGACATTTATTAAAAAGGAAAAGTTTTGCCATGAATGGCTTCAGTCCTAATAGAGATAACTAAGAAAACTAGTATATAGTGGCGGGAGTCAGGTGGAGTGTCGCTTGGGTAGCACCAGTAATAATTGTGGTGACAACTGGTGATATTCTGTTGATTAGCAATTTGGAAATTGTGTAACTACCGGACTTTTGGTAGACAGCGTTACTGACAGCAACTGGGGCAGCGTCTATGCACTTTCGCCTCATTAAATCGTCTTCCCTAACTACTGCTCTAGCCTCACTGAATTTCATGTTGTGTCCAACATCGTCCCTATGTTGAACACACACGTTTTTTATGATCATTTCTGCAAGCGTTTTGTGTGTTTCCTGATCCAAACATTCATAGATCTGACCGTTTTACCCCCACAGTTTGTCATATACCCCACATGGTGTAGTGCATACTTCCTGCACTTGTGCCAGATGCACTTTTGGTGATGCATCAGGTGCTTCAATACCCTGATGATAAATTAGACACATGTGCAACACTTGGGTATCTTTAATGAGGAAACGTTTCGCCACACAGTGGCTTCATCAGTCCATACAAAGGAGAACGGTGAAGAACAGAAGGAGTTTGAGGTAATCAATCCCTCAGCCATGAGTCGATGGGGTCAGTCTATCAAACTTGTAAAGAATACAGCATATGTGCAGAGAAGTAGCTTATATACTGTAGACAGGAGAGGTGCAGCAGTCGTAGGTGGTATCATGTTCGTCCAATGTGGACAATGTCCTTTGTATGGACTGATGAAGCCACAGTGTGGCTGAAAAGTTTCTTCAGTAAAGATTCCCATACGTTGCATAAGTGTCTAAATCTTCAACTTGTCGGGTTTTAAACCATTTATCACACCTGTCACAAACTGCAGCATCATGGGATCTTGATACAAAGAATTCTTCAACACTTGTCCAACCTTAGGACGAAGACCTACTTCGACTAGTGGATGGTACCACTATGACCCCGCCTCCTCCTGCCTTCGCCTCACCTGACTACAGTATATAAGCCACTTCTACGGCCCTATGCTGTACTTTCTACAAGATTGATGGACTGAACACATCTACTCCAGGCTGAGGGATTGATTACCTCAAACTCCTCCTCTCCTTACATCATTCTCCTTTGCATGGACTGATGAACACGTCTGCAACATCTTTTCCAATACCTCCAACATCTTTTAAATACCTCATTCCAAGCATCTACCTCCACAACCACGGCCATCAAGGGCATTACCAGCAATAGACAGGACAAGCTTCCACCCTCTGCAGGGGTATACATAATCCCATGTAATGACTGCAGCAAATTATATGTGGGCGAAACATCAAGAGACCTCCAAACACTTATTTCAGAACACCAATAAGCAAGCAGATCTGACGATCCAAGGAATGCCTGTGTACAACACCGAAATTCACACAACCATTTAATTAACTGCAGAAACTCAAGACTTAACGCCAGAGAAGACAACACTCAATACCGAAAATCCTGGAATCATCACTTATCTGTATATCCAACAACTTCAACCAGAACAACGGCTTCTATAACCTAGCTGAACCACTTGCCAAGAAACTTCTTCATCGCTATCCCACATAAAAACGTAAGAACGGAGGAACACTGCAGAAAGTCTACTGTATACTTATCCAATCTCTCTACATAGCTAACCAAAGTATTAGACTCTATAACCCTACTCGGTAGATTGTCACATGCAGCATTCTCCACTTGACCAGCATTCTCAACCTGACTTAATCCTATAAATACTCACGTACCTTCCTCCCAGTTAGAGGATCTCTAGCGGTAGAGGATCTCAAGGTGTTCATGGATATTGTTTGCAACACAATCGACTCCACGGAACAACAGAGCATATTCCGGCAGATGGTCAGTACGCTATTGAAAGTGTGCTTACTGACCGAGGAGGAGATGGTGGACGTCATGAATTTGCAGGTTGAAAATTGAGACACTTATGCAACATATGGGAATCTTTATTCAGGAAACGTTTCGCCACACAGTGGCTTCATCAGTCCAATACAAAGTAGAAAGGCGTAAAGAGAGGAGGAGTTTGAGGTGATCAGTCCCTCAGCCTGGAGTCGATGTGTTCAGTCCATCAATCTTGTAGAATGTACAGCATAGGGCCGTAGACGTGGCTTATATACTGTAGTGAGGTAAGGTGAAGCAGAAGGAGGTGGGGTCATAGTGGTAACATCCACTAGTCGAAGTAGGTCTTCGTCCAAAGGTTGAACAAGTGTTGAAGAATTCTTTGTAACAAGATCCCATGATGTTGGAGGCTGGACAATAAGGTTTTCCACGCTGCCCTGACACGGCGGAGTCTCTCTGGGTAGTGCAGGTTCCATGCATGATGCTTCTTGCCACTGTTCGGACACCCAGGTTTCATAGCGTCACCTTTCAATTTATCCAAGCATTCCATGGCCGGGTGAGACCCTCTAAGGATGCCACATATTTCCTTAAACTGACATCGGGCACTGAGGTGGTTATACATTGGGCACCTGAAGCGCTTTAGAGGTTCTGGGCTGTATGTCCTGACCAGGTATTTTCCCCCAGCAGCAGAGATCCAGTTGAGCTAGGAAAGATCCCCTATGCTGGGTCAAGACCTGCTTCATAGGAACGTTACCGTCCTTCTTGGCTCAGAGTCCTTCAACTTTTAAGATGTTTTTGTTACTATGGATTGCACCGAGAGGCGTGTCCTGTGGATGGAACAGTACTCATAGGACTCTGTGATTCGGGATGTGAAAATAAACTCCTCTTTCAGATTTGGGGACACTGATATCTTCAGGCCGTATTTCCTCTCTATGTGAATTTTAGCAGTGTTACGCACCTCTTTTGTGAACCTTCTAGGTCAGGTATGATGTATATGTAACTGGCTTTTTCACTTAATATTATGTTATTTCTAGCCTCATTAGAAAAATGACAGGATGGACAATGAGAACCTTCAAAACTAGGGAGGCCAAGCCCATGATGACACTCTTCAGGTCACTTGTTCTATCTAGGCTGGAATATTGCTGCACACTAACAGCACCTTTCAAGGCAGGTGAAATTGCTGACCTAGAAAATGTACAGAGAACCTTCACAGCACGCATAACGGAGATAAAACACCTCAATTACTGGGAGCGCTTGAGGTTTCTAAACCTGTATTCCCTGGAACGCAGGCGGGAGAGATACATGATTACATACACCTGGAAAATCCTAGAGGGACTAGTACCGAACTTGCACACGAAAATCACTCACTACGAAAGCAAAAGACTTGGCAGACGATGCAACATCCCCCCAATGAAAAGCAGGGGTGTCACTAGCACGTTAAGAGACCATACAATAAGTGTCAGGGGCCCGAGACTGTTCAACTGCCTCCCAGCATACATAAGGGGGATTACCAACAGACCCCTGGCAGTCTTCAAGCTGGCACTGGACAAGCACCTAAAGTCGGTTCCTGACCAGCCGGGCTGTGGCTCGTACGTTGGTTTGCGTGCAGCCAGCAGCAATAGCCTGGTTGATCAGGCTCTGATCCACCAGGAGGCCTGGTCACAGACCGGGCCACGGGGGCGTTGACCCCCGGAACTCTCTCCAGGTAAACTCCGGGTAATTAGTAGCTAAAATGAGGATAGAGTACTTTATAATATTATCTAGCCTTAATTTATTTAGCTGTGTAAATAGATAGGATGTTTCGACGATGTAAACTACGGGTACAGTTGTTTACTACCCGGCTGTCGTCTAGCCACTGTCCCCTCTTAATCCGAGGTGACGTCAGTCTGAGAATTCTGTTATAGGGCAGTCCACTCTCACCTTTCGTGAGAGAAGCTTCTTGATTCCTGGATTTAACTTTCTGGTCTTACATGAGGTTCCCTAGTGACCCTCCAGCACCTCGAACGGTATCAGACAGAAACGTCTCGGACGAAGTGTGTGTCGCTGTATTGGAGACGCTGGTGATTGTCCCTAGCTCTGCTAGTAGCGGGTTTAAGCAGTATTGGTTCAAAGAGGACGGTGAAAAAGTCATGGGAGACAGACTCGCCTCAGAACTCCTTTAAGTGTAGAATATTCCTAATCTCGCTTAGTATATTTTGAAAGTTGAATAAGAATGAATTATTATCGAAGTGTTACGTTTTCTGTCTCATTGGGATTGAGTCAATAAAGTGTTATTATGTGAAGTGAAGGTGTTATGATACTAGAGCCATTCAGTACTATAATCAAGACAGGATATTGTGTATTATCTTTTAAGTGAACTAAAGTGTAAATTTTATGAGTACTCTGTTTTATGGTGCGACCTTTTTAAAGTTAATATAAAACCCTTCTATGGTTTATTAAGAAACTTAATAAAAAAACCGGAAAGAAACATTGTGATTGTTTACTACTGAACCTTGAATGATTTCATCTAGAACAGGATATTCAATCCTGTTTATTTGTTGCAAGAAAGTGCTAAACAGGCTTAAGTAGTGGCCCTGTACGCAACAAGCAGCATACGGGGTGTCGTGGTGTACGTTGCTTATCATTTTGAATTTGTTGCCAGCAGATGGCTTAGTTTACCAGATCTGAGGCAAGGAAGCATTATATCTTCTCTGGAACTTCGGGGCTCCTGCTACCCACCAACCTTCTCCATCCAGTTTATCTGGGGTGGGGATGAGCATTTCTTGATTCATCCCTGTCTCACAGGTCTGGCTGGGAGTCAAATGAGTGGTCTTTCAGTTTTTTCGCCAGAATCGCGCCCCACGTTTCCAAATCCGAGTCCTCGGTTGAGTCCTAGGAACATTGTGACCTTTTCCTTTCAGAAGAAGCGTGTGATTCCGTGTACCTGTCCCGTGTCTCTTGGCCTGAATCTTGCAGTGCTGTATTGACTAAAGCACTGACTGATTATTGTTTCTGGGCTCAGTGTAGGGTGGTCGGGTGAATTTGAAAATATGCGCATGGACTCTTTTTGTCCAACATGCATGCATTCACAAAGGTTTTCACAATAGTTCTAAATGTGTCTTTGTTTTCTTCTGAGTCTGTCAGGTCACATATGATATCGGTGAAGCACGTGATAGTCGACATCATTTGATGGCTCATGGGTAATACGGGATGTTGGTCTACACTGCTCCTCACTGGTGACGGTTGTGCTGCTAGGGTTGATGCGTAGCCTGTTCCTTTCGGAAAAAGCCATGTTTCTGTGTGCCTGTTTCCTGGGCTAAAACGTGAGAATGGAGTCTTAAATACTGTCGAAGGGGATGGGAGTCACTAGTAAGAGTAAGTAGACATGTTTCCTCTGGAATCCAGTTCTTCTCACTCATAACTAGCAGTGACACGTAACTACTAGTTATGAGTGAGAAGGGTTGAATTCCAGAGGAACCTGCCTTCTTACTTCTACTAGTGAATCCCGTCCCTTACAACGTCTTCCAGATCTTTCACCTCCGAAAGATTTCAACAGTAAAGTTACCCAACTGTTGCACATGTGTCTTAATCATTACTACTACTACTACTATTACTACTACTACTACTATTACTACTACTACTACTATTACTACTACTACTACTATTGTTACTGCTACTACTTATATTACTACTGCTATTTCTATTACTGCTACTACTGCTGCATCACCTCATATCACCTGTACCGTCTCTTGACCTTCTCTGCCTTTTCTCGCTCAGTTGTGACTTGACATGCTTCCAGGAAGGACCGTAAGTTCGTCACAAATTTCCAACCCTAAGTGAACGTTATTTGTGATTAATGTTAATATAACTGGTAATGCATTTTTACCTAGTTTAGTTGATAAATTCTTCCTTCAGACCCCTGATACTTGGTGTTATTCCTTGCAGTAATTGGTCAAGCATCTCTAACTCTGCAAGACACTTATGCTACATCAGGTGAGCACACCACTGTTTATGTTGTAGTATTTTTGTTGATAAATTAGACACATGTGCAACTCTTGGGTATCTTTATTGAGGAAACGTTTCGCCACACAGTGGCTTCATCAGTCCATACGTAGGAGAAACTTGAAGAACAGGAGGAGAATGAGGTAATCAGTCCCTCAACCTTCAGTCAATGTGTTCAGTCCATCAATCTTGAATAGAATACGATAAAGATACCCAAGAGTTGCACATGTGTCTAATTTATTAACATGTCGGTTCTCTGAACCATAGATCTACAGTATTTTTGTTGTAAATATTCCTTACTCTATTTTGATTTTAAGTAAAATTGAAAATTCTACGTAAATTAGACATCTACAAACACATTATGAACAATAATGATATAAAACGCATCTCCTCTACAAGATGTAATTATAAAATCTTGTTCTCACATGTTACAAATGTAGCTTTCAGGAAATTATTAGTATCATTAATTTAAGCCAATTTTTTATTGATCATCAGCCAATTGACTCTTTTCTTATCCTTGAAGGACCAATGTGTTGATTGTCAAGCAAAATATTATTTTTCTTTTCTATCGGATGGTCTACTGTTTATTGTTTTATCAAATCAATAATTATTTTCTCCTGCCAGATGGACCAGTGAAAATCTGCACCTTGAAGCCGAGTTCAGAAGTTATATCTTTGGAAATTGGTGGCTTAGGTTTTCCCAAAAACTCTCCTTTAAAACCATTATTTGACGACCAGTAAGTTGTTCAGTCCTGTCAATCAACAAAGAAAAAATCACAATAACTTGGCAGAGCAATCCGCACTCATTCCACAATAACTTTGTTGGACAGTCCATAAAATGGACACCAATCTTGAGACGGTATAGTGTTCTCCTCTTAAGATATATATCTAATTTCTAGGTAAGAAGTGATTCAAACAAATTTTTTTTATTTTTCAAATTCAAATTCAAATTCAAAGTTTATTCTCTATAAGGTTTACAATGCTGAGTTTACAGAAATTTGGTTATTGTTTGGTTTACATGTAGTAAAATTGTGATTACTGAGTGTACCACTAGAACGCTTAGCATGGCTAGGCATTTCGGGCAGACTTAGTTTTATTCTTAATTGTAAAATATTACAAATTATGAGGTAAGTTGGTATTATGGCTAAGTGACTAAATACTAGTTTGTGAGTTTAGCAATGTGAATGCTTTTGTTTTGGCACAGTACATAGTTTCAGTATTGGAGTATCACAGGATTCATTATTTTAAGACTGAGATTAATATTTCTGTTTATGGTCAAATGAGTGAGTGAGTGTAAGTGTGAACCACCAGGTGGTATTCGTGTAGTTCGTTGACGGGGTGTATCAGGGAGATAAGATTTTTCTAATGGTAGTTTTGAAGGTGAAGAATTGTCTGCAGTTCTAGAGTTCTCAGTAGGGTGTTCCAGATTTTAGGACCTTTGACATACATTGAATTTTGTAAAGGTTTTAGTCGGACACGGGTAATGTCGTAGAGATGTTTGTTGTCTGGTGTTTATGCCTGTGGGTTCTGTCACAACTATCAAGAAAGCGTTTAGGTCAAGGTTGATATTAGAGTTTAAGGCCCTGTAGATATAGATTGCACAGTAGAAAGTGTGGATGTACTGAACTGGGAGTAAGTTTAGATCTATGAAGAGTGGGGGGGTGTGTTGCCAGGATGGATTTAGTGTTTATTCTTACTGCAGCTTTTTGTTGGGTTATTATTGGGCCTTTAGGTGTGTTGCTGCAGTTGATCCCCAAGCACAAATGCATAGGTGAGGTATGGATAAATAAGTGAGTGGTATAGTGTGAGAAGGGCATTTTGCGGCACGTAGTATCGTATCTTGGAGAGGATCCCAACCGTTTTGGATACTTTTTTGGCTATATGCTGGATATGGGTGCTGAAATTCAGGTTTTTTGTCAAGGTAATAAGCTGGGAATTTTTTCCCCCATTATTTTTTGGTAATTAGAGTGTTGTCAATCTTAATGTTAATTTGTTCATCTCCTGCTCTGCTACCAAACATCATATAGTAGGTTTTGTCAGTTTTAAGCGTAAGTTTATTGGCTGTCATCCAAGTCAAATTTTAATCAGCTCCTCATTCACAATGGTTTTTTGAGGGTGGCAAGATTAGGTGAGAGATGACATAAGTCGTGTCATCAGCAAAGAGAATGGGTTTCAGGTGTTGGGATACGTTTGGAAGGTCATTGATGTATATGAGGAAGAGCAGGGACCAAGGACACTTCCCTGCGGGAACTCCAGTATCAAGTGGCCGTGTTGCTGATGCTGTGTCTTTAATGGTGACGTACTGATCCCTATTAGTAATGTAAGATTTGAAATAAGCAAGCGAAATGGCCTCTTATACCGTAGTGATCAAGTTTGTGGAGTAGGATGGTCGTGGTTTACTGTGTCAAAAGCTTTTCTTAGGTCAATAAAAATTCCTAGTGGATATTCCTTATTTTCCAATGCTGTGTTAAAGCAGATCTAGCATTTTATGATTGCATCATTAGTGCTTTTATTTTTCCTGAATCCAAACTGGCAGGGTGAGTATTTTTGAGCCGTTATAAATGAATACAGTCTCCTGTGCACGAGTTTCTCAAGATTTTTGGATAGCAATGGTAAGTAGATATTGGCCTATAGTTGTTTAAGTCTGTAGGGTCACCACCTTTATGCATTGGTTAACCCTTGCCATCTTGAGTATTTCGGAAGGTGCTAGCTCTATTGACTTGTTAAAAAAGAATGAAATAGCATGCGAAAGGACATGGGCCGCTCGCTTGTACAGTAATGGGGACATGAGACAGATTCCCCCAGTTATTTTTAAGTGACTTTATGAAACTCAATGACTTCCGTGGGCTCAGTTGGTGCAAGATAGAAGGAATTAGGGAAATTTCCATCTAGGAGTCCCCGGGATGGGCAATGGTATGTGGGATTTTACTGGCGAGATTAGATCCTATGTTTGAGAAGTCGTTTATCTTGTTAGCGTGTCAGTGGATGTAGTGGTGTTTCATTAGTTTAGTTAGGACAATATTCTTGGTTTTTCTCAGTTTGTGGGTCCCTAGAAAACTGAGTGTTTTCCAGGTCCCTTTTTTTTATCTCCTCTAGTGTCTGTGAATCTACTGGAGTAAATATAGTTGTTGGCTTTTTTTATTACTTTGGTGAGAGCTGATGAATAGTGTTTAAGAGTATCTTTGTGTATTAAGCCCTGCTATATTTCTTTTCATATTGGTGTTTCTTGTCAATGGATTTCAGAATGGTGCTGGTTAGCCATGGGCAACCAAGCCGTTTGTTTGTGATCTGTTTTGTTTTTTTAGGACAATGTTTGTTGTATAGTCCCAAGTAATTTGTTAAGAAAAATGTCTGTCCAGTCATCAATACCATTGGCCTTGGAGAATTCTGTAGGCCAATCAACAGTCTCTAGGTCAGCTGTGAACTTCCTTACTGAGGCCTCGTCATGGAGTCTAAATGAGACTTTGTTGTATTCAAGTGGTGGTTTACTAATGTTTGTCAGGAGGAAGGTAGGGTAGTGGTCTGTAGTGCTATCCGTGATTATCCTGATTTAAGGGGGGCTAGTATATTGGTCCATCTGTGGTCTATTATGGTTGCACTTGTCTCAGTGAGCCTGGTTGGTTTAGTTATTGTTGGTATGAGAAGTGTGTTGTTCATATTGTTGATGAAATCAGTTACAGGCTGATCATCTAGTAAGCCAAGGTTGATGTTGAAGTCTCCAGCTAAGAGAAGGTGGTGCTTATTCATTTGTCTGTTATTAGTGACTTTAATTTCTCACTGAAATTTGGGATGTTTGTGTGAGGTATCCGGTAAATGGCACCGATTGTTATAGGCGTCTTAAGGTTTTTTACAGTAAAATTAGCAACATTATATAATAAATAACAGAGAAGGAACTACATGAACATCATGAGTACTATAGTACTCATGAGAACCATGAGTTAGTGTCATGTGTGATTCTCACTCACCATAAGGCGGGCCAAAACGACATGGGTTCGAATCCATGGCTAGTCGCAGTGTTGATACCACTCTTTTTGTGGTTACTAATTTTATATATATATATATATATAATATATATATATATATTAATAAATATATATATATAATATATTATATATATATATAATATATATATATATATATAACAGTGGACCCCCGGTTAACGATTTTAATCCGTGCAAGAGGGCTCATCGTTATGCGAAATAATCGTTATGCGAATAATTTTCCCCATAAGAAATAATGAAATAAAATTAATCCTGCAAGACGCCCAAAATTAAAAAAAATTTTTTTTACCAAAAGGAAATTTTAAATTTTAAAACCCCCAAACGAAAAAGGCATCCCAATTAAATACACTTACTTTTTAAAAGATCGGGTAAATAAAATTGAGGGGAGGGGAGGGGGGGAAGAGCTTTAATCTTCTTACTTTTTTAGAAGGGAACCCCCCCATTAGGACTTGAGGTAGAAAAGGCCCTTTTTCGGGGTTTTACTTCCCTTTTTTTTTTAAAATTTGGCCACAAGTGCCATTTCAAGTCACGGGATTTCTTTCGCACAAGATATCTTTCCAAAGGGGCCCCTGTACCTCCTTTCCCTTTATAAAAAACCCTTCCCTAAAGGGGTTTCACAACTTTGTCATTTGTAATAATCACCAGCAGGGCTTGCAATAGCATGTGGGGGGTTTTTTCCCACCCATAAGGGGGTTTTGCACATCAACCCACTTAGCACAGTTTTCCCTTTATCTTTGTAGTAGGCAACTTCTTAAAATTTCTCTGTCCCCTCCTCTGACCATTTTTCCCCAGGTCGGGCCTCTTGCTTTTTGAATTTTATCTATCACCCCCCCCATCAGGGGTTTTATTCTTCTTTGTCCTCCTCCACCAACCTTCCCATCCCCCCCCACTAACCTCCAACCCCAAGGATTTTCCCCAACCCAAACAATGGTTTCCTAAAACTGGCACGGGAAATTTCTCGGGTTTACCTTTCAAACCCTTAAAAACCCCCTTTGCCCCACACTTTGGGGCCACATTTTTCCCTTCCAACAGAGTTCAAGGTCCCTTATTCACTTCCTCCCAAGCCTTACCTATAATTTTTACACAATTAGGGAAAAAAAAAATTTACCCTCCCCAAAAAACTCCTTTTAGAGTCAGTTAAATTTCTGAGGTCATTCCAAGCACCTTTAAAACCCAGAGCTTTTTTTAAACATTTTCTTGAATTTTTGAAATAACCGCGGGCCCCAATGGGCTGCGGAGGGGAAAGGGAAATTAGGGGCAAAAACTTAAACCTTTAAATGAAGCTCATGCCCCCATAAAGTCGCCGCCACGTCTGTAGGATGACCGGGGGCATTGCCCTAACACCAGGAAGCACTTAAGTTTTTAATTTCTTTTTATTTTGGTAATCTTTCACATTGGGGGGAAAAGCCCTGGGGGTAACCAGTTTTTAGAAAAATTCCCTAGGGGACCCATGCCCTTTCGTTTTTCCCTCCACAGCACCCCCCCACCCAAAAAATTAATTCCCCTTTAGGAAATTCTTTTTGCCTGAAAGCTCTGGGGGTTTCAGAGTGATACACTAATTAAAAAGGGTTCACTTTGCAAACACCAGGGACATTTGGGACACATCAACAAAGTAACCCCCGTCTTTCATAGGCTTTTGTCCTGGGAGGCCTTTTTTCCCCTGATAAAATTAGGTCCTGCTTGGGATTTTCTTCCCAAAAAGGCCTGTTTCATCAAAAAATTAAAAAACTTTTTCAGGTTCAATCCTTTATTTCAAGTACCCTTGAATTTTTGCACATTTTTTTTTCCCGCCGTTTGTGGTCCGAACTGGCAGGCCCCCAACCCTGCCTAAAACACTAAAGGGTGCCACTAAAGCTTCTTAAAACTCTCAAACCAACCTTTGCTGGGCCCCCAAAAAACCCCTCACACATCACTAGTTGCAGGCCAATTTTAATTAAATCCCTGCAACTCCTACCTTTTTTACATAAGATCGCTTGAGAGACGCTATCCCTTTCCCATCTGTTTTTTAATTTTTCCCACAATAAAATCTCTCAACAACTTTCCCTCACTTGCGATCTTTGTTTTTGAAAAAACAGTTGAACCTTTTGGGAAGAAAGCTTTCCTTTATTGTCTTTCTGGTGCCCACAATATAGCGATGGTTGATTGGGGTTTTTTTGTTTCGCTTGACTCGGGGGCAAAACGCACTCCCCCTTTATACTTTTCAATTATCTCTTTCTTCATTTTTATAGTAATTTTTAACCCCTTTTAGGTGTATTTTTTGGCACTAGAACTTTTTTTGGGGGGCCCTGGCCCTTTTTTTCCGAAACAACCCCAAAAAACTGTTTAAAAATACGAAATATTTCCCCAGTGTATGCTTGGATGTTTTCCGCGAAAGGGTGCTGGGAAAAAAATGGGACGGGTGGGACATTTTGAGGGGTGGCTGAGGGCACATTGGACGCGTCCTCGGAAAGAAAATGGTAAGCGGGGTTTTTAAAACGGTATGCGCGGCAAAAAATTTTTCGATAAAAGTAATTTGGTAAAAAGGAAAAAACGCTATGTGATGCCATCTTATGCGGGGGGGCCACTGTAAAATATATATAAATAAGTCGTGGGCCCAATATGTAAAAACTGGTCCCAATTTTTGCAAGAAATCATTTAAAATTTAAAAACCCTTTTTAAAAATTTTTTCTTTTAGGGTTTTTAAAATATATTTTTTTCATTTAAAGTTAATGCAATTTTTTTTAATTTTTTCTCCAAAAAAATCTTAGAAAAATTACCTAAAACCTTTTTATAACAAGAACAATTTTTTTTTTAGCCAACCCCGCCCAAAAACCCTTTTAGATTTGTTTACAATAATTTAATACTAAACAAACACAGTGAAATATATTTTTTTTTCGTTAGGTTCAGAATGATTTTGGCGAAATTATTGCATACACAAATTTTCGTTTGTCCTATAATGGCAAGATGAGCGTTGCTATTTAAGCCAAGATGGCAAGTTCTGCCTATTCGGCACGACACACACACACACATATATATATATATAATATATATATATATATATATATAATATATATATATATATATAATATATATAATAATTATAGGTAGTAGGTTGGTAGACAGCAACCGCCCAGGGAGGTACTACCGTCCTGCCAAGTGAGTGTAAAAACGAAAGCCTGTAATTGTTTTACATGATGGTAGGATTGCTGGTGTCCTTTTTTCTGTCTCATGAACATGCAAGATTTCAGGTACGTCTTGCTACTTCTACTTACACTTAGGTCACACTACACATACATGTACAAGCACATATATACACACCCCTCTGGGTTTTTCTTCTATTTTCTTTCTAGTTCTTATTCTTGTTTATTTCCTCTTATCTCCATGGGGAAGTGGAACAGAATTCTTCCTCCGTAAGCCATGCGTGTTGTAAGAGGCAACTAAAATGCCGGAGCAAGGGCTAGTAACCTCTTCTCCTGTATATATTACTAAATGTAAAGGGAGAAGCTTGTTTTTCCTTTTGGCCGCCCCGCCTCGGTGGGATACGGCCGGTGTGTTTGAAAGAAAGATATATAATAATATATATATATATATATATATAATATATATATATATATTATATATATATAATATATATATATATATATATATATAGTATATAAATTTTAGGGAGGTACCACCTCTAGAACTGTCCTGGGGATCCTCATCCTCAGAGAAAAGAATAAACTTGCCTCAGGGAAAACTCAAGGTTCTCCCTGAAGCTATTTGAAAATTGTTTTCTCCTACCACCCTTATATTTTATATTCTGTATATACTTTATTTAAAGACAAAATACATTGACAAAAATACAATAGGGAGTAGAACAACATAGATAACAACACAGAGCTACATCTCGAATACTTCGTCCAGCTCCCCAGCTGTGGGCCGCGTGCCCAGAATGCTGCAGGCATTTCCTCTCTGGATCTCGGCACTGAGCCTCTGAAAGAGGAAGCTGGTCGCCCTGTGGTCCTTGGTTTCTATGATGAGATTTTCACCCAGCTCCTTGAGGAACTTTAGAGCACACTTGCCCCATACTCCAAGGGTCTCCGACCCTATTGGGATGAAGTTATAAACAAAATGGAAGGTCTTCATATTTGCGGGGCTTTTGGGTTTTTAATTTTCCCAAAATTTTTTCTTGTACCAGATAAGTAAACTGAGCCTGTTTAAAAAATAAAAACCTAAATTTCACCGTTTAACCCTTTTGGGGGCCCAGTTCCCAAAGGGCCCTTTTAAACTTTCCCTATTTCTCCCTTTCAAATACCGTCCACAGGATGAAAATGGGGGAAGGGACGATAAAAATAGCCACTTTGGTGGGGAAAATCTAATCAAATGCTGTGGTGACAGCTCCACCCTCTTCAGCTTTGGAGTATGGCAAGTAGGTGTCTGCCAATTTGGTGGCACAGGTGTAGTCCCAGGCAATCTGCTTACCATCCTTCCAGGGTAGCACAGTGGCTCCATCAGGACGCTTTTGACTTCTGTCAGATCTCTGTACTTGGGGTTCCCGTTGAGCTGGGCAACGCGCTGTGGCGAGGCTTTTCTTTATGATGTCATTGACCTCCTCATGTCTGGCATACTTCCCTTCTGCTGTGTGACACATGAGACCATGAAGCCGGAATTGATCAGTTGTCGCCCTGCCGCAAATACACCTATGTTCGGTGAGGATGGGGGTGACTAGGAGAAGAGCAACACCAATCCGAATTGCCTCCGGGTCGAATCAAGTCGAGTGCCCAGGGAGGAACTGGGGACAGCTAGAAGGAAATCCCCTGAATGTGGTGCCTTCACTGCCAGGAGACGAGCTTTGTCCTTTCCTGAAGCGTTTACCCGCGATTTCTTTCCATGATTCATTTGTACCAATGGGACTGTTTGTGCTCTTTGGGAGGAGCTGGTTAACTGGAGGAGTCTGCAAGAGTGTCCCACCACATGGCTGCTTCAATCCACGTCTCTCAAGCGTTAGAGGACAGCCTTATTATATATATAAATATATATAATATATATATATATATATATATATATATATATATATATATATATATCTATATAGATATATATATTATATAGTATATAAAATATGGTGTTGTATGGGTGAGAACAAGCTTATGCACACTGAGCAATCACTTCTTAAAACGAATATATAATATCCTTTTTGGATACT
This sequence comes from Cherax quadricarinatus, assembly GCF_026875155.1. NCBI lineage: Eukaryota > Metazoa > Arthropoda > Malacostraca > Decapoda > Parastacidae > Cherax > Cherax quadricarinatus. The sequence goes on from NC_069425.1 coordinate 2,062,941, forward strand.
AATAAGAGTTGTTTCTGGTATTTAGGGTCACTATAGGAGAAAGTGGACCCCCAACTTCCAGTTACGTGTGTGCGTACCTGGAACTGTCGTACCTGACCATACCACAATTAGGTGGGATACTCGCCCGTCTGGCAGCAAAGTTTGTGGTGGTTGCTCCTTGACCTTGCCGTCGTTGTCGTATTTAGCTGTCTTTTTTTTTATATAAATTTTGTCACTGTAATACTTCTCATACCCACTACTAACTTCTGGCTTTACACTTTCCTCACTCACTGTGGGGTCACCAATTGACCTGCTGTTGTTTAGAATTATATGATAAGTGGCAACACTGGTGCCCACCTGCCTGGTAGACCTCTGGGTCCTCACTCAATACCTGGAGAGGATTTCGGGGGTCAGTGCCCCTGAAGCCCAGTACTTTCAAATTTTTCTATACAATTGTGGTCTTTCCTAAGCATTTCTCACTTTGCAAACCTTGTTTCCCACTTGTCTGTTTGTTCAGTAGTCCTGTCACTATCACTGACGTCTACTAGATACTAAATAAGGCCTAAAAAGATCGAAATTCGGGGAGACCTCTGTTTATCTGGAGTTTATCTGGAGAGAGTTCCGGGGGTCAACGCCCCCGCGGCCCGGTCTGTGACCAGGCCTCCTTAGGTCAGTGTCCCAGGATGCGACCCACACCAGTCGACTAACACCCAGGTACCCATCTTACTGATGGGGAACATAGACAACAGGTGGAAAGAAACACGTCCAATGATTCTACTCTGGCTGGGAATCGAACCCAGGCCCTCACCGTGTGAAGCGAGAGCGTTAACCACCAGGCCACCAGAAAATTTTCTAGGGGTGATTACCTTTGTGTACCTCAACATTACATGCTTAAAAGTAAACTCATTGGGAGACAACCATATTGTTTACCATAGTCACCCCGTGTAGACATGTGAGAGAACTTAACCACCCCTGGTCACGGCAAGTGGTTCCTTCGACCTCACAATCTTATCCATATCTATCCGAGACCAGTATGGATTGGATAGCACCCACAAGTACGGTGCACTAATTTTAAATTTTGGACTGTATAGGGTTATTTAGTGTAACTGAATGAAGGGGGGGGTAGGTTAAAACCCTGGATATATCCATCAAGGAAAAACGCTTGTACATAATCTCACCACTTACCAGATTTCTCTGGTGGGCACTTTATGTAGCTGGATCACTCTAACCTATCCAATTACAACATCCTAACTGGCCAGTATCAGTCTGCTATAACTAGAAGGGTTACTTAACTGTGGGTGATTGATACTCCTTATTCCCTCCATTCACTATTTCATTTCGATGTCCTGCTACACCGACACGGTTCTTATTTCAGCAGGACGAGGTATCCGTCGGTTTGTCCCGGTTTAGAAGTCGTGATTCCATAAAGTTTCACTATCCTCGGTACGAGAATCACGCGTTCACTCGGAGCAGGGCGATCTATTTCACATCCCACATTCTCTTAACTTAATGTTATTATCACTGATTACATTACCATTCACAGGACGATTTAACGTCTCATAATTATTATACACATTAGAGTTCACTCCATTAAGATCTGAGGCCGATGAGTGAGGATTAACACACGGGTATTTCCCCTGGACACACACCATGGCCGCGCACCAGTCACACCCGGTCGAACCATTATTCACTAATTTTACCACCTTTTTACGGTGGTCCCGTAAATCACGTCTCTCACTCTTCACCAGGAACAGTTACGACACTTCCTATTATGAAGTGAGGCCCATATTAATCCTTAGGCCGCCGTGAACGCCAATTTCCTGGTTCCATGCTTTCCCAGCCTCCTCACTATATTCAAAACACTCCCGCCTCCCCCATGGCCCGAGTCGACCTCTCCCCCCGCACATCCGCGCATGCGCAAAGGGAACTCTTGGTTCTATCCTATTGTCAAATATATTTTTGACTCATATCGACACATTAAACACCTATTAGGCACTATAGTTTCGGAAAATTAAAAATTTTCCACAGCTACAGTCGTGATCATGACTGTGTGTCTGTGTGCATGTGTTTGTGTGTGTATTAGTTACCTGTTGTACTTTTTGATAGACACTTGGCCTGAAGACGGTTTTTTGTGTCTGCACCTGCTTGCTGCCTCTCATCCTACTCAGCAGTGCATCTGATTCTTTAGCTTCTCTTAATCTTGTGAACCCATCAATTCCAATATTTCAAGCATTTATCTTCTAAACCATCATCACTTTTTCATTAAAGAACAATTTTGTTAATATTTATTAACATATATCAATAGACAGTGTTTGTATGCTTTAGAGTCATAAATATACCTTTTTTTTACGAATCTTACAGAATTGTTTGGCTGCGAAGTTCTCATCTGATCAATTTTCGATCCACTAAGTGCGTGTTTGCCAGCCTGAAGAATGAAGAACAGCCGCTTAATATGGTGAAGATGGGGGGTGTGATGGTGTTGTGGGGGGCGGGCACTGCCCTGGCATGCTGCCTCTTCCTCGCTGAGATTCGTCACTTCAATACTCGTTTGCACCGAAATAAGAGAGGCATTTAAATGCCTTTTATTTATCAGTAGTGTGTAATATATTTTCTGTCAATTTTATTACCACTTCTGCATCTAATTATTATACCAAACTCAATATCATGCGACGATACAACTGTTTTCGGACACATTATAGTAGCAATACCACCTCCGTATTCTTATAATAATAATAATAATAATAATAATAATAATAATAATAATAATAATAATAATAATATTATTATTATTTTATTTCTACAAGTACATGTACAAGGTATACAGACCATAGCTGAGATCAATGACACACTACTATATAGAAAGCCGCTTGTTATGCTGAGCATTTCCTGCAAATTAGGTCAGAGTCCCAGGATGCGACCCACACCAGTCCACTAACACCGGTGTAAAGAAATACTCTCAATGTTTCTACCCTCGCTGGGAATCGAACGCAGACCCTCGCCTTCTGAGCGAGAACTTGAGCGATCAGGCCACGGGGCGAAATTATTTTCTGATTCAACATATAATTGTGCCATTCTCTTGCTTCAAAATTACTGTCTCTTTCACTTCAGTGAATCTGTGGACTTGTCTGGAACTTGTCTTGTACACATCAACACAATGTTTTACCAGAATATCACAAAGAATTACGTAAACGTTGCTAATAACATTGCTAAAATAAGGTAAAAAGTATTTTTGCGGTGAAAATAACGCTGAATTTATAAAAATATAGATTGAACGGGAAACTTTAATTTTAGGCAAATCGACTGGAGCAATTTGACAGAAAATTTAGTTAGTGTCTTAACTAAAGGAAATAACCTGCCTGACTTGGTTCTGTTAATTAAGGATTCTCTGATAGATAATCAAGTGGTTAATAAAGAGCTTGGGAAACGTGATTACCGTATTTTCTGGCATATAAGGCGCACAAGCGTATAAAACGATATTTCTAAGTAGTTTTAAGGTAACGTTAATAAACAATTGTTGTAGCGTAACCCATAGCTTACCCTTGACCCTGACCTAGAGCACTTAAGGCAGAGTGTGAGTTTCTCCAAGATTTTTTTTTTGTTGTTGGGAAAATGCGTGTCCTTAAATGCCCGAATTTACGGTACATATCTCATAGCTTCGCTCTCTCATGGAGTTAACTTAATAATATTAACAAAGTTAAAGTCTCCAATTTTCTTGTTGTAAATTATATGAGGCTGAGGAATTACCAAAATAATGTAGACTGGGGTGACCTGACTAGGAATTATAGTGAGGGAGACCAGGTAGATGCTGCTGTTAACTGCCAGTGTGACATTGTCCACAACAATGTACAAGCCGGCTTGGCCAGCTTGTACATTGAGAAGCAGACAACGGAACTGTGAATCTGCCACTGAAAACGAAAGTTACATCCAACACTGGTCAGTGCAGCATTATGAGCTAAGTATGACTTAAAAGGAAAATCAAAGCATTATTTACCTAGGCACACCTCTGTGGAAAATTACATTTATCTGTATGTAACTCATTATGTACATAACAGTAAATGATAACAAAGATACTTATTATTTATCAGTTACATAGACAAAGTAGGAATTTGGGACACCTAGGTCACAAAAATGTCCCCCTTCGATACCTACAACTGTCATATCCACAAGTTGCTCTAGACCTATTAATTACAAATGAAATATGTATCACCAGGAATTCTAGTAAATATATAAATTTGTGGACTGTATATTAAAATTAATAAATGATTATATATACACACATTTACATAACAGAAGGAGAATATATCTTAATATCACTCACCAATTGGACTGGAGATTAAGGTGTATCATACTCAGAAAACCTCACTGTCTATACATGAAAATAACACTGGCCAGAGTTAAACATTAACAGACTTATCTGAGGTTCCTGGAGTTGTCTTGTCCAGTCATGCAGGAATGCACATCCAACAATTTCGGCTCCTATTTGAGAGGTGTCAGCCCAATTTTACCCTTTAGAGCACGAAAATTCTTCCGATTTCACCAACGTTTCTAATCCAAATTCAAACAATAATGGCGAGTGTCTTCTGTGCAGGCACAGCTTCTTCCCATTTTCGATAACATAACTTTTATTATATACAATATAGGCCATCTATTTACCTATAAATTACCGTATTAACGGAAAATATACAGTATTTTCCACACACCTCCATAGAACTCACATTTTAAATGATTTAATTATAAATAATATTGTATATAGATAGAATATTATTATTATTATTATTATTATTACATTTATTGGATAGCACTACGTCCGTAGAGGCTCAAGGCCTGGAATGGGAGGTATTGAGGTTCGATCCAAGGAAGAACGAAGGTAGATCTGGCTGAAAGAAGCCCAATATGTCTACAAGACTCACACCTTGAATAACACCAGCGTGATAAATAGAAATCAGACTGAATTCCTGATGTCCTGGATGAATGCCCAGTTGGTCATAAGAGAAATGGACAAAACACCAAGTAGCTGCACTGATTCAAACGTTTTTGGGTTATCCTAGGTTCTCTACACATATGCTGCTATGTACGATAATTCTATGTAACTGTATTTGTGTATACCTGAATAAACTTACTTACTTACTTCAAACACAAAATTCAATCAAACAGACATAGAAGCACTTAGTTCAGTCAAACTTGTAGCACAATTCAGCTGGTATAAACAGATCGTCATAAATACCGATAGACCTGTCATGTTTACTCCATCTTGTAGTTCTGAGTTCCCACCACACAGTGACCTCGCTGACACAGTCATTCACTTGACTATGCTTATATGAATTTGCTTGTTGCACATCCCTCTGTATTAAGTCAAGAAGACTGTCCATAGGGAAAACATCAATAAAGTTTCTTTCTGCAACTGTCTTTGTTACCAATGTAGACAACTGTGAGTATAACTAGTATCGTTAATAATAATGGGGTAAGGTAAGTGGTATTATCCATACTGGCCGTGGTGTCCCTCACAGCCTGAGACAGTGGAACACTTCCTGCTGTGGTGCCCACGTTACCACTCTGCACAGACGGGCTTGGGCGTTTGGGGTACACTTTTTACCTCTCCATCTCAGTGGGGAGGGATTTAGCCCTATGGACCGTCAGGAGATCTTGGCTTGTATCTGCTCATTTTTGCTGGCTGTAGGGTGCCTCAGGGACATATAATACGCAGTTATTAGTCAATCATCCTTCCACTTTGGTCGAGGTTCCTTTTCGAGCACTGGAAGGTCGGGCTCGATACGGCTTATGCTGTCAGTGGCCCTATAAACCCCAACAACAACAACAACAACAGTGGTCCAGTTGAAGGCAGGAATCTGGAGAGCTCGGCTGGCATTGGTGGAGTGTGGACGTGTTTTCTGAAGGTTCCTCAGTTGTTACTTGGTGGTGTAGGCCCTATTTAGGCTCTTGCTTCACCGTCTTTCTTTTTTTGTGTGCTTGTGTTGTCATTGTCTTCTCCTTCAGGCGGTGTTGTGTGGCCCAAATTTAGGGGGGGTTCGACTGAGATGTCGTTCGCCCCCATAGGGAGGGACCCCCTTCCTGTCTCTACTCAGTTGACAACTGTTTCACTAACCGTCGACCAAGATATGGCTAGTGTGCCCCCTACTGGGATAAACAAAAGGGACCTTGAGGTTGACGACAGTGCCAGCCCTTGTCTAGCCCAAAACGCCACCCCAAACCACTTGTCCAGACTATGCTCCTTCTCCTCATATTACTCCAGACGTTATGGTGGTTCTTGTGCATCCTAAGGATGGCAGTACACCCTTCACCAACCCACGGGACATCACCAACCCGTCAGTGGATCTCCTTTGGGCAAGGCTTGCATAGTTTGGGGGCGTCCAACAACTCGTTAGGGGTGCGCCCTAAGGTTTCCGGCTCCATCGTAATTCTTTTCTGGCTAGAAATTTGCCATTAAATGCCTTTCATGTTCTGGGTAGGTGGAATGTTGTTTGCGGGGAGGTCCGCTCCTCAATCCTCGCCGCTGGCTGTTGTTACAGCAGAATTGGACTGATTTCTACATCCCTCTCAGATGAGGAGATCCACTCTGAATTGGTTCACAGTGGGGGTGACGACTTGGGTTTTGTGGGAGGTTTGGAGCCTCTCAAATCGTCTTACCCCATCTCGTATGGTTCATGTGTTTTTTCGGTGCCCTCCTGTTACAAAAACGCATTCTAAAAGCTTAGAGATCTCCAGTGAATACTAGAAAGGACTGCCCTTCTAGCATCCAGGCCTGTTACTGGGTTTTCGTAACAAGTAGTCAGTATCCTTGTCCAATTATCCATTAGAATTCAGTTATGATTCAATATGCTTTTAGGATTACAACTGGTAGGCTACTAACTAAAAAATTAAAATTTAATAAATTTATTAATCAAATTTAAATTGTCTAGAGGGATATTATCAAATTAAATTAAATTAAATTAATCACAGTAACAAAAAAAATATCACATCTCTCGTTTACAGTATTATTGTGCTGAAAACACATACACATTTATAATTCTTAAATACCATCTGGTACATTAACATTTAATAAGATATTACAAATATGTACAAGTAAGTTTGTGTATGGTTTTTGTAAGTGCCTAAGTAGTTCTCTGTCTCACGACTCGGGCTAGACTTAAACAAGTGACTGACAAAGTCCTCACATAAACTAAATTTTTGACCGACTGGCAACCAGAACAGTCTGCTTTAACAATAAAAAAGAAATGCTAAGCCCAATAGCAATACAACAAGCAACTACGACACAATCAGGATCAAGGGGATAATATAAACGACACTGAGTAGGGACCATCAGCAGATCCTCCACAAAAGTCACAAAACTCCCATACTACTGATTCTAAGTTTAGCATAGGAAAATCCCTGACTGTGATAATACACAGATACCAGTATATATTAAGTCAGAAGCTATAGCTCAGGAACTGAATTACTCAGAGTGTCTATGAGACACACAACCTCAGTACAACGTCGAAAATCACTAAGTCTATCAATGTTCTGTGAACAGAGTTCTACAGAACTAACAAGAATAATGAGACAGACAATCTGTCCGACCACCAAGAGAGTCTAGAGCAGACTGAATACTTCAGGTGAGGTGAGGACAACCCCTCCTTCGATCACGTGATAGCTCCGTGGGTTGCTGTCGCTGCCCAACAAGAAGCCGGCAGGGAAACAAGTAAAGAGCAATAATTACAGTAGATTAAACAATCAAGACTTGAACTGAGCAAAATAATTATTTACATCCTACCTAACAACATAACTACGTCAAATAACAATATAAAGCAATACATTTACAATTTAGCTATTATCGCAAATATAAGCAATATAAAATTAAATGAAAGGGTTTAAAAATTATATATATACATTAATAATCAATTTCAACCCATTTCAAGGGTTGCAACACCTCCCAAAATTTGTGACTTTTGGCAATCTAAGATTTCCTTTTCTTCCTTATACTTTTCCTCTACTCTGGTGTCGGAAATGTTTCCTTTCCAGGCATGGAGAGTTTTCCTTTCCATGGTAAGGTAAGATGTGCAAACTGCAGCAAAGGGTTTTACCCAGTATCACCTGTACCCGCCCGGCTTCATGGTAATTCTGTAAGGGGAACCACAAGGTTACCTCCAGGTCTTGTCCGGCATATCGCCAGGCTCTTGATCTGGCAAACTCAGCCAGGGGCCCGGTCTTGTATGCTCGATGAATATAACTCCTGCTTGCAGTCTGTAAAGCCAGTCACAGTCCGTCCCCCTGCCTCCTTCACCTCCAGTGCCCCCCACTAAGGGAGTCCCCCCCAACACCAACACGGGCCAGGGCATCTGTACTCCGCAGCTGTGAGGGCTAATATCCCCGTTACAAATCGGTTTGGGGCTCTTGCGGACCTCTCTTTACCTTTAGAGGATTCCCCACCCCTGGGGCAACATCAACTTAGGGTGTCCTCAGACCCAGCTTCCATTGTGGAAATTATTGCACATGCCCCCTCTCATCCACAATGCACGTCCTCCCGTCGAGGTGGTACAGTTTCCCCAAAATTGACTCGTCGTTCAGAACCCCACCCAGTTCAGATGGACATCATACCCGACCCGGAGCCTCCCGTCTCACAGCCGACTCCCCCCCCCCCAATTCTCCTCAACCCCAGCCTCGGCCTGTTTCCACTCCAGGACCCTTCATGTCTGAAGGTCCCGCTTTCTCACTCTTGCCGGCCTGGGCTTTATTCCTTCATTCATCCTCCTCCTGGGGGGGAGGTACACATTCTTACCTCCAGGGCAACCTCTTTTGTGACTTTCATGTCTTCTCGGTTTTTTCCCTCGCCTTATTGGGCTGCTTAGTTCACACACCCTGAACCTTTCTCACCCTCTGTTTTCTTCTTGGAATGCACATTCTGTACTGGGGAAGCTTCCAGACCTTCAGAGGTATCTGGGTGAGGTACAGCCACTGGTGGTGGATCTCTCTGGACATGGTTACGCCCTCGACATTCTTTTCAGATGCCCGGCTTCACTGTTTACCTTAGGGATCGCCTTGAAGGGGGCAGAGGTGGCCTAGCTCTTCTTGTATGCAACAGCTCCAGAGTACAACCCTCCCCTCCAAGCCCATGAGAAATGGAGTGTTTGGAAAACTCTGGCTGTGAGAGTTTTCCTTGGGCAACTCAGTGGTGCAACATACCCTGATCTATAAAACCAGGCAAGGTCGGTTACACAAAGTGAATTTACTTATTACTTTGGACAACTCTGTGGTTCTTACGCTTGTGATGGGGACTTTAATGCAAGGCACCAGTTCTGGGAGCCATCCATTTCTTTGGGGTCAGTGAATCCCATTGGGTAGGGCCCTCTTTCCAAACCCCCTCGCATCTCACCTTTCGTTGCTCACACCACCAGGTTTGGAGACTAAAAGGGGGATCCTCATACTGGGTGGGTTTCTACCCAGACCCCGTTCTTGGGTGTGGATATTTTACTACAGCTACTGTTACTGTAGGCCCCTTCATGGGAGTGACCATCTTCCAGTACTTACTTCTACAAATGAAGCCTTAGCAGTGCCGGGGACGGCAAATTCGTTCACAGTGGAAAACCACCCAGGCCCGGTTGGACAACCTATAATTGGCACTTGCTGATTACAGCCTGGCCCCCAGGACTCCTCGCTGAATGAGGCTGTCGGGTCTCTGCAAGGGGCCATGCTTTTAGGTGGGCTCACATTCATTCCATCTCTCCAGGGACTTCCCCCGTTCAGGGCCCCGGGTTTCATGGGGGGAATATGAGTGCCTCTGAGCAGTGGACCGCGGACAGCGTGGGCACGTGGCAGCGCCAACCCCTGGGGAAACCCCAGCATTTTGTTTTCTGAAGGGCGACGCTCTTTGTCGGAAAAAACCCCTCCTCCAGGCAAAATGCACCCTGGGTTTTATTCTTTTTCTCTTTTTTTTCTTTACCTATGCCACCCGGGCTGGGGTTTCTTCCACTCCATGTTGGGATAACGTTCTGAAAGTTTTTTCCCCCTGCGGGGGGAAGGGGAGGATTCCATCTTACCCAGGAAAGGCTAGAAAATTTGAAAATTTTTTTGGTCCTTGTTTTGCCCTCCTCCTCTTCTCCCCCTCAAAATGATCAATGGGGCCCTTTCCACCATTCACTTATGGCCGGATCTCGGGCACCAATGGGGGGGGGAGCCCTTCTCCATAAATTCTAAAGTAGGGGTTTCGCAGTAAGCTCATTTTATGCGATGAGGTGTATGGCTTGGCTTCTTCCTCCTCTCTTATCGTTTAGACATTCTTAGAATTTCAGCCATTCAAATATGCTGGGGCATTCCTTTCCCCCCCCTATCGCACCTTGGAGGCAGAGTCGGGGTAGTCCCTCCCCCCCCCCCATCGGGGGAAGCGAGGAATGTTTAGACCCATATATGGCCTCTTGCCTTGTACTCACTCTGTCGCCTCTCTTAAGATTGGGGACGCCTTGTCCCCCCACATTTGGGTTCACCCTTCCTTTGCAGCTAGGGCCCGCTTCTTGACTTGCCTTACTCTTCCTGACTTGTGGGACTCCCCCCCCCTCCCCATTCGGGCACCCCCCTGGCTGGACCTGACACGTACTCCCCTGGACTGGATTACGGAACAGGGAACCCCCCAGTTAGTTGCTTTTCGTTTGAAAGTTTCGCTCTGTTAATTGGCTATTCATTCTCCATCTACCGGATGGCTCGGCATGGTCCCCCCCCCTTCACATCATCTGCGGCCCCCCGCTAATCTCTCCCTGTGTCAAAGTGGGGGTTTTTGGGCCCCTGCTCTTTCGTTCTGCGGGGGAGCTCTTCCCCTTTTTCACCGGGGCTTGGCTTTTGTCCTTTAGATCACATTCCCCCCAACCACGGGTCTCTTTCTGTTCCCCCAATTTTTTCCCCCCTTTTTTGTGCTTTGCCCATCCACGATATTTGGGATCCCGTTCGTCAGAAACAATCTCCCCTTTCTGCGCTTCTTGCGGGCCCAGGTTGGAGCATCTCCTTCAGTGGGTTCCCGCCCATGTTGGAATCTGGGGAAATAAATTTGGCGGGTGGGGCGGCCCCCCTCGCGAAACACTTCCTACTTTTACCCTCTTCCCCGGGGGCTTTGTGTTTTCAAAGGGCGTTTGGTAGGGAACTGTCATCAGGCAAGAGACCTTGCACACTCCCTCTCTTTTGGCCCCTTGGGTCTGCCCGAAACTTTTAAGGCCCCCTTCCCCTTAGGCCGCACCCAACCCGCTCTGGACGTTGTCTGATCCCCTTTTCATGTCGGGCATTTCGAAACTGGCGGTCATCTATATCACCTTCGGATGAGGAATCTCCGTAATCCCAGGGGTGTCCCTCAACCCTGGAAGGGGGAAAACACTTCCTATTTTTGGTGCCCCATTATCACTCTGCAAGACTATTTTCCCGTGCGGTTTGGCACACTTGGGGTGCACACTTTCACTTCCTGTCCTCCTAAAACGGGAAGGGGGTTTCCCCTTGGCCCCGTCGGAATTTGGGCTTGTACCTGCTCCTTCCGCTGGCTTCAGGATTTACAGGACTATGTTTAGGAAAGGGCATTCTTCCACTTTGGCGTTTTCCCCTTTCCTGCATGGGGGCCGGGCTCGATACGCCTATCGTCAGGGGCCCCTGACAGAAAAAAAGAGTAGGCAGGAATCTGGCTACCAAGTATCTACCTAGTAGTAATAAAACAGTGGTCAGTCACCAGTGGCGCCCCATGGTCAGTCACCAGTGGTCAGTCCCCGTTTCAGTCACAGGGGTCAGTCACCAGTTCAGTCCCCCGGGGGCGTCACCAGGGGCAGTCCCAGTGGTCGTCACCGTGGTCAGTGGCAGTACGGTGGTCATTTATCAGTGGTCAGTCCCCAGTGGTCATCCCCGTGATCAGTCACGTGGCAGTCACCCGTTTTTCGCACCGTGGTCGTCCCCAAGATCGTCACCAGGGGTCATCCCCCAGTGACAGTCATCTTTTCAGTCACCGTGGTCAGTCACCAGTGGTCTGTCCCCAGTGGTCAGTCACCAGGGGTCACTCACAGGTCAGCATCGTGGTCAGCCCATGGTCTCACCAGTGATCAGTCATCAGGGGGTCATGGTCATCCCCAGGGGCAGTAACCAGTGATCAGTCCCCAGGATCAGTCATCGTGGTCAGTGGTCAGTCACCAGCGTCGTCCATGATCAGTCCCCAGTGGTCAGCACCAGTGACAGTCACCAGGGTAGTCACCAGGTCAGTCACATTTCCTGAGTTTCCCTGGAGAGAGTTTCGGGGGAAAAAGCCCCGGGGCCCCGTCTGTGCCCAGGCCTCCGGGTGGATCACCCCTGATAAACCAGGCTGTTGCGCTGGCTGCACGAAAACCAAGTACGGCCACAGCCCGGCTGTCAGGAATGCTTTAGGTGCTTGCCCAGTGCCAGCTTGAAACGCCAGGGGGTTTTTGGAATCCCCCCATGTGTGCTGGGGGGGCGGTTTTTTACAGTTTTCGGGCCCCCTGACATTTTTTGTTTTGGTCTCTTTTAACGTGTAGTGACACCCCCCTTTCTTGGGGGTGGTCATCGTCGCCAAGTCTTTTGTTTGTAGTGAGTGATTTTCGTTGCAAGTTGGTACAGTCCCTCTAGGATTTTCCAGGGGTATTAAAATGTCAGTGGTCAGACACCTGATCAGTCATCGTGGTCAGTACCATGGTCAGTCACCCGTGATCAGTCACAAGTGGGCAGTGGGCCCCGCACCCCGGGCAGTCACCAGTGGGCGTCACCAGGGTCAGTCACAAGGGTCATTCACCAGTGATTAACAGGGTCGTGGTCAGTCACCAGTGGGCAGTCACAGTATCAGCACCCGTGTCATCTTTATGGCAGTGGTAGTCACCATGGTCAGTCACCATGATCATCACCAGTGGTCATCACCAGTGATCATCCCATGGTCAGCACCCTGATCAGTACCGTGGGAGATCCCCTGATCGTCATCAGTGGGGGCAGTTACCAGTGGTCAGTACCCCTGTCAGTCCAAGTGGTCAGTGGCCAGTCACCAGGGATCAGTCACCCCGTGGTCATCACCAGTGATCAGTCACAAATGGTCATTCCCGTGATCAGTCATCAGTGGTCGTGGTAGTCACCCGTGGTCAGTCACCGTGGTCAGTCACCAGGGTCAGTATCAGTGGTCAGTCATCGTGGTCACATCGTGTCAGTCACATGGTCAGTCACCATGGTCAGTCACCCGTGGCAGTCATCAGTGGGCAGTCATCAGTGATCATCATCAGTGGTAGGGCGTCACCAGTGGTCAGTCCCAGGGCAGTCACCATTGGTCAGTCATCAGGGGCAGTATCAGTGGTCGTCTCGGGGGTCATCACCCAGTGGTTTAGTCACCAGTGGTCGTCACTAGGGCCTGGGGTATAACCGTGGCATCATCAGTGGTCACTCACCCTGGTCAGTGGTCAGTCACCCTGGGCAATCACTATGGGCAGTCACCCTGGTCATCACCCTGGTCAGTCACCATTTACATCATCAGTGGTCTTTACCGTGGGCAGTCACCTTTGGGCAATCATCAGTGGTCTGGTCAGTCACCCGTGGTCAGTGGTCAGTCACCAGTGGTCAGTGGTCAGTAACTGGTCAATCACCGTGGGCATAACCCCGGGTCGTGGTCAGTCACTAGTTGTCAGTCATCGTGGCCAAAGGAGTCACCAGTGGGCACTCATCAGTGGGGCGTCCCAGTGGGCTTTTACCAGTGGTCAGGGTAGTCACCTGGTCAGCCTCAGTTCATACGTGGTCATCACCAGTGGTCAGTCCCAGTGGTCAGTCTCAGTGGTCAGTCACCGTAGCGTCACCAGTGTCAGTGGTCAGTCATCGTGGTCGTACCCCAAGGTCATCACAAGTGGGCAGCACCGTGGTCCCGTGGTCAGTCAGTTTTTCATGTTTACTGAGGGCCAAACCCTGAGCTGCTTTGGGGGATTATATGGACGGTTCAAAGCTCGGGTTTCATGGCAGTGTTTTAAAAACGGAGGTTGCAGGTTGAAGGAGGAAGTTTGCTTCTCCGGAGGAAATTAGGGTTTACCCGGAGAGATTCTGGGGGTCAATGCCCCTGCGGCCCGTCTGTGACCGGCCTCATGGTGGATCACGGCCGATAACCCGCTGTTACTCTTGGCCCCAGACCCAAACGAAAAGAACCACAAACCCCAAAGTGGTCAGGTAGCACTTTAGGTGCCTGTCAAGTTCCTCTTAAAAAAAGCCAGGGGTCTTTTTTGGTAATCCCCTGAGTGTGCTGGGGGCGTTTTAAAGTCTTTGGGCCCCGACACTTAAAAGTGTTGTCTCTTTTTCGTGCTAGTGGCACCCCCGCTTTTCACTGGGGATGTTGCACCCCTTCTGAGTCTTTTTTTTCGTAGGAGTGATTTTTGTGTGCAAGTTTGGAAAGTCCCTCGGGTTTTCCAATGTATGTAATATGTACCCCCCTCGTTTAGGGAGACAGGTTTTGGAAATTAGGGGCTGAAGGTTTTACCTCATTGGGGTTTTGGGATTTAGGTGAGGTGGGTGGAAAAGTGGAGGGGAATTAGGCTTTACGAGCAGTGGGTGCAGTCGTACTTGCTGTGAGGGGCTTAGGTCGGGGGAGGTAGTAATGGCTACCAGCAGTGGGTGGGCTCCCCGGGGAGGAAGCTGAGGTCGGGGGGGTAGTAACGCTACCAGCAGTGAGGGGAGTTTTTCTCCGGGGTGCAAGGAAGCGTAGTTCGGGAGGTAGTAAGGGTACCCGCGTGAGGGGCAGTCGTCTATCGCTGCAAGGCGTGTGGGGGGGGGGGTAGTAACAACCCGCCAGCAGGAGGTGTAGTCTGTCTTCGTGTGAGGAGCTGTGGCGGGGGGTATAACAGTACCAGCAGTGAGGTGCAGTCTGTTTTTCGCTGCGAGGAAGCTGTAGGTCGGGGGGTATAATATTTCCCCAGTGGGTGCAGTGTCTCTCGCTGCGAGGAAGCTTAGGTCGGAGGTAGAACGGCTACCGCAGTGAGGTTTTAGTGTCTCTCGCTGGTGGAAGTGTTTGGGTGGGAGGGGTTAAAAGGCTACCCCAGTGAGGTTTCAGTCCAGCACCTGCTACAAAGGCAAGTGGTTCCCCGTATACTGGAGTTTACCTGGGTTTTCCCGGAGAAGTTCCGGGGGTCAAAAGCCCCCGCAGCCCGGGGGCTGTGACCAGGCCTCCTGGTGGATCAGAGCCTTCAACCAGGCTGTTTTTGCTGGCGGGACGCAAACCCAAATACGAGCCACAGCCGGCTGATGGAAAGACTTTTGGTGCTTGTCCCCGTGCCCCTTTAAAAGCCAGGGTTGTTTGGTAATCCCCCTTTTTATGCGGGAGGAGTTGAACAGTTCCCGGGCCCCCGCACTTATTGTATGGTCTTTAAGTGTAGTGGACACCCTGCTTTTTTTGGGGGGTGTTTTCCGTCTGCCAAATCTTTTGCTTTTTTAGTGAGTGATTTTCGTGTGCAAGTTCGACTGTCCCTCTAGATTTTTTAGGTGTAATAATCTGTATCTCCCCGCCTGCGTTCTAGGGAAACGGTTCAGGAACCCCAGCGCTCCCAGTAATTGAGGTGTTTTTCTCCGTTATGCGCGCCGGAAGGTTCCTGTCATTTTCTAGGGCAGCAATTTCACCGCCTTTAAAATGATGTTTGTGTGCAGGGAATATTCCCGCCTAGTTTGAACAAATGACCTGAAGAGTGTCATCATGGGCTTGGCATCCCGTTTTAAGGTTCCATTTCCATCCTGTCTTTTTTAGCAATGCGTCGATACAATGTTATGGTCCTTAAAGGGGAATCCTTGACGATCACTCCCAGGGCTTTGACGTTTGGGGTTTTGCTCTATTTTTTGGGGCCAGAATTTGTTTTTTCTGATGAAGATTTAATTCTCGTGTTTCCAATCTGAGAATTAAATTTTCTCATCGTTGAACTTATATTTTTTTCTGCAGCCCCACTGAAAGATTTTGGTTGATGTCTGCCCGGGGTCTTGGGAGTGTCTTTCAATGGGGAAAACACTGTCATGCAGTTCGGGTGTCATCTGCAAAGAAGACAAAATGTGCTGTGGCTGACATCCTTGTCGGATATGAGGATGAGGAACAAGATGGGAGCAAGTACTGTGCCTTGTGGAACAGAGCTTTTCACATCGCCTGCCTCGGACTTTACTCTGTTGACTACTACTCTCTGTGTTCTGTTAGTGAGGAAATTATAGATCCATCGACCGACTTTTCCTGTTATTCCTTTAGCACGCATTTTGTGCGCTATTACGCCATGGTCACACTTGTCGAAGGCTTTTGCAAAGTCTGTATATATTACATCTGCATTCTTTTTGTCTTCTAGTGCATCTAGGACCTTGTCGTAGTGATCCAATAGTTGAGACAGACAGGAGCGACCTGTTCTAAACCCATGTTGCCCTGGGTTGTGTAACTGATGGGTTTCTAGATGGGTGATGATCTGCTTCTTAGGACCCTTTCAAAGATTTTTATGATATGGGATGTTAGTGCTATCGGTCTGTATTCTTTGCTGTTGTTTTACTGCCCCCTTTGTGGAGTGGGGCTATGTCTGTTGTTTTTAGTAACTGTGGGACGACCCCCGTGTCCATGCTCCCTCTCCATAGGATGGTAAAGGCTCGTGATAGGGGCTTCTTGCAGTTCTTGATGAACACAGAGTTCCATGAGTCTGGCCCTGGGGCAGAGTGCATGGGCATGTCATTTATCGCCTGTTCGAAGTCATTTGGCATCAGGATAACATCAGATAGGCTTGTTTTAACCAAATTCTGTGGCTCTCCAAAAAAAAAATTTCTTTTTTGGATTTTCGACTCTCAGTCCGGTTAGGGGCTTGTTTAAAAACGAGTCTTTAAGGGGGGGACTTGAGTACTCCACTCATTTCCTTGCTGTCATCTGTGAAAGGACCCATTTTGTTTAATAAGGGCCCAATACGGGAACTTTGTTCTGGGTTTTGATTTGGCAAAAAAAAAGAAATATTTTGGGGGGGTTTTGGGGGGATTCCATTTAATGGCTTTTATTTTCTTCCCGCGTTTCCCCGACTCCTATAAAAACCCTTTTAGCTTAATTTCGATTTTTTCTTTTTTCCCCCTGACCAGTGTCTCCCAAACCATTTCAGATATATTAAACCTCTTTCCCGCTCTGTTATTTTTTTTCCCGCCCCCTTTAAAAAGAGACGCCGGGTCTCTTTCTATTTTCCCATCAACCCCCTCCTTTTTCTTAGAGGAAAAAGTTTTGTGCATACACCCGAGTGCCCCCAAAGTTAATCTGTTTAGGCATAAGTTGGGGTCGTGTTTGCTTTAGTTTTCTTCCCAGCAAAAATCGTTTGGGAACTTGGTTTACTTGGTCCCTTTTTAAATTTTTTTGTTTTTTGAATTTAAAATTTTTTGAATGCCCCCTCGTGACTCATCTCTTTTTGTGGGCTGGGGCCTGCGCATACATTCTGAACCCCCAAAAAATTTTGTAAATCTGATTATATTGTTTTTAATGATGACATTTTTATCAGATCACCCATTTTTTAGAAGATAGGTCTAGGTTTTTCCATTCTAGAAAGGCTCAATTATTTGCGGTTTAAAATTTGGGAATTTTTTTCCGAGATTTAAAAGCTCATTAAAGTTGAGTTTTTCATCAGAGCGCCCCGGGTGTTATTACTGCAACAATATTTTTTTGCTAAATTTCCCCAAAAATTTTAGGTGCCTTAAGTTGAAATCCCCCTTTTTCTCATCCCTTTCCTTTTTGAAAAAGCAATGCCCTTTCCAAAAAATGACGGGCCCCCAAACCATCCAGGCATAAAAACCCTTTTCCATCTCATATTGGGAAAAAATTTTTAGAGAGTACTTCGAAAAAATTTTTTTGAAACGGGTTTAAATTTTATGAGCCAAAAATATTGATGAGAGTGATTCCCTTTCTTTACCCGAGTATAATTAAAAAAGCTTTAAACCCAAAAGGTCGATCAACTGTTTCCTGGAGAGGATGGTAAAACCTATGATATTCTCAGAACCAAGGCCGGCCTGATAACCCTTTTTTGGCACTGTATAATCTCAGTTACATTGAGGGCGTTCTTCCTACTTCCGGGCCAATATCTCATTGTGCCTATCCCAACCCCCAACACCCTTTAAACTTTTTTTTAGGCCGTCCCCTTTAAACTTTTTTTCCTTTGTAAAACTTTTGAAAGAATAAACTTAAAAACTGTACACAGAATCAAGATAAACCCTTTCCCCCCCTACCTCTAGGGTTTTTCATAAAAGGGTTTAAAAGTGTGCAGAACTTTTATTTCCACCTTTCTCACGAAACCACCTCAACTATTTTACCACTTTTTTTGATCTAAAACCCCTGCATTTGATTTTGGGGAACAGAACCGTTATACTACATAATTAGCCAAAATGAATATTGATGGTAGCTTACCCCGCTGGTAATGGGATCCCTTTTCCCAAATAGAGTATCCCCCTGCCCCTTTCCAAGGCTTCAAATGATTCTAAAGAAATGTTTTTAAAGGTAAAACCGCGGGGAGGAGTTTTTTATTTCCCCATGCTTTTTAATTTTTCTGATTAATGTTTCTCCAAAAATCCCTCTACCCATCTCCCCCAAACAATAGCATAACCTGGGCTGATGATATCTTTGATCCCATACAACGGGGCATAAGAAATGAATCCCAAATTTTTAAATGAAGTTCAAGCAATTTGTAATGACGGGCCACATAATATCCCCCTCTAAAACTAAGAAATTAACAAGAAAAACAAAATCCCCCCACCCCCCTTTTTGGGGCGGGGTGAAATCTTTAAAGCTACTTTAAAATTTAAACAGAAAATCTTGGGGGTAATGTACCCTTTAACAAATCCACTATACCACAACTAAACAAGAAATGAAAAGCTGGGCCCAAATGCCCCTAAAAGCTTTTTGCTTACAAACCCCAACCCATGGTCAAATGTGGAAAAATCATTAGAATGATGTAAAAAAGCCCCATGGGTTTGGTCCTTTTAAATTTATTATGCTGCTCCCCCTTTGAAAATTTTCCAAGGGAAAAATTTTCTCCGACCCTTGGAGGTTTAAAGCAAAATTTAAGCTTCAGGATTTTTCTTGGCTGTCCCAGATCTAAAAAAGTTTCTTAAAAAAGAAGGGAAAGGGGCTTTGGGATTTCTAGTATCAGTGATAGGATGGTTTAAATTAAAACTGTACCGGTATTAGAAAAGTTGATAAAAGAACCAGACACCCGTCACAGTGAATCTTTTCCAAAATGTCCCAAGGGAAAAACACACAGATCTAAATGGGGGTTTTGAAAACGTTCAAAAGCAAATTTAAATTTTATAACCTGCATGAACTTAAACACTGTAGGGAACAAAAGCCCTTTCACCCCCCATGGAAGATGTGTTCAATTTTTAAAATCACATACCCACAAATCCCCCCCCAAGAAGCCATTGCTAGAATCCCCTTTCCCTTAAAAACTCTTTTTTAGAGCAACTGCTTTAAAAAGAAATTTTCCAAACCCAGCTGGTAGTAAAAAAGTTATCACAAGTTTTTTATACAAATGAAGGATCTAAACAGGAAATCTTCTGGCAAAGGGGTGCATCTGCTCTTGGTTTCCACCTCCCAAATTTTTAAAAACGAAAAATAAATTTGTTGAATTTTGGGGATAAAATTAACAACGGGCTCTAAAAACTGCAAACGAAAAGTTTTTCAATCCCCAATGCGCTAAAGCTAACCTATGACACTAACTTTAAATCTATTTACATTACTGATTCAAAGTTTATCACGAAAGGGTTTTTTGCCCCATAAATGACTCCAACAACATGCTCAATTTTGGGGGAAACCAGGGATAGATCTCAAAAATTAGGGACAAAGGAATTAAAGTACAATTGCATTGGGTCCCCCACACCTTGGAATTTCTTCCCTTTATGATAAGGTTTATAAGTTAGCCAAGAAAAGTAAACGAAAAAGGAGAATGAAAAAAATAACTTTTGAAAAACGGTCTAGCATTAGGAATAATATTAGGAGAGAAAATAAATAAGAAAAGATTGTTTTTAAAGGGAATTTCGTTAGAAGCCCAGGGAGATCTAAAAAACCCCTTTTATAACATGAACGTAGATAAGTATGTTTATGGAGCAACTTGCAATGTGAACAACTGACTGATGTTGTAGTTGGGCCAAAACTTAGGCTTGGGTTCAATACTTCTTGGCAGTAAATAACAAAAAGGGACAAAACCGTGACGAACGATGTCAATTCCAAAATCCCGGGCCGAAACTCGCGTAAGCTTCTGTCCCTTTTTTGTGCGGGTTTTTTGTGTATCTTCTGGCAGTTTGGGGGGACACACAGAGAAGAACAAACTAAAAAGAAAATTTTGTGGGGTCAGGGATAAGGTCACTCTCTTGAACACTAAGTGCTTAAATTGGGCCCAAATTATTGAAAGGGAAAACCGAACAGACAGTAAAAACCTATGTACATGTTTAAGATAACCTTTTTTAATAAAAAAAAAAGATCCAGATATACTAACAAATTTCCAAATTTGCTTGTAGCGATAAGTGAACTATAGATAGTAATAAAAATCCAAAATGTACCCTTTTAAACCCTTTTTGTGGCCTATTTCCCTGGGGCCTTTTGGGTACCATATGCCCGCGCTACCGTCCACGGGAAGGGATATGGGGTGCACAATAAATAGCCACTTGGGTGGAAAAATCAAAAAAAAAAAAAAAAAAACCCCAGGAGCAAATTTTGGGTGCAGGAGCGGAAGATTTTCCGACAGTGGAAATTTTTTAACACTTTTCCCTGGAATTGTGGGATGTGACCCGAGGTTTAGAACCAAAGACTGGTTTTTTGGTTCTCGACCTTTCTGCAAAAACTTCCACTCATCATTTGGGCATTGAGCAGTTCTTGCAAACAAGTGACTCTGCAATGTACAGGCCAACCCCCCCCCCTTTTGCCTTTTCACCTGTAAAACTGTAAGGTTGAAACCCTGGGACCATATTTTTTTTTCTAAGTGATCCTTTAGGGGGGTCTCAGTGAAAGCCAACTTCCCCTTTCCCTCTGCAAGCATCCAGGGATAAAGGTATTTTTTGTTTGTTGCGGGCTTTAGACCCGTAAAATTTTGCAAAGAAAATGTCATCGGATGTGGTTTTGTTGGTACGGGGGGGGGGGTTTTTTTTTTTCCGGCATTAGTATCTGTATCTGTTGGTTTGGGTGGGGGCCAGACTGTGGTTCCACTCCAGGAATGACTGGATTTGGTGTAAATTTCTGCCATTTCCTGCCAGTTTTTTTTTCCTTTTGCACTAAAAACCCTTTTCCCTCTTGAGTGGCTGTGGCTACCCAGGTTTTCGCATGGCCTGGATGTTTTTTTATCTTTTTGCCCCCTTTAGAGGGTGTGCCTGGCAATTTAAGTTATAGCACAGTCTTTCCTGTACTGAAGAGGTACACATTTCGGGGTGAAAAAGCTTACAGGAAGGGAGTTTGCATTTTCCTGTTTCATATGGGCACGGCATTTTTCTAGGGTGGTCATAGTTGCCGTCCCATCTGTTTTTCCAGATTTCCCATGTCTGCAGATACCAAGTGCCTAGTATTGAACAGGCTTGGTTTTCATTTGCCTTGGGTTTCTGTGACTGTATTCCCTGTTGGTGCATGTTTACCTGTCTTATTCCTATCTTCTCTAGCACCAACAATGGTTTCTCCACCATTGTTTTTGGTAATATATCCTCACTATTGCTAGGGGGAGCCCCTCTTGTTTGCTATTTCCTGTTTATTTTTTTGTTTGCAATACTGGTTTTATCTTATCTTTGACTACACTTGTTTCCCCACTACGGCTCCTGTCCTATGAGGTCATTTATAGGTTCCTTCCTGTGTAAAATTTCCCCGACTACCGGGACAAAATCTCCAGCTTCACCATTACTGTCCCCCAGGACAGCACCTCCAGCTTCACCATTACTGTCTCCCAGGACAGCACCCCAACTTCACCATTACTGTCTCCCAGGACAGCATCTCCAGCTTCACCAGTACTGCCCTCCCAGGACAGCACCTCCAGCTTCACCTTTTCTGTCTCCCAGGACAGCACCTCCAGCTTCACCATTACTGTCTCCCAGGACAGCACCTCCGGCTTCACCATTACTGTCTCCCAGGACAGCACCTCCAGCTTCACCATTACTGTCTCCCAGGACAGCACTATCAGCCCCACATTTACTGACTACCAGGACATCACCTCCAGCCTTACAGTTTCTGACTACATGGCCAGTATCAAGGGCAGTACCATTCACCCCAGACTTTTTATGTTCCCATCTGTTGTAGAAAGCTTCCAGGTTGTCTATGAAAGCAGCTTTGATGTTATCCTCTTTTATTATTAAATACCCTTGTGATTTTAGTCCACAGATTTATCTCCTTTGGGCATACCTAAAAACACTTCCCTGTTTTAATACTGCTTGTAGCTAGTTCTTGGATATCTGCACAAGGGGCGTGACACCAAATTCCACAAAAATGACAATTTATCCCTGTGGAAGCCCGTTTGTTTGATTTATTGCAGACGACACACAGCTTCATAATGATTTGAATGGTTGATTTATGTAATTCTACTAGAAAACCCTTGAATACTCTATTAATAACCTCTTTAAGTAAAGCTCTAGCTATCTGTATTTCTATTTCTAACTGTACTTTTATATCAGGACAGCTTACCGGAGTACGCTCCTGGAGTTTGTTTTATATTATTGTTTGTGTTTATAAGGGCGCCTACAACCCCATCCGTTTACAGTCTGCTTTATTGTCCAACGAATCCGTTTGAAACCGGCCAAGGGTTCGACCAGTCGAGGGTTGGGTTTCAGTCGAGGGTTCGGAGCCAGTCTGATGTGATCAGTGGGTCACTTTTTTAAAACATATTGGTCGGTGATTTGGGCTAACACATGAAGGATCTACTGGAAAATTCTACCCGAGTAATATGTTATTTGATTGATACAAAAGTATAACTTGCGTGTTGAAGAAACCGGTGACTGCTGGCAACTCCTACAGTGACGAACGGTCGAGCCTCAACCCTTGTTTATCAATCGCTGTATCTAGCTTTTCTAGTTTCTTTTTGGCCTCCACCACAATAAATGCTATATTATCACTATAGTTGACTGGTGGAAATTTTGGAGGAGGGACGCTTTTTCTGTAGTAATAATTGCTTCTCGTTGTGTATATTGCGACCGCTGGTAACTACAGGTTATATGAAATTCACAGTAACGTCTGGTATTTCACTAAGTACCATTATAATACTGGTTAGTTGCTACTACAGCACTGTATTCTGCTATTCACTGGTATCACTAGATTATATGCGAGTACACTAGCAGGCCAGGAAGATTATTAAAAACAGCTGACCTGTGGTAAGTTTCTGGCGACTTCTGGCACCTGCCTCTATAGGCTTATCACTTCATTTACAAATTCACCTGTTTTCAAATGACACTTTAGCCTTTATCATCTATATACTAGGGAGCCACTGTAGTATACACTATAACACTATGTATACACAATGCTATCAGGGAGACTTTCTTTCCTCTGACAAGAAAAGTTCAATTTTTATTATGTTTTCACACGGTACCCAGGCCTATGATTCCCCTCTGGTAGTAAACTCTGCTAGGTAGTGCACACTAATTCTCCTTTTTTGACTCAGTATATAATGTTTTCCGGCCAAGATTGGTTCCAGGTGCATCCAAGAGCATCAAAATAAGGAAAGTTAAGAGAGAAGATTTGAAGGTAGGAAATCGCTTCTCCATTCTTCAGGATGAGTGTACTTCAGTGACCATTGAAGGTAAAGGTACTACTTCCCCTGCAAATAGAGGTAAGCAAATCCTTGTGGTTGGTGATTCACAGGTAAGATATATGGCCCGTGCTTTCTGTAATAGGAATAAGAAGGTAAGAGAGAGTGTGCTTCTCTGGAGCTGGTGTTAGTGACATAATCAACAGGTTAAATAATATCATGTCAAGTAATGGGAACAAGCCCATTATCTATCTCAGTGGTGGTGGAAATTATATTGGGAAGGGTAGGAGAGAAGAGCTGCTAGATAAGTACAGGTCAGCTATAGATTTAATTAAGTCTAAGGGAGGGGTCCCAATCATATGTATATCTTGCCTAGAAGGGGAGTGGGCAATGAATGGATGTCTAGGGCAAGTGGTGTAAATTGCTGGTTAGACAGATACTACAAGGAACTTGCAATCCCATTCATTGACAACTGAGACAACTTTTATGACAAACATGACACGTATGCAAGGGATGGGGTACATCTTTCTGGGGTCATTGCTGAAATGCCTAGGATTTTAAACTGATAGAAGGTAGAGGTATGGGTGTGTGTGGGAAACAGGCAGGTTGCAACACTAGGATTGAAAACAGTAAATGTATAAAAGACATTCATCATGAAGTTATAAATAAAGACAACAGATCAGGTCAGCAAACAAATTCAATTCAATTCAAAGTTTATTCTCTATAAGAATTACAATGCTGAGTTTACAGAATTTGGTTATTGTGTGGTTTACATGTAGTAAAATAATAATTACAGAGGGTACCACTAGAACACCTAGCATGGCTAGGCATTTCGGGCAGACTTCGATTAATTCTTAAATTTAAAATATTACAAATTATGAGGTAAGTTGGTATTATGGCTAAGTGACTAAATACTAGTTCGTGAGTTTAGCAATGTGAATGCTTTTTTTTTTGGGGGGGGGGCACAATACATAGTTTCAGTATTGGAATATCACAGGCCAACTTATGACTAGCTAGGATTCATTATTTTAAGATTGAGATTGATATTTCTGTTTATGGTCAAATGGGTGAGTGTAAGTGTGAACCACCAGGTGGTATTCGTGTGATGAGTTGACGGGGTGTATCAGGGAGATAAGATGTTTTCTAATGGTAGTTTTAAAGGTGACAAATGTGTCTGAAGTTCTAGAATTTTCAGGTAGGGTGTTCCAGATTTTAAGGCCTTTGACATACATTGAATTTTTGTAAAGGTTTAGTCGGACACGAGGAATGTCATAGAGATGTTTGTGTCTGGTGTTATGCCTGTGGGTTCTGTCACAACTCTCAAGAAAGCGTTCTAGGTCAAGGTTAATATTGGAATTTAAGGTCCTGTAGATGTAGATTGCAGAGTAGTAATTGTGGATGTACTGAACAGGGAGTAAGTTTAGATCTATGAAGAGTGGTCGGGAGTATTGCCAGGGATGGGATTTAGTGATTATTCTTACTGCAACTTTTTGTTGGGTTATTATTGGCTTTAGGTGTGTTACTGCAGTTGATCCCCAAACACAAATAGCATAGGTGAGGTATGGATAAATGAGTGGTATAGTGTGAGAAGGGCATTTTGCGGCACGTAGTATCGTATCTTGGAGAGGATCCAAACCGTTTTAGATACTTTTTTGGTTATGTGTTGGATATGGGTGCTGAAATTCAGGTTGTTGTCAGGTATGAGGACTAGGAATTTGCCTCATTTTTGTTGGTAAATTAGGTTTAGTCGATTTTAATGCAATTTTGGATCCCCAAACACCAAACATAATATGGAAATGGTGTTGTGTCAGAAGTTATGGGGGTAAGTTTATTGGAGAGGATCCAAGTCGTTTTGATACTTTTGGGTTATGTTTTGGGATTGGGTGCAAATTAGGTGGGAGATGGACTAAGGTCTTATGTCGGGCAATTAAAAGGGGGTTCGGTGTTAATGTTTTGGCAACTTGATGTAAAAGATAAAGAGCAGGGGACAAAGCAAGTTTATTGGGTCATTCAAGTCCGTATTTTGATGCTGCTCTTAAAAATGGTGACATAGAACCTAATAGTAATAAGATTTGAAATAGAAGGGCATGGGCTCTTTAACCAAAAGTGGTCCAGTGTTGGTGGAGTTAGGGGGGGCCGGGGTTGTTTCCCCTAAACTGTTCGAACAGTTTCCTTAGGTCCATATTCCCTAGTGGAAATTCCTTTTATTTTCCAAATCCTGTGTAGAAAGATTAGGCCATTTTTAGACAGCCTCATTAGCCTTTATTTTCTTGGTATCCTTGGCAACCACGGGAGTTAAAAATCCCTAAATTTACTTATCTTATTCAGGATGTAAAATGAGGAAGAGCAGGGGACCAAAGACACTTCCCTGCGGAACTCCAGTATCAAGTGGCCGTGTTGTTGATGCTGTGTCTTTAATGGTGACATACTGATACCTATTAGTAAGGTAAGATTTGAAATATGCAAGCGCATGGCCTCTTATACCATAATGGTCAAGTTTGTGGAGTAGGTTGCCGTGATCTACTGTGTCAAAAGCTTTTCTTAGGTCAATAAAAATTCCTAGTGGATATTCCTTATTTTCCAATGCTGTGTAAAGCAGACCTACCATTTTTATGACTGCATCATTAGTGCTTTTATTTTTCTTGAATCCAAATTGGCAGCAGAGGGCAGCAAGGAACTAGCTCCCTTAAGGTTTACTATACAAATAGCAGGAGTGTAAGAAATAAGATACATGAGCTAAGATTAACTGCAAGTGCAGGAGACATAGATATTATTGCTATAACAGAAGCCTGGCTCAATCTGAAAGATAGAGAGATACCTTCTGAATGTCACATACAAGGCTATAAATTATTCCACGATGACAGGATCAACAGGAAGGGTGGTGGAGTAGCGATGTATGTCAGAGATAATTTAAATTGTTGTGTTAGACAAGATATAAAATTAGAAGCGTTAGCTACTGAATCTGTTTGGTTACAGCTTCTTGAGGGCCGTGAAAAACAAATTCTGGGTGTGATTTACAGGGCCCCAAATTTTGTTGGGAGTGCAGTTAACTTCAATGGGACGAAATTCGTAAGGCCTCTACATACGAAAATGTTGTGCTAATGGAAGATTTCAACTATAGACAGATTGACTGGAGCAATTTGACAGGAAATTTAGAGTCAAGTGACTTCCTTGATGCGGTTCAGGATTGTTTTTTATAACAGTTTGTGACAGAACAAACTAGAGAAAATAACCTGCTTGACTTGGTTCTTACCAGCAGGGAAACACTAATTAATAATCTTGAGGTTATTGATGAGCTTGGGGAAAGTGATCACAGATCAGAGTGGGGAAGCACCATGAGTGGTGTTCCACAGGGGCCAGTGTTGGGCCCCCTGTTGTTCACAATTTAAATAAACGACACAGATGAGGACATAAAGAGCGACATAAGCAAGTTTGCCGATGACACCAAAATAGGCCGTCGAATTCATACTGACGAGGACATTGGAACACTCCAGGAAGATTTAAATAGACTGATGCAATGGTCGGAGAAGTGGCAGATGCAGTTTAATATAGACAAATGCAAAGTTCTAAATGTTGGACTGGAAAACAACCATGCCAAATATAAACTAAATAATGTAGATCTTTATATTACAGATTGCGGAAAAGATTTAAGAGTTCTGGTTAGCAGTAATCTAAAACCACAAGACAACAGTGCATAAGTGTTCTCAATAAAGCTAACAGAATCCTTGGCTTCATATCAAGGAGCATAAATAATAGGAGTCCTCAGGTTGTTCTTCAACTCTTTTATAACCTTGGGAGCGCTCATATGGAGATTATCTGCCACGTGTTGGAGTCACCGTTTACAGAATGGATATATAATTATAAATATTACAAATCAAGGGGAAGCTTCTAAGCGGAGGATTATACAGCGCCTAGGGGGAGGATGAAGGCATTCAGCTTAAATTTCGGGGAACGGAGCACAGATCCATATTCCCTAAATCAAAGCCCCTACCACATCAGGACCTTCCTTGAGGAGAGATGATATAAATGCTTAAGAAAACGTACAAAAGAGGATTGACAAAATGATCCCATTTTAATGTTCAATCAGAAATCTTCCCTATGAGGATAGACTGAGGGCCCTGAATCTGCACTCTCTAGAAAGGAGTAGAATTAGGGGGGATATGATTGAGGTGTATAAATGGAAGACAGGAATAAATAAAGGGGTTGTAAATAGCGTGCTGAAAATATCTAGCCTAGACAGGACTCACAGCAATGGTTTTAAGTTAGAAAAATTCAGATTCAGGAAGGATATAGGAAAGGCACTGGTTTGGTAATAGAGTTGTGGATGAGCGGAACAAACTCCTGAGTACAGTTATAGAGGCTAAAACGTTGTGTAGTTTTAAAAATAGGTTAGATAAATACATGAGTGGGTGTGGATGGGTGTGAGTTGGACCTGATTAGCTTGTGCTACTAGGTCAGTTGCTGTGTTCCTTAAGTGAATGTGACCTGACCTGACTAGGTTGGGGCATTGGCTTAAGCCAGTAGGAGACTTGGACCTGCCTCACATGGGCCAGTAGGCCTGCTGCAGTGTTCCTTCTTATGTTCTTATGAAGGGGCCTGATGAGGGCTGTGGTGGCTCAAACTCTTGCTTCACATGGTGAGGGTCTGGGTTCGAGTCCCAGCCAGGGTAGAAACATTGGGCATGTTCCTTTATACCTGTTGTCTTTGTTCACCCATCATTAAAATGGGTACCTGGGTGTTAGTTGCCAGATTTGGGTTGCATCCTGAGACAAAAATTGGCCTAATTTGTACGAAATGCTCTGTGTAACAAGAGGCTTTCTATATTGTGAAAATTTGTCCGGACTGCCTCCAAGTGAGTCGCCTACCCTGGCAAGCTCTGTTGACACCGAGCTCTGAGGTCGGTACCTCATCCTCACAAGTGGCTTATAGGACAGATTTTCACAGATTTGCAAGAAACTCGCCTGCATACACGTATAAAGGACTAACTTGGTGTTGCAGCATATATCCTGATCTTCAACCTCCCTAAGCTTAGCCCCTTCGGACTTCCCCTCAGAAACCATGTGCAATTGGGAGCCTTAATTCCTGCAATATTCAGTCGATATTAGTGACCTGCCTGCACCTCAGAAATTCCTATATCCAAGAGGGTGTGTATCCCCTAGTATAACTATGCAGGAACGGACACTAGCTTCTAAGTAGACAAGAGACGCTGATACGTACTGGGCATGCACTGCCAGCTGCACAAAGGCCTACAGTTCAACTCACTCACAGCTTTCCCCAGAGACTGGCCAGAATCCTACGAAAGAGTGGAGGTCTTGTCTTACTGTATGGGCCTGATGGAGGAGGTCATCTACGGTACATCGAGGTGCCTCTACCAGATTTCCCCAGGTCTCAAATGTGAAGACACGTGGGGGGTGCCGTCTGCTGATCACGGCACGTGTTGTCCAGCTGGTGTCTGTCTGAAGAAGGACGAGCTGGTCTCTTCCAGACCCACGCCTTGTCATTCAAACTAGGGCTGCCAGTTCTCCCTAGCTAACTTAACCTAGTGCTTGCCTACATTATCGGCCTATTACTACCTATGTTAAGGTCTTAGGTCTACTTTATTATCTACAGTTGCCTTAATAATCCTAATATTAGTGTACTAACAATAAAACTACCTACTTCTTCCCTGAAGGGTAAATATATAAATTAAAAGGTACCTACCATCCATGCCAAACCGGAGAGAATGTTTGTGTTTGGGGTTGGGTGTAAGGGCCACCCAGCTCAGCCATTCTATAACGGCCATGCTGGGACCCCTTTGTATGCCATATCTGTCCTGTGGAATTTTAGGGACCAAATGAATTTCCACATCCTCCCGCTGGCGAAGGTAGGTACTAAGTCTAGATCAAGTCTGCCTCTTGCAGGCCCTCCCAGTGGGCCCTGGACTTGAGCGCCACTCGATGGATCATCCGGCCGCTCAGTTCGGTCAGCCTCTGGTCTAACCTCTCATGTCTCGGTCCCACCGTGTGGACCTCGAGAGGCAAAAGCCTGTTGATGGGTCTTATAGTCTCGACACCATTCATTCTCACCTTCACCATTCTCAACTGCCCAGCCTTGTCTGGGTGGATCGACACCACCAGGCCAAGAGGCCAGTATGCCCTGGGCACCTCAGATTCTACTAGCACCAGGTCCCCTTCACTTAGCATCAACTTACTTGCCTCGGCGTCTGCACCATAGAAATGTTCCCACAGGGCTGTCAAGTAATCCCTGCACCACACCTGGTTCCATTTGTCCAGGATGTTCACCAGTCTGTTGTGACTCCTGTGCAGTTCTTCATTGATGGGGGGACCATCTGGACCATAATAATCCAGCTCCTTGGAAGACTGACTCAAAATTGTAGGGAAGGGCTCAATCCTCCTTCCAAACAGCATGTGATTGGGGGTTAGAGCTTCCTGCTCGTCAATCCCATTTTGCACGTAGGTCAGAGGCCTGTTATTGACTCTTGCCTCTATCTCAGCTAACACTGTCCTCAGTTCATCAAAGCTCACACTCCTGCCATGCAAGACCTTCTGAATGCACCTTTTGACAGTGCCCACCATGTGTTCATAGAATCCCCCTTGCCAAGGCGCTCTGGGAACTATGAACCTCCACTCGCACTCTATTCTCTTCAGATATTCTCGTACTTCTCCGTTGTCCCGAAGATTCCTGAAAACTTTATCGGCCGCTCTGAAGCTCGTGCCAGTGTCCGAGATAATAAATCGCAGGCACGACATGTCTTCCGCCAACTCCAAATGCACAGCTCGAGTAGTGGCACAAGTAAACAGGCAGACATATACTTTCTGAGGGCCCACCCTATCGTCTCCTGGGTTCTTCAACGTGATAGCCCCAGTATAGTCTATTCCCACAGTCTCAAAGGGCCTGTCACTATGAACCCACTCCTGAGGTAGCGGTGGTGGACCTGGATATGGTAGGGCCCTCCCATCGTACTGCCGGCAGACCGTGCAACTCTTTAGCACCCTTTTGACGGCAGCTCGGCCCTTCAGTACCCAGTAATTCTGACGTAG
Organism: Cherax quadricarinatus; assembly: GCF_026875155.1. NCBI lineage: Eukaryota > Metazoa > Arthropoda > Malacostraca > Decapoda > Parastacidae > Cherax > Cherax quadricarinatus. Next base: position 2,093,626 of record NC_069425.1, read on the forward strand.
GCAGGTGAGGATATCTCCAAACCCCCTATGTAGGGTCCTCTGATAGGCATCTTGTATCAATAGTTCTGACGCCCATCCCTCCTTTCCCAGTAACATGGGATGTTTGGCCCCATAGCTGAGCTCAGAGTTTTGTATTCTTCCCCTGCATCTTATTAGCCCACCATGATCTAGGAACAATCCCAAGGAGTGGACCAATTTACTGTTCCCTGAGTCATCGTTGGACACACGTCCTGATGTCATAACCTGCTGCCCTGTCGCCAGTACTTCCAGCACTCCTGGAAACCACTCCCTTTGGTACTGCCTTATCCAATATTCTCTGGGACCCACGAGAGACAACTGTCGACCTTGGCTTACCTTGTCATGCAGTTTCCTCACAAATCGAAATACCTTTTCTGTGACCCCTAAAAAATTTTCCTCCAAGGGGGTACGTCTGGGGTCAAAAAATTTCGTGTCGGGTTCCCCCAAAAAGGGAAAACTTTTGCTGTGGTTTGTCCCCCCCCAAATTTCCCCCCCGGGCCCCAGCAATCCTTTGCCGGAAAACCCCGTCGGGGTTTAGAACCAAATCCGTTTTTATCAGCTTTTTGTGTGTCCCCCCTCGGCTTTCAGGTTGGCGGGGGTTTTAAATCTGTAGGCAGTACAAAATTTTTTAAACATTGACTGTACTCCCCGTATCTCCTTTACCCCCGTTTTCCTGACGTAGGGGGCTTAGACCTGTCTTTTCGGGACCACTGAAAGGGGCCCCCCCCAAAGTCGGGCCCCATACATAGGTGTGTGTCCCCCTTGGGGTTTTGCCCCAACACCCCTCTAGGTATTTTTCCCCCTTCTTGCCCCCCCAAGAACATCCCCCGTGACCCTCTAGTTTTGGGATGGGAGGAAATCCTTCAGGGGTGTCCCCCCCGCGCACGCCCTGGTCCCGACTGATCTGGTCCCCGGCCCCAAATACCTACTGCCCCATGGGCCCTGGAGGAGACATAAACAGAAGACTTTGCAAGTCATGCCCCCGGGCCCGGGGCGCACCCGATGGACCGGGGGAAAATGTAAAACTCAGAAATTTCTGCTCCCCCTCTGCAAACCCAGATCCCCCCCTGGCAGACTTTTTCCCTGGCATTTGGGTCCCAACCTAGTTTAAAGCCCCAAAGGGTCTTTTTGAAAAAAGCATCCCCCCCTCGAAGGGTGGGGGGTGTCAAAAAAACCCAAAAGGATCGAAGGCATTCTGCACTTTCCCTCAGAAAAGGACCTCCTGGTCACCCCCACTTTTCAAAGAAAAAAACGGGCTTTTTCCAGACTTTTTCCCCCATTCAAAAACCAAACCGTCTTTATGGTGGGGGCCAAGGCCACCGAACCTTGAAACGGGGGGGCCCACCAAACAAATTCCCGGTGCCGCCCTCACCCCCACTCATCACTACTTCGGACTCGTCCTTTCTTTTCCGCTCTTTCTTGGGGGTTTTTGACTCCTTAGTTTTGTGCTGTTTGGTTAAAAGGGAAACCCATTTGCACTGTGGTGCTTCCCCTTTTCCCGGCCCCCCCCGACATCATTGGTTGGGGCTACAGTCCCTGGAAAAATTTTCTCCCCAACACTTGAAACAAAGTCTCAGCCCCCCTTATCGGAACCCTTTTGTGATAGGTGGTAAGCTCGAGCACCCTGAACTAGCGTTTTTCTTCAAAAAACCAAAGCACTGTTTTCATAATGGCCCCTTTTGGGAATTCCCCTTTGGGGCCCTTTTGGGTTTTGGGGGACTCGCCCTGGGATAATACGTGCCGCCCCAGTGGAGGTGGTTTAGGTCTAATTTTTCGGGAAAGTCCCGGGGGAAATTGAAGACTTTTCCTTTTAGGTAATTTCTCCCCCGCCAAAGCTCAGGTGAGTTTTTAGATCCCCCAAAACCCCTTTAAAAAATTTTTTTGTATTGTGAACCCATTCGTCCCTATTTTTAAAATGTAAAATTTATGCACTGTAGTGCTTTGCCCGTTTCCTAGAAAATCACCTGGCTAAGGAAAACCCCTTCTGAATCCCTCCTCAAACAGCAAATCTCTGAAAACTTTTTTTCAAGCCAAAAATTTTTTAATACGGGAATTCCTAAGGGTTTGACGTCATGTCCCGGGAAGCCTCTAGAAACCCAAAAACCCTAAAATTTGGCCCCTTTTATCCTTCAGTGTTTTCCAAAAAAATGTTTTTCTAATTGGTTTCGGGATGTTTTTTGTCAAATGCCTTTTCCCTTCCAGGGTTAAAGGGTTTTTCCCCGAGGGCCCAAAAACCCTTTAGGCCCCTAAAACTTCCCTTTTCCATTTGCCCCTTTGGGGGGCCCCGGGGGGGCAAGACCCGAGGGGCCTAAATTTTGGTAAACCCTGGGGCAATTTTGGCCCAAAGAAGGGGTCTTTTTGGTCCCTCCCTGGGGAAAATTTTGGTCTCCAAGACACTTTTAAAGATTTACCCGGCCCAAAACCTTTGAAAGGCCCGGGCCGGGAGGGTACCTGGGATTTTTTAAAAAATTTTTAATAAATCGGTAAAGTTGGGGATAGGTTCCATTTTTTTCCCCAAATCTTAAGGCATTAAAAATGCAATTTTTACGGGTTGGCAAGTTCCCGCAATCTTTGGGGCTTTTAAATTCCCCGATCCCCAGAAGAATTTTTAACAGAAAGGGTTCCGTCCCCCCAAAAATTTTCGGGGTTTTTTTCAATGGGCAAATTGGGGGAACCCCTAACAAAGGGGGGGTGTTTTGGTACCTGCAGTGTTCGACACCAACTTAAAATACTACCCTTTTAAGTTTTATTTTGTACGCATTCTCTCCTGTTGACAATCTAATATCCTTGTGAATTCGTCCGACCCTGCGAAAACTACCGGGATTCTCATCCTCAATAGCCTGTACTAAAATTGCTGAAATGCTTTTTCATAGGCTTCCTTTTTCCCCCCAAATCTTCAAGCGTCTTGAAAATCTTTTGCATCTATTTCTGCTTGGGCAAGTACCTTGCCCTGTTACGCTTTTCTTTAGATCCCTTTTGTATGCGCCACTGATCGTTTTAATTTTGCTAACATAAAACCGGCTCTCCTGAACCCCCATCTGCCATTGTCGAGGTTTAATGGGAGTGGTGACACAAATTGACTTTCCCCCCAGTCCACCCCCAACCCGTCACAGTGTTGGGTAAAATGAACGAGTCTCAAGGCCCCCTCAACAATTTAACGATCCCTTTGTTATTTGCTCTACCCACTTAAAAGACACTGTTAGCTCTAAAAACCCAAAACAAAATGTGTGTCGATGTGAAAGCTTAACCTAGCAATTTCTTACAATGCCAGCAAATAATTACGGGATTTAACCTAGCTCGGTACAATTCAAAAAATCCCCATTAAAAATGAATCAAAGACAGTAAAATCACACAATAAAAAGCAGTTACAAAAAAAAAAACATTTTGGTTACCCCAAAAAATTCAACAATTCAACTTCAAAAACATAAATGAATAATGTATGTAAACCTTGGCCTAACTGTGCCCACTCATGTGTCTAGCGGGGATGGTTGGTAAGGTAAATCCTCCCTAACTAGTGTGTTAGTTTTAATTAAACCTGGTTTTAAACCCAGAAATAATAAAACTAGTTAAATCTTCCTAGTACTACTGAAAACTTTTGCAAATATTGCAAAGCCAGCCTAACTGTGGCTCCCTTGCAAATCCCGGGAAAAATAAATTAACCCACAACTCCTACTCTGGATTATTTGTATCCTGAAAATAATTAAATACAAAAAATTCTCTAGCCTCCCTGGCCTGCCGTAAATTACTGCAAATAACAACTTCTGTGTATAGTCAGTTTTGGCCAGCCTCTGGAAACTCGGGGGCTGGGTGTGCTAACTTAACCTAATCTGTTTTAACTGGTTCCAATTCCTAGCTATTTTAAATTTTTTAACCTACTATCCCACATCAGGGTTTGAAGGACCACTTTTTGAAAATTTGTCTGGATGTTTCTCCAAGGAGTTGCTAACCCTGGCAAGCTCTGTTGACACCAAGCTCTGAGGTCGGTTACCTCCAGCCTACAAGTGGCTTATAGGACAGATTTCATAAACGTGATTGATGTTGCAAGAAATTCGCCTGCATGCACGGATAAAGGGACTAACTTACTTGGTGTTGCAGATATATCCTGATCTTTACACCTCCCTAAGCTTAGCCCCTTTGGACTTCCCCTCACAAAACCGTGCATCTCGCGAGCCTTAATTCCTGCAATATTCAATCGATAATAGTGACCTTGCTGCACCTCAGAAATTCCTATATCCAATGAGGGTGTTGTATCCCCTAGTAAACTATGCAGGAATGGACACTAGCTTCTTAGTAGACAAGGAGACGTGGTACGTACTGGGCATGCACTGCCAGCTCGCAAAAGGCCTACAGTTCAATCACTCACAGCTCTCCAGAGACTGGCCAGAATCCTATGAAAGAGTGGAGGTTTGTCGTACTGTATGGGACTGACGGAGGAGGATCATCTACGTTACATCGAGGTGCCTCTACCGGATTTCCCAGGTCTCAAAGTGAAGACACGTGGGGGGCGCACGTCTGACCTGATTACGGCACGTGTTGTCCAGCTGATGTCTGTTCTAAAGAAGGAAAGGACGAGCTGGTCTCTTCCCTGACCCGTGCCTCGTCATTCAAACTAGGGCTGCCAGTTCTCCTAGCTAACTTAACCTAGTGCTTGCCTACAGTATTGGTTATTATACCTATGTTAAAGGGTCTTAGGTGTACTTTATTATTATCTACAGTTGCCTTAATAATCCTAATATTAGTGTACTAACAGTAAAACTACCTACTTCTTCCCTGAAGGGTAAATCTATAAATTAAAAGGTACCTACCATCCACGCCAAACCGGGAGGGAATGTTTGTGTTTGGGGTTGGGTTTAAGGGCCACCCAGCTCAGCCATTCCATAACGGCCATGCTGGGACCCCTTTGTACACCGTATCTGTCCTGTGGAACTTTAGGGACCAAATAAATTTCCACATATATAGTAGTATGTCACTGATGTCAGCTATGGTCTGTATACCTTGTACATGTACTTGTAGTATATAAAGATTTTATTATTATTACGGAGAAGTTACGGAATGCCCTCTTAACTTTCTAACTTGGCTGTATGATTATTCTGCAGACACCTCGAAAACATTTTTGTGTGTCTGCACTAAGTCGACCGTGATTTTACACACTTTCTGTGGCCTGCTAAACTACATGATGTGAATAACTTCATTAGGATGTATAATTTAGATGCGTGCTCTTTAGTGCAACCTCGAGTCCGTTTCCACTCCTAGAAAATGTCCATGAGTCCCGGTACAGAATGTATGGACAAGCAGTTATGTTGATAGTTTTCATTGTGTTATTGAGCAGGAAAGGAATTCATGGAAGTGCATAGAAAAGCTAACCAAGTCATACAACAGACTAACATACCATTGAATAACCAGAATAACAATTAATTTCCTTAAAGGGAAATTGACTGAAAATATTCTGGTGCGGGATGTGCCTGAAACAGCCATCAGCCTAACTACAGCCTGAAACACAACGAGGGTTAAGCTCAGCTTAAAGTATATAGAAGAATGTTGTCAGAAATTTCGAGGATATACACCTTTTTAGGATGTGAGTCAAAGAAACCTAAACAACTTATGCAGGGCAAAGAAGAAATCCTTCTTAAGGGATGTGAAAGTGAGTGGCGGAAAATTGCAAATGACTCTGCACATGGCACACATTGAAGTACCCAGGAGTGCTGTTACACAAGATCATTGTGGTTTCATGGTCCTAAGTGGCTGAGAGTGAAAAATTGTTGACCCAAGCAAAAACCACCTATGGCTAATCCGGGTGTAGCGGTTGTAGAAATTGTTGCAGCTTAAGACAAGATTCCACATTTAACAATACTCATGACTGGATATCCCACACTTAGGAAGCTACTCAATGTTACATGTCTAGTTGTCAAATTTCTTCAGAAACTAAATATCAATTATGATTTTCCTTCCTCACTAAAGTACTGCAATTACAGTACTGCCTATCCCAGAGAGCTCAGTTAAAAATTACTTTCAGGAGACCTGTATTAACAGAGACATTAGGTCTCTACCTGGAGCAAGAAAATATAATAAGGTGCAAAAACAGAATTCATAATGGACTTGAAGATAAGGAAAAGAAGCAATGTATCCTGAGACCTGAAGGTCACTGATTCATTTATTTAATAGTGCAAAGTTCCCATAGGAGTGTAAAGCATGTAAGTTTATTCAGGTATACACAAATACAGTTACATAGAAACCATACCACGGGCGGGATTTGAACCCGTGTTCAGAGAGTCTCAAAACTCCAGACCGTCGCGTTAGCCACTGGACCAGCTAGCCACGGGTTCAAATCCCGCCTGTAGTATGGTTTGCTTGTAATCATGTCATTATGATTTCGTGAGTCACAGTTACATAGAATTATCATACACAGCAGCATATGTGTAGAGAACCTGGGAGAGCCCAAAAATATCAGACAGAGTAACTTATTTCCATTGGGGTCCTTTTACCTTATTATTATAATATAAATGTTCTAATATTTTCTTATTATTCTATAATGAAGATAACAGTTGATAGTCAGTTTGGATCCCTCATGGAAGTTAGTGTTAAAAATTTCCTAAAGTATTGTTTATGTGGAAGCAAGACCCTCTGATTGCCATTTTGAGTGTATTCAAAACAGAGAAATATTTGAAGTACAGTGACCAAAGTACATTGACCAAGCACCTGATAAAGTACTGGAAAATGTGTACGTCAGTCTCCTCGCTTATACATGAGTGATGTATCTCTGCACGGTTGCAGTTATCCTTTACCTCGAAAATATAATTTTTTAACCCGTAAACGGTCCAAACGTATATATACGTTTTTTCAACATTTGAAAGTATGTAAAAAAAGTAGATTTTCTTTTTGTTTTTTTTACATTTGAAAATGTGTAAAAAACTTTGATCTACTTTTTTTTTTGTTATATTTGAAAATATGTAAAAAAAACCGTAGATCTACTTTTGTAGCACTAAACATGTGAACGTAGATCTGCTTGGACCGTTTACTGGTTAATAATGTTACTATCGCCAATATATTATGAAGGAATATTATGTATAATGGTTGGAAAGTACATACTATTGAAAACTGTAGAATGAGGGAAAATACAGTGGTCCCTCAATAATGTCCATAATCCGTTCCTGGAAGTGGGACTATTATTGAAATAGACGATTTTCGAATCAATTTTCCCCATAATAATGTAAATGCAATTAATCCATTCCTGACACCCAGAAGTATTAAAACAAAATTTTTTTTTACATGAAATATAGATGTAGTACATAAACAATACAATGGCAGATGATGAATGAAACATTAACAGAATAACACTTACCTATATTGGCAATTCTTCTTAGTATATGGAAGACTGGAGGAGGAGACAGATTGGATTATTTACTGTTTGGAAGGGGAATCCCCTTCCATCAACGCCTCAGGTACCAATTGCTTTTCTGGGGTTTCTTCTCTGTTTCTTAATGCCACTAGGACCACCTTGAGAGTCACTGGAGTCCTGTCTCGCAAAAAAACTGCCCAGAGAGCTCTGTTTCTGGTGTCTCTTTAAAACTTCCCTAAAATGGGCCAAGACTCTGTCACTGTACAAGTTGCCGATATGGCTTACAACATCCTTTTCAGGGTGATGTTTCTCCACAAATCTTTCCATCCTACCCCATGTTACAAAAAACGCGATTCTAAAAGCTTTGAGATCTCCAGTGAATACTAGAAAGGACTGCCCTTCTAGCATCCAGCCTGTTACTGGGTTTTCGTAACAAGTAGTCAGTATCCTTGTCCAATTATCCATTAGAATTCAGTAAGATTCAATAGTGCTTCAGGATTACAACTGGTAGGCTACTAACTAGAGAAATTAAAATTTAATAAATTTATTAAGTCTAGAGGTATATTATCAAATTAAATTAAATTAAATTAATCACAGTAATCAAAATAATATCACTTCTCTCGAGTACAATATTATTGTGCTGAAAGCACATATCACATTTATAATTCTTAAGTACCGTCTGGTACATTAACATTTAATAAGATATTACAAATATGTACAAGTTTTGTGTGTATGTGTGTAAGTGCTCTACGTAGTTCGCTATGTCTCAAGACTCGACTAGACTTAAACAGTGACTGACAAAGTCCTCAAATAAACTAACTTCTTGACCGACTGGCAACCGGAACAGTCTGCTTGAACAATAAAAAGAATGCTAAGCCCAATAGCAATATAACAAGCAACTGCGACACAGAATCAGGAACAAGGAGATAATATAACGACACTAAGTAGGGACCATCTGCAGATCCTCCACAAAAGTCACAAAACTCCCATACTACTGAATCTAAGTTCAGCATAAGAAAATCCCCGACTGTGATAATATACAGATACCAGTACAAATTAGGTCAGAAGCTACAGCTCAGGACCTGAGTTGTTTAGAGCGTCTATGAGACACACAACCTCAGTACAACGTCGAAAATCACTAAGTCTATACAATGTTCTGTGAACAGAGTTCTACAGAACTAACAAGAATAATGAGACAGACAATCTGTCCAACCACCAAGAGAGTCTAGACCAGACTGAATACTTCAGGCGAGGTGAGGACACCCCCCCCTCGTTCACGTGATAGCTCCGTGGGTTGCTGCCCAGCAACAACGAGAAGCCGCAGTCTAACGAGCCACAAGCGATAATTACAGTATTTAGACAATCAAGATTTTAAAACTGAGCAAAAATATGTTACATCCACCTCAAAAAATTTTAGCTAAGTCAAATAATTTTTAATAAAGAAATATATTTATGATTTAGCTTTATCCAAAATATAAGCAATTAAAATTATATAAAAAGGTGTAATTATATATTATTATTAAAATTTAAATAATTATATAAATAAAATAATATAATTATATATATATATATATAATATAAAATATTTATATATTAATATATATATATTTTTATTAATATAAATATTATTTAATTTATATATTATTTTTTATAAATTATATAATTTAAACCTCTGTAGTATCAAAAATTTCTAAAAAATAAATAGATAAATAAATATATATTAAACCCTTCGGGGGTTGCAAAAACCCCCATTTCAAAAATCCCCTTTAATTTGAAGAAGGCACCTTTTCTTCCGTCCTCTTCCTCCCCCTCTGCCAAGTTTCTGAGCTGCGATCTGTTCTCTTCCTGCGAAGCTCTTGCAGCTCCTCATGGTTGCTCTTCACTGTGGTCCTCCCCCAAACTCTTCCACCCCCAAAACTCACATCCAACCCCTAAACCCCCCGGCGCAAAAGGGTTTCAAACTGACAAGGTCATCGGGGGCTCCCTCAAACCCCTTCAGAATCCCTCTTGGGGACAAATCTGGCCACAATTTTCCCCAAGCAAGAGTTAAAAGTCCGGCACCTCCCCCCAAGCCTTACCTTAAGGTTTAGCAATGGAGAATACTGAAGTGTTTTTTTCCAAAAATCTCTTAGGTCAATGAGTCTGGGGTCACATTAAAGCCCTTCAAACATTGCTTTGGTGTAGATTTTTTTAAATTTTGGGAAATGATTTGCTGGTCCATGGGCTGGAGGAGGGAGGGGTATTCGGGGGCAAGAACTTTACTGTGATAAACCCCCAAAACCCTTCAAATTGGGGTATCCAAGTTTGGAGAGGGAGCAGTGCTTTCCATTACAGAAGGCACTTGGTTCAATTTTTTTTTCCCGGGAGGAATTTTTTCACATGGGCCAAACACTTCAGGGAACCCTAACAAAAAGTCCCTTGTGCCCCACCCTTTTATTATTTTGATCCCCAAAAACCCACAAAATTTTACTCTTCATAAATTGTTTTTCTTGAACACGGGTTTTTCGAATGGTACCTAGAAACCTTCATTTTTCAAATCCCCACAGCTTTAAACAAAACTGAGGTAGCCTGTTTTTCATAGGCTTGTGTCCTGGCATGCCTTTTTTTTCCTAGTATGAGGTCATCTTTGCATTTTCCCCAAAAGGGGGCCTGTTTTGTCAAACTGAACATTGTTCGGGTTTTCAGTCCTTCCCTGTTTATGTACTCCTTTTGAATTCCTGCACTTTTTTTTTGGGGCCGCTTTGTGTCAGAAGGGGAGCCCCCCATCCCTTAACCCCTGTGTATCCATACGTTTTTAAAATCTCTCAAATACCCTTTTTGGGGCCTTAAATTCACTCACACACCACTAGTGCAGGAAAATTTCTTTACCAAAATTTGTCATGCGCTGCCTACCTTTTACAAATAACGACATCAAAGACTATCTCCTGCAAATTTGTTTCTCGTTTATCCACACCAATAATAATTTCCTCAACATCTTCAAAAACGGGTGATCTCTTTTTTTTGTCAGCATATTTACCCCCCTTTGCAACAACAGGCCCTTGATTTCCTTTTCTTGGCTATAATGGAAAGATAGGTTTGAAAGGGGATTTGTTATACATCCTGGCCAGTTCGCCCAAACGTACGCCCTTTCATATTGTTCAATGATGTTTTTTTAAAAATTCAATGTATTTCCACCTTTACCAAAGGTTTGGCATGGAGCTTTCTTTGAGCCAGGTAGTTTTTTAGCACTTGCAAGCAAAAAACAAGGAAATATTGTGAAATTTTTTCGTTGGAGCAAAAAGGGGGCCGCGCTCAGGGAAAACAAGGGCACACTGGCGGGAAAGGGAAGGCCCGGGGCGGTCAGACCCTGAGTCCGCCCGGGGCGAAGGACTTTACGGTTAAGGACTTTTTGTGACCCAAATTTTAGATGAAATAACGGGACTTTTTCGAAATGGACAAACTTTCACCCGGGGCGATTTTGGGGGGCCACTGTAGTCTTTTTTTATATATACATTCTCGTTAAAGTGATAAACAAAAAAAAATTTTGGCTGGTTCCCTATTTTCATTCGAAATTCATGTCGGGAAATAGTCAGAACAGATATCAAAGCAAAAACACATGACAATAATTAACTTCATAATTGAAACTAAATATCCCAAGAATTCCTTGAAGGTTTGATTTATCTGTTAGTAGGAAAGGAAACTTGGAATAATGAGGAAAGGAAGACCCCACCCTTTTAATTGAAAACTTTTGGGTGGGGACGGAGTTGGAAAAAAAAGGTTACATGGAAAAATGGTTTTAATTGTTGGCTAGACCAAAACACTGAAGGATATTGCAGTACCTTTCTTGAAACTGGGACACTTCTGTGGCAGAAATTGACATGTATCCAAGGATGGGGCTTTTTTAAATTAGGGTGGTGAATGACATTAGCCAACTCTTTGGAGGGTGTTGTTAGGGTTTTAAAACTGGAATAAAAGGAGAACTTTCAGGGAAAAAGGCAATGAAAAAAAGAAAACAGAAGTGCCATGCGAATTTTCATGTTGTTATTTGAATTTTGGGAACAAGTTTATAGCAGAATGAGGTAGGGGTTACTGGTGAATTTGGAGAGCCATGACCAGTGTAAGGACAGTAATAAAAATGGGAAGGGGGGATGAGGAAAAAAAAAGAGGGTTTGCTCATGACCAGGTGTAATAGCACACAAAATTTGATAAGGGAACGGGAAAAAATTTGGAAATTTGGATCTTTTTTTTCCTAAAAAATAAAACAAAAAGTAGTACAACAAGTGGTTTGGGGGCAGCAAAACGGTGAAAAGCTCGTTCCCAAGCCGTACCGCCCCCACTTGTTCCCATTCTATCGCTGACGGGTGAAGCCACAGCACAGTGTCTTCCTTTGCAGATGAAAACCCCAATTTGCATGACATGTTTTCCAGAGGACACGCAAGTCTCCGGGGCCCATCAACCAAATCTTTACATGGGCCACAAAAACAATATAAAAGTTCAAGATAGAAATTTCAATTACTCTGAAGGAAACATAGGAAGTTAAACTATATGGGAATAAAAACAAATTCCAACCACACAATGAGAAAAAAATATGTCAAGACCGGGGATGATCATGTAAAAAGATCTCATCTTAAAAGACCATAACATTTTTCAATCACATTTCAAAAAAAAACGGGATGAAAATGAAACCTTTCAAAACCAGGATTAAGCTATGAAACATCTTCAGGTCACTTGTTCTATCGGCGGGAAATTGCTGCTAAAAACAACCTTTAAAGGCGGGTGAAATTGTTGCCCTAAAAAATGTACAAAACCTTCACGCCGCATAACTGCGATAAAAACACCTAAATTTTCTGGAAATGCTTGAAGTTCCTCAACCTGTACTCCCTAGAATGCAGGTGAGAGAGATACATGATATATCCTTGGAAAATCCTAGAGGCATTATACCAAACTTGCACTAAAAAAAACACCCCCTATGAAAGAAAAAACCGGCAGAGATGCAACATCCTGAAATAAAAAGCGGGGGGCAAGCAAGATAAGTGACAACAAAATAAGGTCAGGGCTAAAGACTGTTCAACGGCCTTCAGCATAATAAGGGGGATTACCAATAGCCCGGCTGTCTTCAAGAAAGGCACGGGACAGGCACCTAAATCGGTACCCCCACCAGGCTGTGGTTCATAGCCCATTTGCATGGGGGCCAACATAACACCTGGTTGTCGGGCCTTATAAACCCATGAGGCCTGTCCAGAGGGGCCTGGGGGTTGATCCCCGAAACCCCTCCGGTAAAAATTTATTACACAAATATCTAGCGCTAGAAACAAGGTGGACAAATTAGTTTAGTTGCGGTGGGGGAACATTGATTATTTGCCATAACCGAAAGTGCGTTTATATGAAATAGGACGTGCCGTGAATGTCCATTCAAAGTTTTAAGTTTTTCCCACGTTGATAAAAGTAACGGAAAGGGGAGGTAAAGTGGCACTAATTCAAAGCACAAAAAAAAATTACTGCATAAAAAGGGTATAAAGACTTAAAAAAAAAAAAACACAGTCGCCTCAAAATTTTTTTTGGGGGAAATTTAAAAAATTTATTTTGGGGGGGAAATACCATCCCTAAACTTGGGTAGAACCCAAAGGGGGCTACTTTGGAAGGAATTATAAGTTTCAAGGTACGATCATGTAGTTTTTAAAAGATTATAATTTTACTAGAATGAAAAGTCCCCGACTGGGGAAACAAAATCACATGACTTCCCCAGGGTAATTCAAAATTGATTTCTTAAAAAAATTTTTTGGGAACCAACAAAGGGAAAAAAAACCCTTGATTTAAATTCTGGCAAAAAGAAAACCTTTTTAATAACCTGAAAACAGAAGAAGTTGCATGAATGAACATACACATTTAACACTGAAAGAAGAATTAAAATAAAGATACTTTATAAAAGGGTCCCCCAAATTTCATTTAGCAGATTACAATGTGCTAAAGAAAAAGCAAACCCAAACCCACACAAAACGACCATTATTCAATTCAAGTTTATTCTCTATAAGGTTACAATGTGGGGGTTTAAGGTTTTGGGGATTTTTTTTTTACTGTTTTAAAATACTAATTACAGAGGGGGCCACTAGACACCACTGGGGAGACACCTAGATGGCTAGGCATTTTTCCCGCAGACTTAGATTAATTCTTAACTTTTAAACTTTACAGATTAAGTATTAAGGTTAATGACTACATCAAATTTTTAGTTAGCAATGGAATGCTTTTTTTTGGGACAATAAAGGTGTCTATTTTTGAGTACATGGCAAATTATGAAAGTTATGATTTTTATTTTAAGATTAAGATTAGTATTTTGGGTTTTAGTCGTGGGGGAGTGAGTGAATTTTTAAAAACCCCCAGGTGGTTTTCAGATTAGTTGTGGGTGGATCAGGGAATAATAGTTTTTAAAATGAATTTCAAAGTGATGTGTGTCTGCAGTTCTAGAGTTTCAGGTAGAGTGTTCCAATTTTAGGGCCTTTGAAAAAAATTGAGTTTTTTTAAAGGTTAGTCGAACACGGGGAATTCATAGAGATTTTGTGTCTGGTGTTATGCCCCGTGATCCTGTCACAACAACAAGAAAGCATTTTAGGTCAAGGTTAATATTGGAATTTAAAGGGCCCCTTTGATTAGATTTCACAGTAGTAAAGTGTGGATGTTTTGAACAGGGAAGTTTGATCAAAAAGAGTGGGGGGGGGTTGCCAGGGGGGGGATTTAGCTTATTCTTACGCGGGTTTTTGTTGGGTTTTTTTTTGGCTTTAGGTGTGTTGCTGCAGTTTTAACCCCAAGCACAGAAGCATAGGGGAGGTATGGATATATAAGGAAAAAGGTAAGTGTGAGAAGGGCATTTGCGGTACGAAGATCGTGTCTTTGGGGAGGGTCCCCCCCCGTTTTGGATCTTTTGGTTGTGTTTTGGGTTGGGGGGCTAAAATTTTGGTTGTTGTGAGGGATAGGCCAAGGAATTTACCCCCTTATTCTCAATTAGATGTTGTCGATCAATTTAATTGCCAAAACCTCTCTGCACCAAACAAAAAGTAGTTTTTTCCGTGTTAATTTTTAAGTTTTTTGGGTGTCATCCAAGTCGATATTTGAGCACTCCTCTTAAAAATGGTGTTGAGGGGGCAAGATTAGGGGGGAGATGCAAAGTCGTGTATCAGCAAAAGAATGGGTTTTAGGTGTTTTTCATATTTGGAAGTCATTTAGTAAAGAGGAAGGCAGGGGCCAAGGACATTCCCCGCGGAAAATCCATATAAGTGACAACGAAACCTTTAGAAGGAGGGTTTTTAAATATGCAAGCGCTGGCCTCTTATACCAAATGTCAAACTGTGGGGTGGATGCCGTGGTCACGTGTCAAACCTTTTTTTTAGGGCATAAAAAATTTCCAGGTACCTTATTTTTATCTTTGTAAAGCGGGCTGCATTTTTATAATTGCATCATTGTGCTTTTTTTCCGAATCCAAAAAGGAGGGGGTTTAATATTTTTTGTGACGTTTAAATGAATAAGCTCCCGTGACAATTTCTCAAAGATTAGGATACAAAAAGGGAAGTTTGATATTGGCCTATTTGTTTTATGTCTGAGGGGCAACCTTTTTTTTGGTGAACCCCTTTCTGTCTTGCTGTCACTAACAGCATTGACCATGACCCATACACAATATGCTAATACCACTACCAACCTGCCACTTACAGTATACAACAATGGGAACATACCACTACACAGAATTTTACTACTACCACAACCCAGCACTACCATTACACTAGACAACACCGACAACATCACTAGACACCACTGACCCCTATCACGCCATTGACCACCACCAAAACAAAATGCGATCACTACCGTGCACAAAATGATGATCCTTTTGGGTTTTTTGCACCCTTTTAAATAATAATACACAACATTTTCAATCATACACAACACTGACCACCACTATCACTCCCCAACGTTCACCACTACTGTTTGAAAAATTAACCCCTATCACAACACAATATTGACCAAATCCACTACACAAATTTTTCTAATACCACTGTTTAAAGCTTGGTCTCACCAGATATACAGTGTAAAAACTGCTAATGCTTTATCTCACCATGTCACCAAAAAAAAAAGTAACAGTGGACCCCGGGATTCGATATTAAATCCGTTCCCAGAGCTCATGAATACCCATAATATCGAAAACCGAATCAATTTTCCCAAAAATAATGGGAAAACAAATTTAATCTGTGCAAACAAACCCAAATAAAGAAAAAAAAAATTTTTACTACATGAAATTTTTTAATGCAAAAAGAATAATTACAATAACAATAAAAAATTGACATTACCTTAAGAAGATTGTGATGATTGAGGGAGGGGGCGAGGGGGGAAAGGGGTTATGTTTAGAGGGAATCCCCCTTCCCTTAGGGGCTTGAGGTAGCAAGCCTTTCCGGGGGTTTCTTCCCTTTTCTTTTAATGCCATAGGACCAGCTTGAGAGTCGCTGGGCTTCTGTGCACAAAAACTGGGGCCCTCACCAGCCTAATCACACTATGTATGCCCCTAGATTCTTAAAATCTTTCAAAACAACCTTTTTGGCCTTAAATCCTCACATCCCACTAGTTGAGGGAATTTCTTTACCAATCGTCCAACTGCCTACCTTTTCACAATGATCGCTTGAAGGAAAGCTATCCCTCTATCTGTTTTTTTTTTATCCCCCCCAATAACATCTCTCAAAATTTTTTTAACATTCGGGCGCTGTTTTTCGTAACACAGTTGCACCTTTTTCAAGACAGTTCCTTGATTGCGTTTTCCTGGTCACTAAGTAGAGGGTTTTTACTGGGGTTTATTATACAACCTGACCGCTCCCACAAAGCATCCACTTTTGTACTTTCAATTACTCTTTCTTTTATTTCTAAGCTTTTTGCGACTTTTTTCCGAAGGGTTTTGGGACTAGAACTTTTTGGGGCCCATGGTGACTTTTTTGCAGAAACAAGCACCAAAAAAGGATAATATGGGTAATAGGAATTACCAACTATCCTTTGATGCGCCACCGGCTGGCTTGTAAACACTAGACCACGGGCAGTTAGGCTCACGTGGACGGTCTCGTACGAAAATTTTATCGAATACCGGGTTTTCAATCGAATACCGAGGAAAAATTTTTTCGTTAAATGCATAAAAAAAAAAAATAGATCACGAATACCCGGGGGTCCACGTACCATTTAAAGAGTGTGTTTTTGATCCTCTAACTTGTGTTGTGCCCAGATTTTGGGGAAGTGGTAGTTCCTATATTCAAATCAGGGGGTTAGTCCATTTTTTTCAAATTACAGGACCCCCCAAGCGACCAATCCGGAAAAGGGCTGATTTTTAGCAAATGTTTGGTAAAGCGAATGAATTTTCCCATAAAAATAAGGGAAATCAAATTAATCCGTGCAAGACACCCAAAAGTATAAAAAAAAAATTTTACCACTGAAATAACTTTTTCCTACACACAAGAAAAGGGATACTGCACAATATAGGTAGTAATGCCAGTATATATTGTGCATGTACTACCTATAAATGAAAATAAATGACACTTACCTTTATGAAGTGCAGAAATGACTGATGAGACACGTGCCCCTGGAATCCCAGGCACAGTGCCTAGTCGTAGGCCGTTTGGCATTTTTTCCAGAACGGCCTTATCCACGTGTATCCCATACGTTTCTTAAATCTCTAAAACCAACCTTGCTGGCTTTAAATTCCCAATATGAGCAAATTCCGGGGCATTTTTCCCTGTTCCCCTTTGGGTGTTAGCGACGGTGGGGGTTTTGAAACCGGAGACAAGATTAAGGCCCCCAAAGGGAAAAAAGTTAGACAGTTTTTCCCGATACACTGACTTTTTTGGGTTTTCCTGGGTGGCAAACCCTTTGGGGGTTAATTGTTTCTTGGTATTCTCAATAACCCCAACCAAACAACGGTGGTCGCACACAGCTGACGGTGGTACAGCAAAAACAGACAGCTACAGCAGCAACAGAATGCTATAGCAGCAGCAACGATGTAACAGCAGCAGACATGCTACAGCACAAAACTTTACAGCCAGCAAATGATGACAGCACACAGCGATGCACAGCAGCAGAGACGATGTACACCAGCAGACGAGCTACAGCAGCAGCACAGCAGCAGCTGACGTGCAGCGCAGTACAGTGCAGAGCAGCGACAGTGCAGCAGCAGCTGACGGGGGTACGCACAGCAGCAGCAGCTTACCACCAATATGCGAGGTTGAGGGGGTTTATATACAACCGGGGCCAGCTGGAGACACCACTCCACTTTCATATTTATCAAGATTTTTTTTCTCATCTCTATAGTAATTCTCCCCTTTAAATGCTGTGGGGTTGCCTAGAAGCTTTCGGGGGCCCAGGGTCACTTTTTTTTCCAAAAAAAATCACCAAAAACACTGAAAAAATACGAAATTTTTCCGATTGATGCTGGATGTTCCCGGGAGGCTGGCGGGGTAAAACAACCCAACCGGCGGAACTGTGACAGGCTCGGCGCACTTTGGACGCGTCCGGACAAGGGCGGTGGCGGGTTTTTTTTGGGGGGTATGCGAGGCAAAATTTTTTCAAAAAAAAACGGCGGGACGAATTGTCGGATGCATGCGTGCGGTATGCGGGGGTCCCCTGTACTGTCCAATAAACCTGACGCCTATACGAATTTTTTTTTTTTTTTCAACAATCACGTCTCCCCCCCCAGGAGGGTGACCCAAAAAAAAAAGAAAAACCCCAAAAAAAAAAACAGGGACCTCGATAAAGCAAATCCGTCCTGGAAACTCACGTTATCAAAATAACGTTGTCAAATTAATTTTCCCCATAAAAATAATGGAAAATCAAATTAACAGTGCAAGACACCCAAAAGTATTTAAAAAAAAAAATTAACACATGAAATATTAATTTTAATACCACAAATGAAAAGACAGCACTTTACATGAAACCTTACCTTTTTGAAGATCTGGTGTGATTTTGGGATGGGGAAAAGGGGAGTGGTTGATGGGCTTAGGTTTAGAAGGGGAATCCCTTTCCCTTAGGGCTTGAGTGGGAATCCTTTTTCAGGGTTTCTTTCCCCTTCTTCTTTTAATCCATAGGACCCTTGAGAGTCACTGGACCCCTGTCCACAAATTCTGCCCATAGAGGCCCGTACCTCCCGTTCCTTTTTTTTAAATTCCCCAAAGGTTTCACAACATTTGTGTCACCATTAAAAACTTTTTTCATTTCAGTCCCTTTACTTTTTATGTACTCCTTGAATTCCTGCACATTTTTTTCAGCGCTTTTGGTCCAAAACTGGGGAGCCTCACCAGCCTTACACACATGAGCCCCTAAGATCTTAAATTCTCAAACCAACCTTTTCGGCCCTTTAAAATTCATCACATCACCACTATTGCGGTTTTTTTTAAATTTAAAACGTCAGGCAAATTCCCGCCTTTTTACTAGACGCTTGAGAGATCTATCTCCTGCTATCTGTTTTTTTGTTTATCCATACCAATAAAGTCTCTCAACATCTTCTATCACTTACGATTCAGTTTTCGAAAACATAGTTGCACCTTTGGCAAGAACACTTCCTTTATTGCCGTTTTCTTGGCCACAATAAAACGATGGTTTATTGGGGGTTTTGTGTACAGCCTGGCCAGCTCGGAGACATGCACTCCACTTTCATACTTAGTAATGATCTCTTTCTTCATATCCATAGTAATTCTCACCCTTTTTGCTGTAGGGTTGGCACTAGAAGCTTTCTTGGGGCCCATGGTGACTTATTTTGCAGGTGCAATCACTAAAAAGGCTGTGATAATATGAAATGTTCCAATTGTATGCTTGGAAGCGACCGCGGTGGCTGGCTGGCTTGTAAACACTGGCCAGAAGTTGACGCGTCTGAGACGGAACGAATAGCGTTGGTCAAGTTTTTTAGCGCTAATCGAGGCAAAATTTTTGCGATAAAATGTATCGCTAGTCAGATTTATCGTTAATCGATGCCATCGCTGGTCGAGGGTCCACTGTACTTTCATCATTCAACACTTTCACCACACTCACACATTATCACGGTTTTTGCAGAGGTGCTCAGAATACAACAGTTTAGAAGCATATACGTATAAAGATACACAACATATCCCTCCAAACTGCCAATATCCCAAACCCCTCCTTTAAAGTGCAGGCATTGTACTTCCCATTTCCAGGACTCAAGTCCGACTATATGAAAATAACCAGTTTCCCTGAATCCTTCACTAAATATTACCCTGCTCACACTCCAACAGATCGTCAGGTCCCAAGTACCATTCGTCTCCATTCACTCCTATCTAACACGCTCACGCATGCTTGCTGGAAGTCAAATTATTAGAATCAGTTATAGCTGATTTTATTTGATCAATGAATCTCAACATGGGTTCATGAGGTCGTTCCGGCCTTACAAATTTACTGATGTTCTTCAATAAAACATTTGAAGCAGTAGACAATGATAAAGAATATGATACTGTTTATTAGGATTTTAGTAAAGCATTCGATAGAGTTCCTCACAAGAGACTCTTAAGAAAAGTGGCAGCTCATGGTTTGCAATAAAGCTAACAGAATTCTTGGCTTCATATTTAGAAGTATAAATAATAGAAGTCCTCAGGTTGTTCTTCAACTCTATATATCCTTGGTTAGGCCTCATTTAGACTATGCTGCTAAGTTCTGGTCACCACATTACAGAATGGATATAAATGCTCTGGAAAACGCACAGAGGAGGATGACAAAGATGATCCCATGTATCAGAAATCTTCCATGAGGGCCCTGAATCTGCACTCTCTCGAAAGGCGTAGAATTAGGGGGGATATAATCGAGGTATATAAATGGAAAACAGGAATAAAGGGGATGTAAATAGTGTGCTGAAAATTTCCAGCCAAGACAGGACTCGCAACAATGGTTTTAAGTCGGAAAAATTCAGATTCAGGAAGGATATAGGAAAGCACTGGTTTGGTAATAGAGTCATGGATGAGTGGAACAAATTCCCAAGTACAGTTATTCAGGCTAAAATGTTGTGTAGTTTTAAAAATAGGTTAGATAAATACATGAGTGGGTGTGGGTAGATGTGAGTTGGACCTGACTAGCTTGTGCTGCTGGGTCTGGTGCCGTGCTCCTTCCTTGAGTGGAGGTGACCAGACTGGGTGGGTCATTGGGCTAATCCATGGGGGGGGCGACATGGACCTGCTCTGCATGGGTCAGTAGGCCTGTTGCAGTGTTCCTTCTTTCTTATGTTCTTATGGTACAGGAGGAAAAATTCTAGCATGGATAGATGCATGGCTTACGAATAGAAAGCAGAGAGTTTCCATTAATGGGGTCAAATCTGAATGGGGATTAGTCACTAGTGGCATTTCACAAGCATCAGTTTTAGGCCCTCTCTTGTTCATAATTTACATTAATGACCTTGATGAGGGAATTATAAGTGACATGAACAAATTTGCTGATGATACAAAAATAGGCCTTATGATTCATTCTGAGGAGGATACCAATGAACTCCAGGAGGATTTGGACAAATTAATGTCTTGGTCTGAAAAATGGCAGATGAAGTTCAGTGTGGATAAATGTAAAGTACTAGTCCTTCATAATGAAAATAACCCTCAAAGATATAAACTAGGTGAAGTAGAGCTTGATCATACATAATGTGAAATAGACTTGGGAGTCATAGTAAGCAGAAATCTAAAGCCAAGACAGCAGTGCCGAAGTGTGAGCAATGAGGTTAACAGATTACTAGGGTTTATTTCAGTAAGTGGAAGTAACAGAAGCCCAAAAGTTATTTTACAGCTCTATACATCATTTGGATTCTGCCGCTCAGTTTTGGTCTCCTTATCACAGGATGGATATAGATTAATTGGAGAACATACAGAGAAGGATGACTAAAATGATTTACTTCGAACACAATCGGACTCATTAATAACAAGCTTCCTGAAGGGATAAAAATACATAGAGAATTTCTGTTTCAGATACATACACACATTCCTAATCTTATATAACCTGTCATTTCTGTTAGGTCTGGTTTTGTCTGAGAAGTGTAGCATACATAATAGTAGCACAAATCAACTCACTGGTATTATATAACTGAAAGCTGGGTTTGAAATCAGGCGGTCTGTCGACCGGTATGATTTGACTGTGTGCTTATATACATGTGGCATTAGCATTATTGTAGCAAAGAAAAGATGCATCTCAGCCACATTTGTCTCCTCCCATTAATGTAGGCGTGATCTTGGTGAAAGAATAGTGTTTCCCATGGTGTAATCAAAGTATGTGTTACTTTCCCTAACAATAATTTCCATTAGGGGTTAATCAAAGAATAACTGGAAACATTCCAGTTCAGTGGCATTGTTCCCAAGTGTACAAAATGACTGTATTCCACTTTGAGTTTCATCAAAGTAATGAGGATTGGGAACAAAATTGGCACCTTGCTGCCAGTCCCTGATGTGGTCTGCTGGTGGGTACTGGATATTGACAGGTGGTTGTGGAGGTTGTGGTTGTGTAAGTTGGTGTGGTGGGTGGGTTAGTGAGGGTGGGCTTTGCTGTAGCTGCGCTGAGTCAGCAGTGTGGCTTCCAGCATGGGCCGCTGCCGGTGCCTCATGGCGCATGACACCACCATCTGATGACGCAAGCACATTATTTATCGCAACTGTATTATTATAATTATAATCATGGGGGAGCGCTAAACCCGTAGGATTATACAGCACATATGGGGGGGAGGGGGAAGGTATTCAGGCTCAATTCAGGGAACTGGAGCACAGATCTAGTTCCATAGATCAAGAGCCCCTCACCAGCATCAAGGAACCTCCCTTGAGGGGATCTCAATTGTAACAATATCTTCATTTTCACTATCTGTTCCTGTTGTATGGGCACAGGATGTACTCCTTCCCCTTGGAATAGCATATGGCACACTACCAGAATACATTTATTTTTTTTATTTATTAACACACTGGCTGATTCCCACCAAGGCAGGGTGGCCCGAAAAAGAAAAACTCTCGCCATCACTCACTCCATCACTGTCTTGCCAGAAGGGTGCTTTACACTAGTCTTTAAAATGCAACATTAACACCCCTCCTTCAGAGTGCAGGCACTGTACTTCCCATCTCCAGGACTCAGGTCCGGCCTGCCGGTTTCCCTGAATCCCTTCATAAATGTTACTTTGCTCACACTCCAACAGTACGTCAAGTATTAAAAACCATTTGTCTCCATTCACTCCTATCAAACACGCTCACGCATGCCTGCTGGAAGTCCAAGCCCCTCGCACACAAAACCTCCTTTACCCCCTCCCTCCAACCTTTCCTAGGCCGACCCCTACCCTGCCTTCCTTCCACTATGGACTGATACACTCTGAAGTCATTCTGTTTCGCTCCATTCTCTCTACATGTCCGAACCACCTCAACAACCCTTCCTCAGCCCTCTGGACACTTCATTGGAGAGAATATTCCACCTCACTCTTGCTACAGGAACTGTTTTCAAGAGCTTCGATATCATATGCACATTGGAGAGAATATTCCACCTCACTCTTGCTACAGGAACTATTTTCAAGAGCTTCAATATCATATGCACTATCACTGTCATCGCCATGGCTCACATACGAGTCCTGGACACTGGAAAATATGAGTTTCCTCTTTCGTTCTGGTACAACTGAATGTGAACAAGACAGCTCAGCATCAGAGGTGGAAGGCTGAGAGTCGTCTGGGTTTTCATTACTCTTACCAGTATTATGGGCATTACTTTTGCTCACAAACTCCTCAAAACCATGAAATTCACCTTCACTGACACTTCCATCTGTGTTTGAACTATCACTTGGAAACAAAGAGTCCCAATTCACCAGGGAGTGAGGAGTTTCTTACTGTGAGGCATCATAAACAAGGCGTACTGAAATAGCACTCCCACAATGCAATGCGGGTGCCCCGATTTTTTCATACTGCGCACACTGACTCTGCAGACCCATTCTCTCACATGCAGGGCTACCAGGCTTCTCCTGCTAGATTTGAAGGCACTAGAATTTTGGCGTAGTATGACGGGACCAACCCTGAAAGGGTTAAAGGAGGGGTTTGGGATGTTGGCAGTTTGGAGGGACATCAAAGCTGTTGTATCTGAGTGCCTCTGCAAAGACAGAGATTATGAATGAGTGATGGTGAAAGTGTTGAATGATAATGAAAGTTTTTTCTTTCTTTTTGAGCTTTTCTTTTTTTTTTTTGGTCACCTTGCCTTGGTGGGAAACGGCAGACGTGTTAAAAAAAAAAATAAAGTATATCTTATTTGGTCAGTCTGCTGCATAGGAAATAAAGCATTTATGAAAATTTACCAATGGTTTTATTGGACTTCAAATTATCAACTTTGAAAGAAGCCTCAGCCTGCCCCCAGGGGCCCCAAAGCAGTCTTGCTCTGCCTTGCAAAATTTCTCTTGGAGGCCCTGACAGCCAGTATAAAAGGCAGGACCAGGAACTGAGACTTGGCTGCTGCACCACAAAAAGGTGAGTACATACTTGCTGGACCTTTTATTATTTGTTTTTTAATTATAGACATATGAAGAACTATGACTAACTTAATCATATTGATAGACACAGTACAAAAATATAAACTCATTGTACCTAGGTTGATAAAGTAGAGTTTCTCATAGTGATTGTTGGGTCAACTAGCAAATTTAGAAGAAAAACTGTACTCTAAAATTTCTTTTGATAAACTACTAACAAAGTTGTCTGGATACTGTATTAAACAGTGTACTATAAAAATCATAGTAACAAAATAAATAAATAACATTAAGCACACCAAAATAACATACTACAGTACAGTGGACCCTCATATATCTGATTTAGATTATTAAGAAATGTTGCACTTAAAGTTAACACAAAAAGTATCAACAATTTAAAACTGTTAAGACAAATAAATACTGAACTACAGAACTGACAACTGCATCATCAGGTTTAGATTTTACTTTTTCAATGATTTACTTAGTATTATTGTTGTGCAATATTTGAGTCAGTGGAGGCTGTACCACATAAGGAAGAATAAGAGAGGAAACTTACAAGTAGGAACAGTGTAAGACAAACAGTATCATGAGGGCACTAAGAACACTGAAGCAGTTTAGGATCACACAACAGCAATACAAGCATTGCAAAACACTGAATAGGAAAACTCTACCTATGTAGCCCAGTTCATTCCTTAAAGTCTTTCATATGTTCAAAGGAGGCTATAGTAGAAATTTCTTCAAAAAATTTGAAAGATGAATAAAAGTCACAATACCATTTGTCAGAAACAATTCACAACCTACAACATGGAGAGAAAACTTTAAACAATGCATTGGTCTGTCCTGGGCTATTATGATTTTATAATGGACTGTGGCTGCCTGGAACATAACATGCAGCTTCTTCTGCAAGTTGTAGCTTCAGTGTCAAAAACTAAACTAAGATAACATTTAAATTTGCTTCCAAACCACCAATTTTGTCCAAGGAATGTAATATCTCACTAGAAAAATAATTAAATCTATAATATTTAAACCCCTCAAGGAAGGTTCCTTGATGTTGGTGAGGGGCTCTTGATTTAGGGAATTGGATCTGTGCTCCAGTTCCCCGAATTAAGCCTGAATGCCTTCCACATCCCCCCCTCCCCAGGCGCTGTATAATCCTCCGGGTTTAGCACTTCCCCCTTGATTATAATAATAATAATAATAATATAATATTTAACCTAGATATTTTAATACCATACTAACTGACACTAGATGAAGCTCTTAGCAATATAATTATTGGTGACAATGGCTCTATACATGCTGGAACACCTATTTTGCATGTGCAATTACAGCAAAACAATTTTGTTCAATTTTACCAAGTGTATTGTCTCTCTGGCCACAAGCTCCAATTTACAGAAAGTAAAGGTTACTCTACTGAGTGTATTGTCTCTGACCACACAACTTACAGAGTAAAGGGTCACCGACATTCTAAGCACTGAATTAAAAATGTAGCCAATAATGTCAAACAAAAGATTCATCTGTTATTTCCTTGTAACTGGTTACTTACACTGCATATGAAAATGGGGTAATTCTGATTACATTAACTGAACCTACAATAATTAATATACAAATTCTTAATTTTCTATTTTATTTTTGTTCTAAAAAAAAAAAATATGCTACAAATATGAGGATTTACTGCACTAAATCTGTGCTATTTGATGTACAAAGCATAAATAAATCTTTCATTATGTACTCAGAAAATAAATTCTTCTAAATATTTTTAAATAACAATATAACAGTCATGCAAATATTGTACTGAAAAACAATTTTAATTTTCAATGTGTTTAAAAGCAAGTTTCAGCTGTGGTTCATCTTCTGAAAGGAGACGTCCTAACAAAAGTTCCACCTGGAATCTTAGGTGGTGGGCCAACTACAGGTTTGTCGACTGGTCTGAGTGTAGGGTCCATGCCAACCGTCTGCTGTAAGGTTACGTCCACCACGGGCCGTCCACTGATCACCCGTGGTCCCTCATTCAATGTGCCAGACGGCGCAGAGTTTATGGGTGGTAGCATAACAGATGGTAATACAGGGCTAGACATGGTGGCAGAGAGCAGTGGTACTGGCTCGGTGAGATGTGAGGTTGTGTCGCTGTAATCAGTAGGAACGAGCTGCGGGGGACTAGCACGAGAGACTGGGGGAGTGGAAGGACTCAGTGAAGCAGAGCCCAAGCCAGGGTCACCATTCAACCCAAGCTGGCTTGTTGATGGTATCTGCTTCCTGTTGATCTCTGCATCACAAAGAATCCCCTGAGGCTCATATAGCTCTTTTAGCATGAGGAGCATAGTGTCTTCTGACTCCCTGTAACAGATAAATATGAAAAGTAAGTCTCAATACCATGGCTGGAAAAATTCACAACTAATTCACAATCTGGAAAAGAAACTTTTGAAGTTGTAGTACTTTCTAGATCATTATTAAGTTGTCACTTAATAACAGTCAAAAGTAGATTGAAACCTCATTTAAAATGTCCTCTCAAAATTATGGGGTAAGAACAATGTACACAATACAGATGCTCTATTTCACCATGTAAAAGCACAAGAAATATTAAGACACTACTTCTCTCAAAAACTTATTATTACAGCAAATTTTCTCACAACACAACACAATTTTCTGCAATTTTGTCTCAACTCACTTCACACAGAGCAGATAAAAAAAAAAAGTCTAATAAAGCATAGAAACCTAGACATTATGCAAAATATTAGTACTATATGTAGTTTCATTAAGTTTCAGAGGCAAACCTACATATCTGGTGCCCGAAAACTTGAACTCTTATGGGGGGGGCCTTTGCAACCATTTATCGTACAATAGACCAAAAATGTTTACACAATGTGGACTAAAGTCACTTCTGGTGCCTCTCTGGGATTAGGGGCCCTGGTGCTTAAGCTTCATTAGTTTCATAGTAGATCCACCCCCGGTTGTGTACAAAAATTTAGATACCACATGTGGTACACAGCTCTTTTCTCCACTGACAATCCACATCACTTACCATTGCATTGAAGTGTATTCTTTAAGTGTTTTGTTCCTCTTTCTCATCTACATCAATGATCTCCCCAATGCATCCCAATTCCTTCAACCAGTTCTATTCACAACAACACTACTAATGTCCTCTCCCACTCAAACCTGGCTATACTTAGAGACACATAAATGAGCTGCAAAAGTATCTACTTGGATGATGACCAACAAACTTGCTCTTAATATAGACAAAACTAACTTCATGCTGTTTTGAAACAGAGCCTTAAATACCCAACGTAACATATCAATAAATGGTTTCCCCATTACAACACTGAGGGTCAATTTCTAGGTCTTCACCTTCACTGTAATCTTAAATTTTATTCCCACATCCAGCATATTTCTCCATGGGGAAGTGGAACATAATTCTTCCTCCATAAGCCATGCGTGTCATAAAAGGTGACTAAAATGCAGGGAGGAAGGGGCTAGTAACCCCTTCTCCTGTATAAATTACTAAAATTATAAAGAGGAACTTTCGTTTTTCTTTCTGGGATACGGCCAGTTGGTTGAAAGAAGATCCAGCATATATCTAAGAAAAATCTCCAAATCAGTAGGCATCCTTTCCAAGATACAGTACAGCCTCTTCTCACGATGGATAGGGACCTAAGACCCCGTCGATAAATGAATTTGTCACTAAATGCGGAGCATACTATAATGGTAGTGGATTTGTGTCAACCATCTTTGATATTGTTTTAATGTTACCTATACACCATTTATAACATTTCTGGTATATTTTTAAATGTTTATGCAGCAATGTACTGTATATTGTAATGAACAGAACAGAGGAAATCAGCTCTAAAATACATTATACAGGTATGAATACTGGTCAGAGAGCCTGTCGTAAGTCTGAAGCGTTGGTAAACGAGTACGTCGTTAAGTGAGGAGAGGCTGTGCTATGTACCCCAACAAACTGCCGTCATTTCACCGTACGTATTTCGTATACTCATTCTCTTTTTCTTAAAATACGTATTACTGTATTTTCTAGCACATAAGGTGCATGAGCATTACAACTTGATTGCTATGTTGAACTACAAGTTCATTTATAAAACACCACTTGCCAGTAACCCAGAGCCTACCCTTGGCCCCTCGCCTTGAGCATACAAGGCACAGGATGATTTTCCAAGACTTCTGCTGGGAAGAAAAGTGTGTCTTACATAAGAACATAAGAAAGAAGGAACACTGCAACAGGTCTACTGACCCATGCGGAGCAGGTCCATGTCCTTACCCCCCGGATTAGCCCAATGACTCGCCCAGTCTGGCCACCTTCACTCAAGGAAGGAGCACGGCAGCAGACCCAGCAGCACAAGCTAGTCAGGTCCAACTCACACCCACCCACACCCAATCATGTATTTATCTAACCTATTTTTAAAACTACACAACGTTTTAGCCTGAATAACTGTACTCGGGAGTTTGTTCCACTCATCCACAACTCTATTACCAAACCAGTGCTTTCTTATATCCTTCCTGAATCTGAATTTTTCCAACTTGAAACCATTGCTGCAAGTCCTGTCTTCGTTGGAAATTTTCAGCACACTATTTACATCCCCTTTATTTATTTCTGTTTTCCATTTATACACCTCGATCATATTTCCCTTAATTCTACGCTTTTCAAGAGAGTGCAGATTCATGGCCCTCAGTCTATCCTCATAGGGAAGATTTCTGATACATGGGATCATCTTTTGTCATCCTCCTCTGTACGTTTTCCAGAGCATTTATATCCATTCTGTAATACGGTGACCAGAACTGAGCAGCATAGTCTAAATGAGGCCTAACCAAGGATATATAGAGTTGAAGGACAACCTGAGGACTTCTATTATTTATCCTTTTAGATATTAAGCCAAGAATTCTGTTAGCTTTATTGCGAACACTAATGCACTGTTGTCTTGGTTTTAGATTACTGCTAACCAGAACTCCTAAATCCTTTTTGAAATCAGTAGTATTAAGATCTACATTATTTAGTTTATATATGGCATGGTTATTTACCTGTCCAACATTTGGAACTTTGCATTTGTCAATATTAAACTGCATCTGCCACTTCTCCGACCATTGCATCAGTCTATTCAAATCATCCTGGAGTGCTCTAGTGTCCTAATTAGAATGAATTGGACGGCCTATTTTGGTGTCATCAGCAAATTTGCTTATGTCGCTACTTATTCTCTCATCTATGTCGTTTATATAAATTGTGAACAACAATGGGCCCAACACTGACCCCTGCGGAACACTGCTTGTGACGTGCCCCCATTCTGATTTTTCCCCATTTATGCAAACTCTCTGCTGCCTATTTGTCAGCCATGCCTCTACCCAGGAAAAAATTTTCCTCCTATTCCGTGTGCCTTAAGTTTCCTCAATAGCCTCTGGTGTGGAACTTTATTGAAAGCCTTACTGAAGTCCATATACACAATATCATATTCATTACCATGATCTACCTCCTCAAACACCTTAGTGAAAAAAGTTAGTAAATTCGTAAGACAGGAACGCCCCTTTGTAAAACCGTGTTGAGATTCATTAATCAATCTGTGCCTATCAAGATGGCTACGAATTGCTTCGGCAATTATTGATTCCATAAATTTTCCCACTATGGAGGTAAGGCTTATTGGTCTATAGTTCGAAGCCAAGGACCTGTCACCTGCCTTGTAAATAGGTATTACATTTGCCATTTTCCACTTATCAGGCACTATGCCAGTTTGTAGTGATATGTTAAAAAGATTATCTAACATGCCCTCTACAACCATTTCTCTCACTTTAGCATTCATGTCCCTATCACAATTACTTTCTCACTAGGTTCAAAACAACTCCCTAAACACTCACTTAACATCTTTGAAAATCTATTTTTTTTTTTTTTTTGCACAGGGTTTGACAAGGTTAGGTTAAGGATCCCTAGCTTTATTCTATCTCTCTCTCTCTCTCTCTCTATCCATCTCCTTCTCTCTATCCATCTCCTTCTCTCTATCCATCTCCTCTCTATCCATCTGTCTCTTTTCACTTCTCCGGGTACTAAAACACTTTTATTATAACCCACTTTTCACATTTATAAGTTAAATAAATTCTGGACAACATTAGATAAGGAACAATGGTGTCTACAGACAATGGCTTTTTCTTTGCTTAGCACCAATGGCAAGAAGGTGCACTGCCCAGCCATCAGGGAACACATTAAACAACTCTAATCACACTTTCTGAATTGTGTCCCAACAAACTTGCAGTATGTGAAATCACATTCTAAGGATAACTGTTGTCAATGAAGCTCTTAGTTAACAGGAAAATTGGAGGTACATTACAAGTACAGACATTCCTCACTTAAAGACCTACCTGTTTAATGACCGCTTGGACTTATGACCAACTTTCTAACCAGTCAGTATTGTAAGCTGTACAAGAACTTTGGTCATGGGAATGGTATGCAGTGTGCTTAATTTAGATGTTGAAGTAGAAGATATTGAAAAACTAGTGTAACATGTCAAAGGGAGCTAACTATGAAGATTTAATAAGAGTTGGAAGTGCAGAAGCACTTGGAAGAGGAAGAGGAGCAAAGAATGGAAGAAGTACAAAAGAAGTTCACTGTGAAGGGGTTAACTGGTTCTGGAAAGTAAATGTTGCTATATTAGAACTAGAAGGTATGAATCCG
Organism: Cherax quadricarinatus; assembly: GCF_026875155.1. Lineage (NCBI taxonomy): Eukaryota > Metazoa > Arthropoda > Malacostraca > Decapoda > Parastacidae > Cherax > Cherax quadricarinatus. Next base: position 2,124,085 of record NC_069425.1, read on the forward strand.
AATGCTTTGAATGCTTCACAAAAATGGAATGGTAAATGAACTTTTACAATGCTATCATGAAATTTATGAATAAAAAAAAAAGAAAATAACAAAGCACACCACACTAATGGGATTCTTCTGGAAAGCTACACCCAAGTCCTTCCATTTCCTCGCCGTCATCTCCCTTACCTAGCCCTCCCCTCTGCAGCTCCTAATAACTCCTGCTGATAACTCCCATGATGACACTCCTCACTTATCAATCAATTTGCTTAACGACCTAGTCGTAGGAACAGAACTCGGCCGTTAGGTGAGGAATGCCTGTACACACTGTGACATTTAGAAATTATCAAGATCATCTCACCAGTAAGTAACATGAGCTTGCAGAGCAAAGATGTATTCATTGAAGCTCTCGTAAGGTTTCTCCTGCAACACGTAATCTATCCTCCGGCCCTGGTTGAGGCAGCCCACTGGAATCTTCAGCTCCCCTCCGCTGCCTGGCTGTCCATCCTCCTCCTCCTCCGGGTACAGATGATCTGCTAGTGCCTGCAACAACCAATAGTTGAAGCAAAACATTGTAAAAGACACTGCATGTATATAATAAAGTCACACCCAGCATGAGTGATAACATTATCATCAACACAACTGGTCATACTAACATCAACATAACTGGTGACACTAACATCAACATAACCGGTGACACTAACATCAACATAACCGGTGACACTAACATCAACATAACCGGTGACACTAACATCAACATAACTGGTCATACTAACATCAACATAACTGGTACAACTATCAACATAACGGTGACACTAACATCAACATAACCGGTGACACTAACATCAACATAACGGTGACACTAACATCAACATAAACTGGTCATTACTAACATCAACATAACTGGTGACACTAACATCAACATAACCGGTGACACTAACATCAACATAACTGGTCATACTAACATCAACATAACTGGTGACACTAACATCAACATAACCGGTGACACTAACAACAACACAAATGATGACACTAACATCAACAACATAAGTGCTGGCACCAACATCAACATAACTGGTGGTATTAACACAACTATCATCAACATAAGTGTTGGAATGCCATTAAACTTATCAACGAAGGTGGCTGGTGTGACTCACCTCATCAACATGCTGGTGTAGGCTCTGGCTGGCAGGAGTGCCACTGTACAGCTGGTAGAGACGGTTCCAAGTGTTCTGAATGGAATCCACTATTTTCTGCTTGAATTCTGTTCCCACACGCTCAATTGTTTCCTTCAACTCTATAAAACAGAAGAAAGTTGCTAATGATTAAAGCATATTTCTACAAAGTATAATTTTACAAAAGATTCAGAAAAAGATGACATTATTAACACACTTCATGGAAAGTCCCTGGTTATGCAGAGCACTTTGGCCAGCCTTAAAATAAACTTAAACTATAGGAGAGCTCTGCTTACACAACATGTTAGGTTCCAGGGCCCTACTTACACAGCAGGTTAGGTTCCAGGGCCCCACTTACACAGCAGGTTAGGTTCCAGGGCCCCACTTACACAGCAGGTTAGGTTCCAGGGCCCCACTTACACAGCAGGTTAGGTTCCAGGGCCCCACTTACACAGCAGGTTAGGTTCCAGGGCCCCACTTACACAGCAGGTTTGGTTCCAGGACCCCACTTACACAGCAGGTTAGGTTCCAGGACCCCACTTACACAGCAGGTTAGGTTCCAGGACCCCACTTACACAGCAGGTTAGGTTCCAAGGCCCCACTTACACAGCAGGTTAGGTTCCAGGACCCCACTTACACAGCAGGTTAGGTTCCAGGACCCCACTTACACAGCAGGTTAGGTTCCAGGACCCCACTTACACAGCAGGTTAGGTTCCAGGACCCCACTTACACAGCAGGTTAGGTTCCAAGGCCCCACTTACACAGCAGGTTAGGTTCCAGGACCCCACTTACACAGCAGGTTAGGTTCCAGGGCCCTACTTACACAGTAGGTTAGGTTCCAGGACCACACTTACACAGAAGGTTAGGTTCCAGGGCCCCACTTACACAGCAGGTTAGGTTCCATGCTACTGCAGGGCCCCACTTATACAGCAAGTTAGGTTTCATGCTACTGTAGGGTCCCACTTATACAGGAGGTTAGGTTCCAGGCTACTGTAGGGCCCCACTTACACAGCAGGTTAGGTTCCAGGCTAATGTATGGCCCCACTAACACAGCAGGTTAGGTTCCAGACTACTGTAGGGCCCCACTTACACAGCAGGTTAGGTATCAGGCTACTGTATGGCCTCACTAATACAGCAGGTTAGGTTCCAGGCTACTGTAGGGCCCCACTTAATACAGCAGGTTAGGTTCCAGGCTACTGTAGGGCCCCACTTATACAGTAGGTTAGGTTCCTGGCTACTGTAGGGCCCCACTAACACAGCAGGTTAGGTTCCAGGCTATTGTATGGCCCCACTTATACAGCAGGTTAGGTTCCAGGCTACTGTAGGGCCCCACTAATACAGCAGGTTAGGTTCCAGGCTACTGTAGGGCCCCACTAACACAGCAGGTTAGGTTCCAGGCTACTGTATGGCCCCACTAATACAGCAGGTTAGGTTCCAGGCTACTGTAGGGCCCCACTTACACAGCAGGTTAGGTTCCAGGCTACTGTATGGCCCCACTAATACAGCAGGTTAGGTTCCAGGCTACTGTAGGGGCCCCACTTATACAGCAGGTTAGGTTCCAGGTTACTGTAGGGCCCCACTTATATGGCAGGTTAGGTTCCAGGCTACTGCATGGCCCCCCTTATACAGCAGGTTAGGTTCCTGGCTACTGTAGGGCCCCACTTAATACAGCAGGTTAGGTTCCAGGCTACTGTAGGGCCCCACTTATACAGCAGGTTAGGTTCCTGGCTACTGTAGGGCCCCACTAACACAGCAGGCTAGGTTCCAGGCTACTGTATGGCCCCACTTATACAACAGGTTAGGTTCCAGGCTACTGTAGGGCCCCACTTATACAGCAGGTTAGGTTCCAGGCTACTGTAGGGCCCTGCTAATACAGCAGGTTAGGTTCCAGGCTACTGTAGGGCCCCACTATACAGCAGGTTAGGTTCCAGGCTACTGCTCTACACCAAAGATCGTAATAATGTTGGTAGAATTACCGACAATTTGTAAAGTAAAAGGACACAAGTGCAGCTAATGTGACATTTTATTGTGGCAACGTTTCGCTCTCCAGCAGCTTTGTCAAGCCGTTACAAACAGTACATGGACACAGAGGGTATATAAAGGCTCAGAGTGAGGTGCAATACTAGAGGTAGTAGTAGTAGTAGTGACATAAGTTGTAGTAGTAATACAATAGGGTAGAGCAATTAACTCGTACATGAGTCAAAGGATATAAAAGCTATTACTTGGGTAACATAATATACCCTCTGTGTCCATGTACTGTTTGTAACGGCTTGATAAAGCTCCTGGAGAGCGAAACGTTGCCACAATAAAATGTCACATTAGTTGCACTTGTGTCCTTTTACTTTACACCAAAGATCACTGTAAAGTGAAACATAGCCATTTTTCACTTTCAATGCATATAAATGCTTGGTAACATATTTAGCCTATCATATATTAACCCTTAAACTGTCCAAACATAGATCTATGTTTTCTCCCCCAGCACTCCGAATATTTAAAAAAAAAAAAAAATAAAGAGGTTAATTTTCTGTGTTATAAGACCAACAAAAATTTTTTAGGACCAGTACTTACCGAGATATAAGACCTCGAAGTTAGTGCTGGATGCTCACCTGACTGCAACACTGAGTCCTGTCGCTTGCAGAAGTGTTGCCGATATACCTTTTTTCCTCGTGCATATATATATATACATACATCTAGGTTTTATTCCTTTTTCTAAATAGCTCTTGTTCTTCTTTATTTCTTCTATTGTCCATCGGGAAGTGGAAAAGAATCTTTCCTCCGTAAGACATGCGTGTCGTATGAGGCGACTAAAATGCCGGGAGCAATGGGCTAGTAACCCCTTCTCCTGTAAACATTTACTAAAAAAGAGAAGAAGAAAAACTTTATAAAACTGGGATGCTTGAATGTGCGTGGATGTAGTGCGGATGACAAGAAACAGACGATTGCTGGTGTCATGAATGAAAAGAAGTTGGATGTCCTGGCCCTAAGCGAAACAAAGCTGAAGGGGGTAGGAGAGTTTCGGTGGGGGGAAATAAATGGGATTAAATCTGGAGTATCTGAGAGGGTTAGAGCTAAGGAAGGGGTAGCAATAATGTTGAAGGATCAGTTATGGAAGGAGATAAGAGAACATGAATGTGTAAATTCAAGGATTATGTGGATTAACCCTTTCAGGGTCCGTCCCATAGATCTAAGGCTTTACGTTCAGGGTCCAAACCATAGATCTACGCCAAAATTCTAGCGGCATCAAATTTAGTGCGAGAAGCTGGTAGGCCTACATCTGAGAGAATGGGTCTGGGTGGTCAGCGTGCACACTCGCATGGCATAGTGGGAACGCCGCCAAAGTAGCTTTGTTCATCATGCCTGGCGGCAAGGAAGCTCTGGCCCCACACTCACTCTCTGGGCGAATTCTGACTCTCTTCACAACTTACAGTTCTAAGACTGATGGAAGTGGAGATGAAGATGAATTCTATGGTTTTGAATCATATGGTACCATTGTGCCATATGGGTACCATATGGTACAATGGTACCATATGGTACAATGGTATCATATGGTACAATGGTATTGTATGGCAGAGTGGTACCATATAGTACAATGTACCATATAATACATTGTACCATATGGTACATTATACCATATGGTACAGGGTACAGGGACCCTAATGGAAATAAGTCTGACTTTTTTGGGTTATCCTTGGTTCTCCAAACATTTGCTGCTAAGTATGATATTCTATGTAACTTTATTTGTGTATAACTAAATAAACTTACTTATGATGCCACATGCACTTGAGTAAGTTTATTCAGGTGTACAGAAATACAATTACATAGATTATCATACATAGCAGCATATGTATAAAATCCTAGGATAACCAAAAAAGTCAGGGTGACTTATTTCCATAGTTATCCCTGTATCTGTACCATATGGTGTCCTGTATTGTATGGTACTCTGTACCATATGGTAACGTGTGCCATATGGTACCCTGTGCCATATGGTACCCTGTACCATATGGTACCCTGCACAATATGGTACCCTGCACCATATGCTATCCTGTACTGCATGGTACCCTATACCATATAGTACAATGTACCATATGGTACCCTGTAACATATGATACCGTGTACCATATGGTCAATAGGTGTTGGTGGCATGAGACACCAGCCAAGACTGAGTGAGTGGTGAGTGGCGACGCAAGCTAGCTACTGACTCTCCAGTTTCCCAAAGTGGTTTGTCATCCACCTCAAGGAACACGTCAAGTTCCTGTACACTTGTAAATGTATAATAGAACATTACTAATATATAACATTTTTGCATATTTTTGTTGTAAACAATTATTGTAAACAAAATAATAATGAAAATATTAGTGTGTTTATTGTGCTGAATACAACAGTACCATATAGTACCATACAGTACAATGAACCATATGGTATCATTGTACTGTATGGTACAATGTACCATATGGTACCACTGCATCATATGGTACCATTACACCATAAGGTACCATTGTATATGGTACCATTGCATAAGGTACCATTGTAGCATGTGCCATTGTACCATATGGTACCATTACATCATATTGCATTGTACTATATGGTAAAACTGCTATATGGTATCATTGTACTGTATGGTACAATGTACCATATTGTACCACTGCATCATATGGCACCATATGGTACCATTACACCATATGGTACCATAAGGTACCATTGCACCATATGGTACTGTTGTATCATATGGTACCATTGTACCAAATGGTGCCATTGTACCATATGGTACCATTGTATCATATGGTACCATTGTATCATGTGCCATTGTATCATATGGTACATTGTATCATATGGTGTTATTGTACCATATGGTACCATTGCACCCTATAGCACCATTGTACCATATGGTACTATATGGTACCATTGTATTCAACACAATAACCGCACTAATATTTTCATCACTTTGTTTATAATAAACTTGTAAACAAGTTTTGTAAGCAATATAATGATAAACAAATTAGTGCAGTTATTGTGTTGAATACAATGAGTGTACACTTATACAATATACATTATACTGGTCTCACAGGCCACAAATGTTACTAGAAAAAAAAAATAGAAAAGACAAGAAAAAAGTATAAAAAACGTAAAATAAAAAAAATGGGATTTTGTGGAAGTCACTGATGTTGCTGCCACCGGATCATTTTGGGTCAACTTCCTGCCGCTGTATCTCGGTAAGTACTGATCAGAATTTTTTTTTTTTATCTTATTACCTTCACAAAAATATACTCTAATTCTGTAAGGAAAAAATTTTTTTTTTTTTTTCAAAATTTCTTGGACACTGGAGCACCACTTCAGATTTTGGCCTTGGACCCTGAAGGGGTTAAAGTAAAGGTTGGATGCAAAAAGTGGGTCATAATAAGTGTATGCACCTGGAGAAGAGAGGAATGTAGAGGAGAGAGAGAGAGATTTTGGGAGATGTTAAGTGAATGTATAGGAGCCTTTGAACCAAGTGAGAGAGTAATTGTGGTAGGGGACCTGAATGCAAAAGTAGGAGAAACTTTTAGAGAGGGTGTGGTAGGTAAGTTTGGGGTGCCAGGCATAAATGATAATGGGAGCCCTTTGATTGAACTTTGTATAGAAAGGGGTTTAGTTATAGGTAATACATATTTTAAGAAAAAGAGGATAAATAAGTATACAAGACATGATGTAGGGTGAAATGACAGTAGTTTGTTGGATTATGTATTGGTAGATAAAAGACTGTTGAGTAGACTTCAGGATGTACATGTTTATAGAGGGGCCACATAATGTATCAGATCACTTTTTAGTTGTAGCTACATTGAGAGTAAAAGGTAGATGGGATACAAGGAGAATAGAAGCATCAGGGAAGAGAGAGGTGAAGGTTTATAAACTAAAAGAGGAGGCAGTTAGGGTAAGATATAAACAGCTATTGGAGGATAGATGGGCTAATGAGAGCATAGGCAATGGGGTCGAAGAGGTACGGGTAGGTTTAAAAATGTAGTGTTAGAGTCTTCAGCAGAAGTTTGTTGTTACAGGAAAGTGGGTGCGGGAGGGAAGAGGAGCGATTGGTGGAATGATGATGTAAAGAGAGTAGTAAGGGAGAAAAAGTTAGTATATGAGAAGTTTTTACAAAGTAGAAGTGATGCAAGGAGGGAAGAGTATATGGAGAAAAAGAGAGAGGTTAAGAGAGTGGTGAAGCAATGTAAAAAGAGAGCAAATGAGAGGGTGGGTGAGATGTTATCAACAAATTTTGTTGAAAATAAGAAAAAGTTCTGGACTGAAATTAACAAGTTAAGGAAGCCTAGAGAACAAATGGATTTGTCAGTTAAAAATAGGAGAAGAGAGTTATTAAATGGAGAGCTGGAGGTATTGGGAAGATGGAGGGAATATTTTGAGGAATTGTTAATGTTGATGAAGATAGGGAAGCTGTGATTTCGTGTATAGGGCAAGGAGGAATAACATCTTGTAGGAGTGAGGAAGAGCCAGTTTTGAGTGTGGGGGAAGTTCGTGAGGCAGTAGGTAAAATGAAAGGGGGTAAAGCAGCTGGGATTGATGGGATAAAGATAGAAATGTTAAAAGCAGGTGGGGATATAGTTTTGAAGTGGTTAGTGCTATTATTTAAAAAATGTATGGAAGAGGGTAAGGTACCTAGGGATTGGCAGAGAGCATGCATAGTTCCTTTGTATAAAGGCAAAGGGGACAAAAGAGAGTGCAAAAATTATAGGGGGATAAGTCTGTTGAGTATACCTGGTAAAGGGTATGGTAGAGTTATTATTGAAAGAATTAAGAGTAAGACGGAGAATAGGACAGCAGATGAACAAGGAGGCTTTAGGAAAGGTAGGGGTTGTGTGGACCAGGTGTTTACAGTGAAACATATAAGTGAACAATATTTAGATAAGGCTAATGAGGTTTTTGTGGCATTTATGGATTTGGAAAAGGCATATGACAGGGTGGATAGAGGGGCAATGTGGCAGATGCTGCAGTTGTATGGTATAGGAGGTAGGTTACTGAAAGCAGTGAAGAATTTTTATGAGTATAGTGAGGCTCGAGTTTGAGTATGTAGGAAAGAGGGAGATTATTTCCCAGTAAAAGTAGGCCTTAGACAAGGATGTGTGATGTCACCGTGGTTGTTTAATATATTTATAGATGGGGTTGTAAGAGAAGTAAATGTGAGGGTCTTGGCAAGAGGCATGGAGTTAAAAGATAAAGAATCACACATAAAGTGGGAGTTGTCACAGTTGCTCTTTGCTGATGACACTGTGCTCTTGGGAGATTCTGAAGAGAAGTTGCAGAGGTTGGTGAATGAATTTGGTAGGGTATGTAAAAGAAGAAAATTAAAAGTGAATACAGGAAAGAGTAAGGTTATGAGGATAACAAAAAGATTAGGTGATGAAAGATTGGATATCAGATTGGAGGGAGAGAGTATGGAGGAGGTGAATGCATTCAGATATTTGGGAGTGGACGTGTCAGCGGATGGGTCTATGAAAGATGAGGTGAATCATAGAATTGATGAGGGGAAAAGGGTGAGTGGTGCACTTAGGAGTCTGTAGAGACAAAGAACTTTGTCCATGAAACCAAAGAGGGGAATGTAAGAGAGTATAGTTTTACCAACGCTCTTATATGGGTGTGAAGCATGGGTGATGAATGTTGCAGCGAGGAGAGGGCTGGAGGCAGTGGAGATGTCATGTCTGAGGGCAATGTGTGGTGTGAATATAATGCAAAGAATTCGTAGTTTGGAAGTTAGGAGGAGGTGCGGGATTGCCAAAACTGTTGTCCAGAGGGCTGAGGAAGGGTTGTTGAGGTGGTTCGGACATGTAGAGAGAATGGAGCGAAAGAGAATGACTTCAAGAGTGTATCAGTCTGTAGTGGAAGGAAGGCGGGGTAAGGGTCGGCCTAGGAAAGGTTGGAGGGAGGGGGTAAAAACTGGCAGGCCGGACTTGAGTCCTGGAGATGGGAAGTACAGTGCCTGCACTCTGAAGGAGGGGTGTTAATGTTACAGTTTAAAAACTGTAGTGTAAAGCGCCCTTCTGGCAAGACAGTGATGGAGTGAATGATGGTGAAAGTTTTTCTTTTTGGGGCCACATTGCCTTGGTGGGAATCGGTCAGTGTGTTAATAAAAATACTAAAATTTTCATGTTCTGATAATTACAATTTATAACAGTTCTTGTGATTTCATAGCCATTCTTTGTTCTGACACTAATACAATGGTACCCTGAGTTTCGGCCATAATTCATTGCAGAAGGCTGTTCGAGTGCCATTACTGAACGAATTTGTTCCCATAAGGAATAATGTAAATTAAATTACTCTGTATCAGACCCCCAAAAAATATACTTACACAAGCACTTACAATAACACACTTACATAATTGGAAGAGGGTAAGGTACCTATGGGTGTGAAGCATGGGCAGTCAATGTTGCAATGAGGAGGAGGCTGGAGGCAGTGGAGATGTCATGTCGGAGGGCAATGTGTGGTGTGAATATAATGCACAGAATAAAAACTGACATAAATATGAGATTTGTTTACAAAGAGGCTGTGTAGGTAGTGTCGGAAGAATTACGTTTTCTCTAGTCATACACCATGCGATAACTGTAGATAAATATTCCTTTCATATTCCTTCACTGAATATAGTGATTCACAACCCTTGTGGGTTTAGTGCTTCTATTTTTATTATGATTATAATAATAATAACTTGTAATAATAACTTATAATAATCACTTGTAATAATAATAATCTGTAATAGCAATAACAATATCTAGGTAGTAGGTTGGTAGACAGCAACCACCCAGGGAGGTACTACCGTCCTGCCAAGCGAGTGTAAAACGAAAGCCTGTAATTGTTTTACATGATGGTAGGATTGCTGGTGTCTTTTTTTCTGTCTCATGAACATGCAAGATTTCAGGTACATCTTGCTACTTCTACTTACACTTAGGTCACACTACACATACATGTACAAGCATATATATACACACCCCTCTGGGTTTTCTTTTATTTTCTTTCTAGTTCTTGTTCTTGTTTATTTCCTCTTATCTCCATGGGGAAGTGGAACAGAATTCTTCCTCTGTAAGCCATGCATGTTGCAAGAGGTGACTAAAATGCTGGGAGCAAGGGGCTAGTAACCCCTTCTCCTGTATAAATTACTAAATTTGAAAAGAAACTTTCATTTTTCTTTTTGCGCTACCCTGCCTCGGTGGGATACGGCCGGTTTGTTGAAAGAAAAGAATAACAATATCTAGGTAGTAGGCTGGTAGACAGCAACCACCCAGGGAGGTACTACTGTCCTGCCAAGTGAGTGTAAAACGAAAGCCTGTAATTGTTTTACATGATGGTAGGATTGCTGGTGTCCATTTTTGTGTCTCATGAACATGCAAGGTTTCAGGTACATCTTGCTACTTATACTTACACTTAGGTCACACTACACATACATGTACAAGCATATACTATATACATACATACCCCTCTGGGTTTTCTTCTATTTTCTTTCTAGTTCTTGTTCTTGTTTATTTCCTCTTATCTCCATGGGGAAGTGGAACAGAAGTCTTCCTCTGTAAGCCATGCGTGTCATAAGAGGCGGCTAAAACGCCGGGAGCAAGGGGCTAGTAACCCGTTCTCCGGTATACGTATATTACTAAATGTAAAAGGAGAAACTTTTATTTTTCCTTTTGGGCCACCCCGCCTCGGTGGGATATGGCCGGTTTGTTGAAAGAAGAAGTAGAATAACAATAATAATAATTTGTCAGAGCATCATTCCTTTTAAAAATTACATGAAAATGGAAGTGTTGGTCTTTATTTCTTCTACTGTACCACTGTGGAGAAAATCTGTACATAATGTAAGGTGTTTGTATGAATGTTTATGAGCCATAACCAGACGCATTGTCTGTTTACATAGTGGGTGGGGTGGCCAGGCTGGCTTCCCTACACTACGTAGTGGGTAAGGTGGCCAGGCTGGCTTCCCTGCACTATACTACCTACCACACCACTTTCTACAAAAAAATACTTTTCACCTTTCACCCTACGTTAAGACTATAAATATTTTAAGATAAATAATGAGCGCACTATATATGCATTTTATCACTCTATGGAGCTTTAAGCATCATCGTAGTACAGTGGAACCCCGCAAAACGACTTTAATCCGTGCAAGAGGGCTCATTGTTATGCGAAATGATCGGTATGCAAATGAATTTTCCCCATAAAAAATAATGGAAATCAAGTTAATCCGTGCAAGACACCCAAAAGTATGAAAAAAAAGTTTTACCACATGAAATATACATTTTCCTATACACAAAGAGAAGGATACATGCACAATAGTAGAGTAGTACATGCACAGTATATATTGTGCATGTACTACTCTACTAAATGAAGAATAAATGACACTTACCTTTATTGAAGATGCAGCAATGACTGATGAGACACTGTGTCCTGGGAGTGCCAGGACACAGTGCCTGAGTACTGTAGGTCCTGTTTGGCATTTTCTTCCAGAACAGGCCTTATCACACTGTGTATGCCACTACGATTCTTAAATCTCTCAAACCAACCTTTGCTGGCTTTAAATTCACCAATATGAGCACTAGTTCCAGGCATTTTTCCCTGTTCACCTGGGTGTTAGTCAACTGGTGTGGGTTGCATCCTGGGAGACAAGATTAAGGACCCCAATGGAAATAAGTTAGACAGTCTTCGATGACACTGACTTTTTTGGGTTATCCTGGGTGGCAAATCGTCTGGGGTTAATTGTTTCTTGGTATTCTCAATAAGCCACACCAACAACGGTGCTACAGCAGCAGCAGCAGCAGCTGACAGTGCTACAGCAGCAGCAGCAGCTGACAGTGCTACAGCAGCAGCAGACTATGCTACAGCAGCAGCAGACAGTACTACAGCAGCAGCTGACGGTGGTACAGCAGCAGCAGCAGCTGACAGTGCTACAGCAGCAGCAGACGATGCTACAGCACCAGCAGACGGTACTACAGCAGCAGCAGCAGCAGCTGATGGTGGTACAACAGCAGCAGCAGCTGACAGTGCTACAGAAGCAGCAGACGATGCTACAGCAGCAGCAGACGATGCTACAGCAGCAGCAGACGGTACTACAGCAGCAGCAGCAGCTGATGGTGGTACAACAGCAGCAGCAGCTGACAGTGCTACAGCAGCAACAGATGATGCTACAGCAGCAGCAGACGATGCTACAGCAGCAGCAGACGGTACTACAGCAGCAGCAGCAGCTGTACCACCAATAGTAGCGATGGTTGATTGGGGTTTATTATACAACCTGGCCAGCTCGGAGACACACACTCCACTTTCATACTTATTAATGAACTTTTTCTTCATCTCTATAGTAATTCTCACCCTTATTGCTGTAGGGTTGGCACTAGAAGCTTTCTTGGGGCCCATGGTCACTTATTTTGCAGATAAAATCACCAAAAACACTGTAATAATACGAAATGTTCCGATTGTATGCTTGGATGTTACCGCGGAGGCTGGCTGGTAAACAATGCCACTGGCGGCACATGTGAGGCTGGCTAAGGGCGCACATTGGACGCGTCTTGGACGAAGAGCGGTGAGCGGGTTTTTGAGCGGTATGCGAGGCAAAATTTTTGCGATAAAAGCGAGCGGTATGCGGATTGAACGTTATGTGATGCGTACGGTATGCGGGGGTCCACTGTATATTATATGTGGGTGAGGTGGCCCGGAGGGCTACCACACCTAACTTCTTATAGTAAATACTACTCACCTTTTGCCCTACGTTAAGACTATGAATATTTTGAGGTAAATAATGAGTATACTGTGTGTGTATTTTATTTTTTATTGTTTTAATGTCTAATTCTATTGCTAACTTAATATATGTTAGTGTAAACTTGCTATCTGGCATTTATATGCATTTATAAGTGGGAAAAAAAGGCATTCTGCTTTCCAGCAGTAGCCTGGAACCTAACCTGCCGTATAAGTGGGGCCCTACTGTATAAATCTATAGTGGAGGGAAGGCAGGGTAGGGGTCGGCCTAGGAAGGGTTGGAGGGTGAGGGTAGGGGAGTATTTTTGTGCGAGGGACTTGGATTTCCAGCATGTATGCGTGAGCATATTTGGTAGGAGTGAATGGAGACAAATGGTGTTTAGTACTTGACGTGCTTTAGGAGTGTGAGCAAAGTAACATTTATGAAGAGATTCAGGGAAACCGGCAGGTCGGACTTGAGTCCTGGAGATGGGAAGTACAGTGTCTGCACTCTGAAGGAGGGGTGTTAATGTTGCAGTTTTATAACTGTACTGTAAAGCACCCCTCTGGCAAGACAATGATGGAGTGAATGATGATGAAAGTTTTTCTTTTTCGAGCCACCCTGCCTCAGTGGGAATCTGCTGATGCGTTAAAAAAAAAAAATAATTCGATGGGAGCTGTATACAAAACTCGAGGTACCACTGTATTAGGTACTGAAATAATACTCAAATAGTCACACTCACACTGACAGGTGAACATTTTCACCTGCCTTGGTCATTTACTATTGCCTAGAATTATATACAAAGTATTTACAGGTCTCAGCAATGTTTTAGACATTCTGGAATACAGTATATATGAAACTCCTTGAAGCATGGTGTTTATGATGAGTCAATAAACTGCTGACAGGGTAAGCAGTGGTTTGACACTTGATGATCGTGCACTGCTGCAGAGAACCCTGGCTTTATTTTATTTTCACTGTTACACACAAACATGTCTGTCTGTCTGTCTGTCTGTCTCTGTCTGTGTCTATCTGTCTAGCTCTGCTTATCTGTCTTTGTCTGCTTACAAACCATACCCCCGGCCGGGATTGAACCCGCGGTCATAGAGTCTCAAAACTCCAGCCCGTCGCGTTAGCCACTAGACCAGCTAGCCACAATAAGATTCATCCAACTAGGTATATTTCTACACCATAGGAAGGTTAGCACAGGCACCTCTGTGACCACAAATGCAAGTTTTTACAGACGAATCTGTCTGCTTGTCTCTCCGTTCCAGAAACCCAGAAATATTCATAAAAAACAAAAGTACATTTTATAGAGATTAATTATAGTTTTACATACACACAACAAATGAACATAGTACAATTAGTAATATATAAATAAACATGTAAAATAACATTTTTACTTACCTTTATTGAAGATTGTTGATGGCATCTGGAAAATAGGGAGGAGGAGTGAGGGAGCACTTATTGTTTGGAATGGGAATCCCCTTCCATAAAGACTTTAGGTAACAAGTCCTTACCTGGGGTTACTTCCTTTCTTTATGATTTCCCTAAAATGGGATGTGGTTTTGTCACTGAACCTGTTGCAGAGATGGCTTGTTTCAGCTTGCTCAGGGTGATATTTTTCAGCAAATGCCTGCACCCTATTCCACACTGCACAAATCTCCTTAATCTCTGAAAAAGGCACCATCCACCAATACCATCCACCACCACAGCTTATTTCACAGTTGTGCTTAATAAAAAAGCACCAAACACAATGAATTAATCATGAAATGTTTAAATGAGCGTGCAGGCTAGTGTTCACTCAAACATAAACAAAGCCAGACTGGCTCATGACACCTGTGCAGGGGACGCGGGCAGGAATGGGTGGGCAGACAGGTCTGGTACGCGTTTCGAAACACGGGGTACATTCGATACTCAGGACAAAATTGGGGCGAAAAAAAGCGGTCAAAACTCAAAGCGTTCAATAGTCGATGTGTTTGAAACTCAAGGTTCCACTGTATTTGTGTCATGATATCTACAAGCACTGTATAGAGCACTTTGACTGGAATTTTTGGGTTATCCTAGGTAATTTACACTATGTATAATAACTGTACTTATGTGTACCTGTGAAGGACAAAGATAGACCTTGACAGACAGAGATATAGACAGAAAGATGGACAAAGGTATAGACAGA
Organism: Cherax quadricarinatus; assembly: GCF_026875155.1. NCBI lineage: Eukaryota > Metazoa > Arthropoda > Malacostraca > Decapoda > Parastacidae > Cherax > Cherax quadricarinatus. The sequence goes on from NC_069425.1 coordinate 2,139,107, forward strand.
CAGATATATAGACAGAGGCAGACAGCTAAAGTCAGTCAGCCAGTCAGTCAGCCAGTCAGCCAGTCAGTCAGCCAGTCAGTCAGCCAGTCAGCCAGCCAGCCAGCCAGCCAGCCAGCCAGCCAGCCAACCAGCCAGCCGGCCAGCCTGCCAAATACATGACATTCTGGCAGGATGACACTATCAGTGGTATCAGAAATGAAAGGATGTTGCACATGGGTTATTATCGAGGTTTTTGATATTTTCTCAACCACTTGTGGCCACATCCCTCTCAAAGCCATTAAACTCTCGGTCAACATCACTTTTCCCTTAACCGTCACAACCCCAAATCCTGAGGTGTCTCCTGGAGTCACAAAATTTCTGAAAAAAATTATTTTTTCTTGTGGAATGATAGAGAACCTTTCCCCGATTGTAATGACACCAAAAGAATGAACTTTGATGGAAAACTGATGGAATTATGCTCTCGCAAAGTTAGTGACCATGGCGATATTTACGAATCGGTGATTTCGCCCACTTTGAGCCCTATTTTCGGCTAATTCCATTGTTCCGGTAAACCAAACTCATAACGAGTGAGAAACAAGAAACTCCCTATTTACCAAATTTCAACTACCCAATAACATGGTCAAAAATTTTTGAATTTTGGCCAATTTCACAAAAATTTACAAATATGCCCTTTTTAAAAAATGGGGTTTCCCAAATTTAACAATGCAGAAAACCCTTTTGGCCTAAAATAATTTTTTCCCTTTTTTTCTCGTCACATCCCCCGGCCCCTCTGTTTTACTCTTTTTTCAATTTATTATTTTTTTTTCTAAAAAAAATAGTTTTAAACGTTAACCCAACACTGAAAATATTGAAATAATTGAAAAAAATTAGGGCAACCCATTCATGACGCAAACCCAAAAAGGCTATTTGGGATTTTTAAAATTGGAAAAGGAAAACATTTTTTACTTTTAAAACATGGGGGCAAAAATCAAACATTTCCCCACTTTAGCTCCATTCAAGGTTCTTTCATAGTAAAACCATAAAAAACCCACCTCTATTTTTTAAAACCCATTTTTTCCCATTCATAAATAAACTAAAAATGAGAATACAACCAAAATACTAAAGAAAATAGACCACAAAGTCTGCATTTTTTTAAATAAAAAGGTCGGATTTTTTTTTTTCTCTTTTGGGCATGCGGGGGGGCCTTGGAAGGGATTTTTTTTTTAAAATTTGCACATTTAACCACACAGACCCATTCTTTCACATGGGGCCAAACCACTTTGTCCTGCTTGATATGAACCCGCTAGAATTTATGATATATATCCCCCAAGCACAGTGACCCCGAAAGACGTATACAAAGGGCCAAAAACCCGCCCCCAAAGGTTTTAAAAAGGGAAATTGTTAATATAAAATTTCTATCAGTAAACCCTGGTTTTTCTGTGCTATTTGCTCTTCTGGCACTAAAATTGAACTGGTTTCCCACAATTTACAAACTTGGTCCTAGATTTTTTTAATACGCGCAAAACAGTACTTTCCCCTTTTTTTCATTCTTTTTTTTCATCTATTTGCTTGGTTTTAACTTAAATTTTAACCGGGGCTTTTTCTGTTCGGGCCCCCTACTGTACATTACAAAGTCATAAAACCACCAAAAAGACAAAGAAAATATAAAATTTACAGAACTAAGTTTTAAAGGTAACATCAGGGCCATGTTACTGCGGCACAGGGGGTGAATTTTAAGCGGCAGAAACCCGCACGACCTCCAAGCTCCGAACTTTTCCCCAAACAAATCAAGCCACCAATGCTCCTATGTTTCCCCTATTTTCCCAAGAAAAACTGCACAAACCCAACGTAGCCCCCCCGAAGGGACCAAAAAATTACCAACAGTGCAACCACAAATCGAAAAAAAATAAAGACCCAAAGGAAGACTGCCCTCAAACCCAAACCCAACACCCCGCGCCCAAACCCAAAAAAATAACCCAAGCTTTTTATAACTACAACTTCTTCTTAACTACAACAATTCCGTAGTAAATTAAAGAGATGCAATCCCCAGAGGAAAAAAGCACCAAGGGCCCGCAAGAAAACACCGAAAAATAACTAACAACAAGTGTAGCCAGGACGACGCCGGCCCACTACCACCCATCTCACCACCACTCAAGGGAACCCCATAAAAAAAAAACCAAAAAAAATTAAAGGCTGCCACCAGCCCATTTCCCCCCTCTTTTTCCCCGGATTCAAACCCACCAAATAAATCTCTCAGGTATACCAAAAAGAAACCAGAAACCCTAAAGTCATGCAAACCCCCACCTATTTTTTGAAAATATGAATCTTCGGAGGACGCTAACAAAACAAAAGCCGAATGACCCCAACCGAGAACAAAATCCTCAGTTTCCCAAACCCAAAAATTATCAACCCCAGGAATACTAAAAATTTGGGAAACCAACCAAACAGTCATAAAAAGCCCCTACCCAACAAAAATAAACTCTTAAAAAAAGGTTTTAAAAGGGAGTAAAAAAAATGGAAAAACCAAATTAGATAACCATTCATTTACAAATTTGCTCCCAAAAATAAAAAAAAACAAAAATAAACTACGGGCCAGTAATAGTTAAAAGTTCCACTTTTTTTCCCCTTGATATGAACCAAACAAAAAGTAAAATAAACTATCCCCCGACATAAAGGGCCAAACAAAAGTTTCAGTACCAGATCAGAAATAAAAAAAACCAGGTTTCTAGGATCCCATGGGAAAAAAGTGTTTTTCTTAGATTCCACTCCCATGAAGGAAAAAAGACTTAATAATTTTCATCTATTAAAATAAAGCGAGGAAACATAAACAGTGTTTTAAAAACCCAAAAAAATTTCCGAACCTCCGTAAAATTTAGAAAACTTTAAACAGAAATAATGACACAAAAAACCAAGCTCAACCACGGAAAGGGAAAAATTTTAGTTAAAAAAAACAAATGAGGTTTAAAAGTACACAATCAAAGAATGAGAATGAAACTATTTACATTTCTCCCGGGGTACTAAACTTACAGAGAAAAAATAAAAAAACGTCCAACCAAAAAGCCAAAAACCAATGTATTTTATGTTTTTTTCTCCATTATTTTTCAAATTTTTTAAATACAATCTCTTTTGAATTAAATAATCAACTACCTCATTATGTGATTTTACTAGTAACTATAAGTCACCTTATGTAATTTTCTCATTTACTATTGTTTGCTTAAATATTAGCTGAATTGATACTTTCTCTGTCCATATTACTACCTCATATTTTGTAAATACACCTACCATCGGACTTACGACCAAGTTCGGTTCCGAGAAACCGGTCGTAAGTCGAACTTGACTACTGAATATCAACAAAACATTTTTGAAATGACTATTTTATTGTTTTATTTTGGTATTTCATGTTTTACTTTACTTTTTATGCTGTTAGTACTGTATTTTATACTGTAAGGTTTAGGATAAACACTGTGTACAACACAAATAGTTGTTTATTTCCCAGAAATTTGGCATAAAAAACATGGTCGTAAGTCGAGTGGTCGTAAGTCGGATGGTAGGTGTACTATTAATTAATATTACTTACTAAAATTAATAATTAATTATCAGTTTTACTATCAGTACAATTTACTCTTAACATTTTTGACATTTAATTACCATTACTTGTCTAATTACCATAACCTGTTTTAATACCACATTTACTATCTTAGAGTACTCTTAAATACCTTGCACTGCCAAATAACCTCTAGTATAACTACCAGTGCAATATTGAATCCAAATAACTGTTCTTAAAATTTAATACTTGAAATAAACATTACTCTTTCACTTTATTTTTGCTAATTAATCTTTTTTTGTAATCATTATTACTTACTAAAATTTTATTAAACACCATATTTACTACCAGTCAATTTTACTTTTGTACATTAATCATTATTTTATACTTTTCATAACATTTTGCTGCTAAATTTTCAAGTTTGTATATTCAGCTCCAACCTTAATATTATCCTTTGTACCTGTGTACCTGTCTACCATCTTACTATCATATTATAACCAAGTCATTGCCATTGTTATTTTTTACTTATTATTCTTTTGGTACTTTAATTTGTGTATTTTATTTTGTCAATTTAAATCTAGTTATACTCTTGATCTTGTTAACCCTTTCAGGGTCCAAGGCCCAAATCTGGAGTCACGCACCAGTGTCCAAGAATTTTCAAAAAAAAAAAATTTGTTTTTTTTCTTTTGAAATCGTAGAGAATCTTTTTGTGAATTAATAAAACAAAAAGTACGAAATTTGATGGAAAATTGACGAAATTATGCTCTCGCAAATTTTGATGTGTCACGATTTTTACGAATCGGCGATTTTGCCGACTTTGACTCCCATTTTGGGCCCAAAATTCATTTTTCCCAAATTTCCCAAAATTTTTCTTAGCTTTTTCACTAGTTTACTTCTATTCTATCGTTTTGGACCCAAAAGAAATCGCCAAGTCAACTGTTTCAACTACAAATAAAGTGATCGGAAATTGTTAATTTCCCCCCAAATTTAACAAAAACTTAAAAATATTCCCCAATTTTAAAAATGGGGTTTCCAGAAAAAACCCAATGTGGGAATTCCGGGCCCACAAAAAACTAAATTTCCTCTGTTCATTATTTAAATGTTTTGGGGGTTTTAAAAATAAATTCCATTTTGATTTTTTTATTCACATAATGAATTTTTTTTCCCACCCCCAAAAAAAAAAGTTTTAAATGTTAGGGAAATTACTGTAATAATTGTAAAATTTATCATAAACCCTTTTTTTGTAAATTGTATATTGGCCCACCAGTGACGTTTTTATTAGGGGGGTGTGAGGTCGTTTTTACCTTAAATATCGGAAAAAATTTTACATTTCCGCACGGGGGAGCTCAGTTTAAGCCTTTTCCCAGGGCTAAAACCAATAAAAAAACCCATCTCTTTTTTCTGTAATATGTTTCCTTTTTCTATAAAATGGGGCCCAAAGAAAATCCCCAAATAAACTAAAAAAAAAATACGAAAAAACCCCTGCAAATTTGCTGTTTTAATCAAAAAAAAAAATCATGTTTTTCTTTTTTTTTCCCTCTCTTTTAACACAGTGTGCTGCAGGATCTGTTTTATGTGGTGCACACATCCCAAATTAGATGTTTCCCTTCATATCGGGGCCCCAAAATGTACCACTCCAGTTTTTCAGATTTTTTGGCGGGAGCTAGGGCGTGATCTCCCGGTTTTGGCCCACTCCCGTAAAGCCGTAGATTACGGGCGGACCCTGAAAGGGTTAAAAACCTTTTATCAAGACCTTGGGTGTAATTGCTATTTCCCATTTTAATTTCTTTTTTTATATTAAATTTAACCTAGTTTTTACTTTAGCTCATTCTAGCTCAATACTTAGAAACACCTAAAAAACCTTTTCCCTAGTTTACATTAGCTATTCTAGCTAAATTACATAGAAAACACAAAAATTTCATTATATTAGACCTTAGTGAAATTACAAGAGTGAGTTGGTGCATTTGTTTTTTTGTTTTTTTATTATTTTTTTTATACCTATTTTTAAATTTAGTCATTCTAGCAAAAACAATAGAAAATTTTCAATTTCATTATGTTTATTAGTGACTATCTCTATATGCCCAAATGCTTTAGCGGTATATTACCCAAAACCTCCCACCACTACGGGAAATCGTATTAGAACTATCCCCAAAATTTCAGGAAAAAAAACAACCATATTTAAAACCTTTAGAAGATGAATGATCATGTTGACCCTGATCTAAACCTCCATAATTAACACACAATCAAAACTTATTGGAAAGTAACTGCCTTTATTACACGTTCACACCCAAAGAAAATTTTCCTAAAAACACTGCTCAAAGCCCTGTCAGCTTTTAACAAAACAACATCAGGCCCTTTAAGAAAACCCCTTTTGATGCCCTCCTGGCATTTCCAAAAGACTCCCCTAAAGACCCCTTTTCTCCGCATTATTCTTACTGAGACCTGGCTTAAGGAAAGGAAACACAATTAAAATATCTCCCCACTACCGGATAACAGCAACCCAAAACTGCAGCCCAAATCCCAAATTTGGGGGTTGGTTTTTGGGCAATCTTTATTTAAACCCAAACTTCTTGTTTTTGCACAAATTTTGCTTTAGTGATGAATATGGGGAATACATTTTTGCAAATTTTTTACTGTAAAAAACCTCAAGACGCCTAAACAATCGGTGCCATTTACCGGATCCCCCACACAAGCATCCCAAACTTCAGTGAGAATCAAAAGTAAACAAATTAAAAAACAGAAAAAATGAAAAGCACCCCCTTCTCTTAGCTGGAAAAACTTCAATATAAACCCTTTGGGGCCTACCAGATGATCAGATAATGATTTCATAACAATATGAAAAAACCCACTTCTCTTTACCAACAAAAAAACTAAACCAAACCAGGTGACGGGGAAAAAGGCAACCATAATGGGACCCAAACTTTATGGCCCAAAATATATTTACCCCCCCCTTAAAATCGGGGAAAAATACAGACAGCACTACTGCCCACTCCCCAAACCTTTCCCCTTTTAAACCCAAACTTTAGTATGCCCCACTTGAATTAAAACCCAAAGTTTATTTAGACCCCGAGGGCCTCAAAAAGGGGAATTTAACACAGACCTAGAGACTTTTGACGGGCCTACAAAATTTCCCTCAATGCCAATGGTTTTGACGATTGGACACACATTTTTTTTAACAAAATATTTAAAGACTATAAAACAAACTTTTGCCCCAAAAAAAACGAAAAGATCACGAAAATAAACGGCTCGGTTGCCCCCTGGCAAACCCGCAGCATTTTGAAATCCATTTCCCCAAAAAAACACCAATATGAAAAGCAATATAGCGGGTTTTTAAAAAAACCCAAAAATATTCTTAAAAAAATATTTTTAAAGTTCTCACCAAATTTTAAAAAAGAAAAAACCAAAACAACGTATTATTCCCGCGATTCCCCTGACACAAGAGGAGAAATAAAAAAAGGGGTGGGGGGGAAAAACCCCTTTCCCCGATTTTTGGGGGCCCACAAACTGGAAAAAAAAAAAAGAATAAATTTTTCCCAACAAAACCTATGAAACACCATGCATTTTCCCCTGATACAGTAACAAGATAAACGGCTTTTCTCAAAAAATAGGAAACTATTTTCACCGTAAAAAACCCCCGTACCAAAAGCCCCTTCCGGGGACTACCTAGATGGGAATTTTTTTTCCCAAAATTCCTTCTATTTTTTACCAACTGAGCCCACGGAAATCACCGCGATCATGGGAAATCACTTAAAAAAAACTTTAGGGGAAACTGTTTTTCACGTCCCCCCATTAATTTTACAAGCGAGCAGCCCATGTCCTTTTGCATGCCCATTACATTACTTTTTAAAAAAAGTCACTAGAAAAATAGCATTTCCGACATATCAAGACAGCAAGGGGTTTCACCAAACATAAAGGTGGTGACCCCTACAGACGGGAAAAAAACTATTTGGCCCAAAATCAAAATTACCATTTTCTATCCAAAATCTTCGGGGAAACTCGTGCACAGGAGACTATATTCATTTATAACGTCATGAACATACTAACCCCCGGGCCAATTTTGGGTTCCCGGAAAAATAAAAGCACTAATGATGGGAATTATAAAAAAGCTAGATCTGCTTTTTCACAGCATTGGGAAAAAAAGGAATATCGCTTTGGAATTTTTATTTTACCCAAGGAAAAACGTTTTTTTCACGTAGACCACGGCCCTCCTACTCCCCAACTTGACCCCTTTGGTTTTTAAAAGGCCAATTTCGCTTTCATATTTTAAAAACCCTACCTTTTTTAATAGGGATCATACATCACCCTTAAAAAGGAAAAAGCCCCTCAAAAAGGCCAATTTATATGGAGGCCACAGGGGGAAATGTCCTTGGGGCCCCTGCTCTTCCTCATTTACATTCAAAGATCTTCCAAATATATTTCCCAAACTGAAAAAACCCCTTCTCTTTGCGGAAGACACGACTTATGTCATCTCCCCCCCCTAATCTTTTCCACCCCCAACCCATTGGGGGAAAAAAGGAGCTCTTTAAAATTTCGACATGGATGCAGCCCCAAAAAACTTAAAACTTAACACTGGCAAAAACCCACTATACTATTATTTTTTGGTTTGCAGAGCAGGTGTTGGAACAACTTAACATTAAAATTTGACAACACTCTAATTGCAGGGCATAATGAAAGGTTAAAAATTTCCCTTGGGGCCCTTTCCTCGACAACAACCTTTAAATTTCAGTACCATATCCAACACATAACAAAAAATGTATCCAAAAGGTGGGGGTCCTCTCCAAGATACGATACTAAGTTTCCGCAAAACCCGCCCTTTTCACCTATACCTTCACTTACATATCCATACCCACCTATGCTATTTTGTCTTGGGGGTTAAAATGCCGAAAAACCAAACCCAAAACCAAAAATAACCCAAAAAAAAAGCCGCGTAAGAATAATCACTAAATCCTTCCCCCGGGAAAACCCCCCCCCCCCACTCTTTTATAGATTAAACTTTCTCCCTGTTCAGAAATCCCCACTTTTTACTGTGCAATCTATAATTTTCAGGACCTTTTAAAATTCCCAAAATTAAAATTGACCCAAAAGCTTTTTTGATTGTTGTGAGGGGCTCCACAGGCATAAAAAAACCCGACACAAACATTCTATGACATTCCCGGGGGTTTTAAACTGAACCTTTACAAAAATTTTAATGTACAGTGGAAAACCCCTACTTGCGGGGCATGTCCACTTTTGGGAAATTTTTTCCCAAAAACGAGCAGTCGATGGGTCGATTTTTTGCTTCCAATGCGAGCAAAAATTTCCACAAGCGGCAGACCTTTAAGGAAAGGGTTTCCCTTTAAAACTGGTGAGGGCTCTTGCTCTTGATCTGGGAAAAATTTTATCTCATTTTGGGTTTTTTGGGACTATCTTTTTTGAAAAAATTGGGGGAATGTATGATGGAAAGTGCTTCTTAATGTGCACCAAAAATGAAAAAAAAATCTAGGCATAAAATTTAAAGGAGTTCAAATTCTTTGCAAATTTCCCACCCCCTTTGTGGTAATTTCGAAAAGGTTTTTTTTTGGTTGTATTTCGTATTTTTTGGGCTCATTTGATAGAATGGGAAGATAAAGTACAGAAAATAGATTTTTGATTTTGATTGCTTTACGACGGGAAAATACCCTTTAAATAGAGGGTCAACCTAGGAGAAATGTCCATTGCTTTGGGTGTTTCAGTTAAAAAAAATGCGGTTTTGAATGGGGTTTAATATTTATACAATTATTGCAATAAGGGAAAAACAGTAAATTTATATTTTTTGTGTGAATAAAAATTACAAAAAATTTTTAAAAAATTTAAAAATCATAATAAAAAATAATAATTAATTTAAAAATAATTTAAAAATTTTAAAAATAATAACAATAATAATAATAAAAAATTTAAAAATAATTAATAATAATAATAATATTTAAAAACAAAATTAAAAGTGCCAAAAAGGGGGGCAGTGATAAAATGGGGGGAGGCACGTCAAGAAAAATTTTTAATTTAAAATAGAAAAAAAATTTTTGGGGTGAGTTAAAAAGGGGAAGGGAAAGCCAAGGGAAAGTATGGATTTGTCAGTTAAAAAAAAGAGTAGGGGAGTTAGTAGATGGGGAGATGGAGGTATTAGGCAGATGGCGAGAATATTTTGGGGGAACTTTTAAATGTTAAGGAAGAAAGAGGGGCAGTAATTTCATGCACTGGTCAGGGAGGTATACCATCTTTTAGGAGTGAAGAAGAGCAGAATGAAAGTGTGGGGGAGGTACCTGAGGCATTACTAAATGAAAGGGGGTAAAGCAGCTGGAACTGATGGGATCATGACAGAAATGTTAAAAGCAGGGGAGGATATAGTGTTGAAGTGGTTGGTACTTTTGTTTAATAAATGTATGAAAGAGGGGAAGGGTACCTAGGGTTTGGCGGAGAGCATTGTATAGTCCCTTTATATAAAGGGAAAGGGACAAAAGAGATTGAAAAAAATTATAGAGGAAGAGTTTTATGATTTATACCAGGAAAAGTGTCGGTAGGGTTTTTTAAATGAAAGATTAGAGGTAAGACAGAATTTTAGGATTGTGGGTGAGCAAGGAGGTTTCAGAGGTGGGCAGGGGAGTGTAGATCAAGTGTTTTTCATTGAAGCTATATGTGAACAGTATTTAGATAAAGGTAGGGAAGTTTTTTATTGCATTTATGGATTAGAAAAGGCATATGATAGAGTGGATAGAGGAGCAATGTGGCAGATGTGCAAGTATATGGAATAGGTGGTAAGTTATTAAATGCTGTAAAGAGTTTTTATGAGGATAGTGAGGCTCAGGGTTTGGGTGTGTAGAAGGGAGGAAACTACTTCCGGTTAAAAGTAGGTCTTAGACAGAGATGTGTAATGTCACCATGGTTGTTTAATATATTTATAGATGGGGTTGTAAAGGAAGTAAATTTCAAGGGTGTTCGGGAGAGGGGTGGGGTTAAATTTTTGGGGGAATCAAATTCAAATGGGAATTGACACGTTACTTTTGCTGATGATTCTGTGCTTATGGGAGATTCTAAAAAAAAATTGAAAAGGTTAGTGGATGAGTTTGGGGAAGGAAAGGGTGGGAAATTTGGGAAAGGAACATAAAAAAGAGAAAGGTTTAATGGGGGTACAAATGATTTAGATAAAAAAAAATTTGGGAAATATCAAATTGGGGGAGGGGGGGAGTCGGGAAGAAGTAAAATGTTTTTCAGATACATTCCCCCCACGTTTTCGGCGGATGGTTTATGAAGGATGGGGTTTAAATCATGAATTGATGGGGGGGAAAAAAAGGTGAGTGGTGCGTTGAGGTAAGGTGGAAAAAAAAAACGTTACCCTATGGAGGAAAAAGAAGGGAATGTTTTGAAATTTATATTTAAGTCCCAAACCCACTTTTATAGGGGTGTGAAGCTTGGGTGGAAAATTTGCAGCACGAGGAGACGGTTGGAGGAAAGGGAAAATGCCTTTTTTTAAGGGCAAATGTGGGGTTAAAAATTATGCAAAAAATTTCGGGGGTGGGGAAAATTAGGAAAAGGTGTGGAGTTAATATAAGTATTTGTCCCGAGGGCAGAAAAGGGGTTTTTGAGGTTTGGGTTTTGGGCATTTAGAGAGAATGGATCAAAGTGAATTACATGGAAAGCATATAAAACATTTGGGGGAAAAAAGGAGGGGTAGGGGGCGTCCTCGGGAAAAGGGGTTGGGGGGAGAGGGGGGAAAGGGGGTTTTTTTTGGGGAAGGGGGGTTGGGCTTCCAGCAAAACGGCGTGAGCATGTTAGTTTTGAGTGAATGGAGAACCCAATGTTAAATTGGGACCTGACGGGTCTGTTTGGGTGTGAGCAGGGTAATATTTAGTGAAGGGGGTTCGGGGGAAACCCGGGTTTTTTTCATATATCGGACTTGAGTCCTAATATTTTAAAAATTTATATAATTTTAATAATATAATAAAATAATATTTAAAAATTTTATTTTTATATTAATTTTTATATTATTTTATATAATATTAAAATTATAATTATTATTATTACTAGTAGGTTTTGGGAGACACAACCAAACCCCGGGGGGGGATACCCTCCTGCCAAGTGAGTGTTAAAAAGAAAGCCGTGATTGTTTTACTTTAAAGGTAGGATTTCTGGGGTCTTTTTGTCTTTTCAAAATTGCAGATTGCAAAGGGACTCTTGCTACTTCTACTTACATTAGGTCACCTATACACACCCTGTACACATTTATTTTATACACAACTCATCTGGAGTTTCTTTGATTTTTAAACTTAATAGTTCTTTGGGGGTTTTTAATTTTCCTTTTATATCCATGGGGAAGGGGGAATAGAATTTTTTCCTTTGTAACCATGGGGTGTTGGAAAAGTCAACTAAAAGGCCGGGGGGAAAAAATGGGTAGTAAACCCTTTTTCCCGTAAAGATTAATAAAAAAAATAAGAAGGGAAAAAAATTGGGCAAAGTGGAAAAATTAATTTGCGTGGAAGTTGTGCAAAAAGATAAGGGAAAAAGATATTGTGGATGTTATGAATGAGAAAAGCGGATGTCCCGGCTTTTAAATGGGAAAAAAAGCTGAAGGGGGTGGGGGGAGATTTCCAAATGGAAAAGGGGAATTAAAAGGGATTAGGGGCAGGGTTTCAAATAGAGTTTAAAAGGGTAAAGGAAGGAGTAGCAATAAAGTTGAAGGATAACTATTGGGAGGAAAAAGGGACTATAAATTTTAATTTAAAACAAGGGTTATGGGAATAAAATAAAGATTTGGGTTGAAAAAGGGGGAAAATAAGCTGTATTTCACCTGGAAAAGAGAGAAGGTGTAAGGAGAGGAGAGATTTTTGGGGAAAAATTGAGTGAAGCGTGGGGAGTTTTGAAACAAGTGTGAAGTAAGGTGGTTTGGGGATTTCCAAAGCTAAAAATGGGTAAAAATGGGTTTGGGGGGGGAGAAATAGGTAAATTTGGGGTGCCAGGGGTAAATGTAAATGGGGAGCCTTTAATTGAGCTATGTGTAGAAAGAAATTTGGTAATAAGTAATACATATTTTATGAAAAAGAGGATAAATAAATATACAAGGTATGATGTAGCACGTAATGAAAGTAGTTTATTAGATTATGTATTGGTGGATAAAAGGTTGATGGGTAGGCTCCAGGATGTACATGTTTATAGAGGGGCAACTGATATATCGGATCATTATTTAGTTGTAGCTACAGTTAGAGTAAGAGGTAGATGGGAAAAGAGGAAGGTGGCAACAACAAGTAAGAGGGAGGTGAAAGTGTATAAACTAAGGGAGGAGGAAGTTCGGTGAGATATAAGCGACTATTGCAGAAAGGTGGGCTAGTGCAAAGATGAGTAGTGGGGGGTTGAAGAGAGTTGGAATAGTTTTAAAAATGCAGTATTAGAATGTGGGGCAGAAGTTTGTGGTTATAGGAGGGTGGGGGCAGGAGGAAAGAGGAGTGATTGGTGGAATGATGAAGTAAAGGGTGTGATAAAAGAGAAAAAGGTAGCTTATGAGAGGTTTTTACAAAGCAGAAGTGTTATAAGAAGAGCAGAGTATATGGAGAGTAAAAGAAAGGTAAAGAGAGTGGTGAGAGAGTGCAAAAGGAGAGCAGATATATAATACATATATAATAATAATGTACTATATATAATAATTATAATAATAAATGGCTTCAAAAGGCCGTCACTAGATGGCAGTGTTTACCACAACAAAGAGGGAGCGGTTGTGGCCGCCTCCACCTGTTACATAATGACATATTTTATTCATTCTAGAGTATATATCGTGTTTCTATGTTATTTATATTGTCTGTTATGTCATACTGGATGAACTGTGATATATAAATAAGCCATATAGATGATATTAGCAAAATTATTCATGAAGAATTTTGCCCAGTGTCCAGACAAACTCTCATCCACCGTCGACACCGCCCATACCACTATATGAATGACATATTTTATTCATTTTAGAGTATATATCAGGTTTCTATGTTATTTATATTGTTTATTATGTCATATTAGATGGAGTGAAATAGATAAATATGCCGTAGAGTTGATATTACCGAAATTATTGAAGTACAGAATTCCACTGGAATGGATTAATTGCATTTCAATTAATTTAAATGAGGAAAATTGATTCTGCAAACGAGCAAATCCAGTTGCAAGCAAGGTCATGGAATGGATTAAACTCACAAGTAGAGGTTTCACTGTATTTCAAAGGACCTAAAATCTGGAACACCCTACCTGAAAACTCTAGAACTGCAGACACATTCATCACTTTCAAAACTACAGTTAGAAAACATCTTATCTCCTTGATACACCCCGAGAACTAACTACATGATAACCACCTGGTGGTTCACAATTACACTCACTCACCCACTGACTATAAACCCAGAAATACTAATCTTAATCTTAAAATAATAAATCCTAACTAGTCATAAGTTTGCCTATGATACTCCAATATAGACACTTTGTATTGTGCCAAAACAAAAGCATTCACATTGCTAAACTCACAAATTATTATGTAGTCACTTAGCCTTAATACCATAATCTGTAAGGATTTAATGTTAAGAATTAATCTAAGTCTGCCCAAAATGCCTAGCCATGCTAGGTGTCCTAGTGGTCCCCTCTGTAATTAGTATTTTATAACATGTAAACCACACAATACCCAAAACCTGTAAACCACACATTGTAACCCTTTTAGAGAATAAACTTGAACTGAATTGAATTGAATCAAGGATGTTCGTGGTTGTTAAGTGCCACACAGTTCTCAGTCACTGCTGTTGTTACTGCTGGCATCAAAGCTAATTGTGGTTCTTACAGTGCCACATAACTCTCAGTCACTTCTGTTGCCATGACATTTACTACCACAATAATTTCATAAAGCAACCTGATACTGAATTCATGTCAGTAAATGCTGTGACACACCAGCTACACACAGTAGGAACCACATTCACATTAAATCCAGATCCCTCTCATTTTAACCCTGACTATGGTAATAGAGGGAAGCAAGAGGATATATCAACCTTGATGGAGCATCTGTTAATTTGAATATAAAAATTATCTTCATAGCCTCACATTCCAGCCTGAATGATGTAGATATAAAAAAAAATTTTGTGCTGACTGCTAGGCAGGAAACAATTAATTTAGTTACATCTGTTAAGAATATCTGCAACTCATGTGATGGTTTATATTCTTTCTTTCAACACACTGGCCATATCCCGTCGCCCAAAAAGAAAAACGAAAGTTTGTCTTTTTAAATTTAGTAATTTATACAAGAGAAGGGGTTACTAGCCCCTTGCCCTCGGCACTTTAGTCGCCTCTTACAACACGCATGGCATACGGAGGAAGAATTCTGTTCCACTTTCCCTTGGAGATAAGAGGAAATAAACAAGAACAAGAACTAGAAAGAATGTAGTGAAAAACACAGAGAGGTGTGTATATATATATGCTTGTACATGTATGTGTAGTGTGACCTAAGTGTAAGTAGAAGTAGTAAGACGTACCTGAAATCTTGCATGTTTATGAGACAGAAAAAAGGACACCAGCAGTCCTACCATCATGTAAAACAATTACAGGCTTTCGTTTTACACTCACTTGGCAGGATGGTAGTACCTCCCTGGGTGGTTGCTGTCTACCAACCTACTACCTACTTATGCAGAAATATTAAACAGTAATATACAACACCTTCTTAATTTAGACCAGCTGGTGTCTGCTCTAATATATGTCTTATCAGTATTTTTCTTGTATTTCGTAATTTACATTATTCTCTCTTTTTTAATACATTTCACAAACCTTTTTTTTTTTTTTGACAAGTTCTAAGTTTATCATCCCATACAACACATTGTTGTCATAAAGTGGGATTCAACAACAAATTTTTCCCTCATTAACCCTTTGGGGGACGACAGGTCCTCTCAGAGACTTGTTCTCAGGGTCGGCCAAATTTTAAAAAAAAAAAAAAAAAATTCTTATGAAAAGATAGAGAATCTTTTCCCGATCATAATGACAACAAAAGTATGAAATTTGATGGAAAACTTATGGAATTATGCTCTCACGAAGTTAGTGGTCGCAATGATGTTTAAGCATCGGCGATTTTGCCCATTTTGAGCCCTATTTTTGGCCAATTCCAGTATACTAGTCGACAAAAATCATAACTATTTCGCTAAAACTCCATTTTTTTCTATCGAATGAGTACAAGAAACCAGCCATTTACCGATTTCAACTATCCAATAAAGTGGTCAGAATTTAGCAATTTTGCCAATTTCACACAAATTTCAAAAGATGCCAATTTCTGAATAGGGTCCAGAATAAACAAGAAAGATATTCCTGGCACTAAAATAACAAGTTCTCTGTTCGTTAGTCACATCCCCAGGCCCCTCTTATACTTCTTTGGCTTTCCACTTCGAATTTTTATTCTTACAAAAAAAAAATAAGATTTACTGTTATGCAGACTACTGCATTAGTGTAGAAATGATATAAATAATATCAGCGCACTTGTGAAAGAATATTAGACTCACCAGTTGAGGTGTATTGGACGCTTGGCATGATTTGTTTACTTTTGAACTTCGGTAAAAATCAAACATTTCTGCTACTTTGAGCTCAATTTCAAGGTACTTTTCATTGCAAAACCAGTCAAAATCATCTCAATTCCTGTAAAATGTCTTCCATTCTATAAAATGAGACCAAGAAAACTAGAATACAACAATAAATACCATACGAAAATACAGTGAAAAGTCGTTGTTTTAATCCAAAAACACGTTCGAAGTTTTTTTTTTCTCATTACGCACTGTGTGCTGCAGGATTTTTTTATACTGTGCACACTGACCACATAGACCCATTCTTACATATGTAGGCCTACCAGCTTTCTCTCACTAGATTTGAGGGCGCTAGAATTTAGGCGTACTAGTACGTCAAAAACCCTGGGTCGTAAGACGTACTAGTACAGTGGACCCCCGCATAACGATATTAATCCGTTCATGAGAGCTCATTGTTATGCGAAATTATCGTTATGCGAATGAATTTTCCCCATAAGAAATAATGGAAATCAAATTAATCCGTGCAAGACACCCAAAAGTATGAAAAAAAAATTTTTACCACATGAAATATACATTTTCCTACACACAAAGAGAAGGATACATGCACAATATATATTGTACATGTACTACTATTCTAAATGAAGAATAAATGACACTTACCTTTATTGAAGATGCAGCAATGACTGATGAGACACTGTGTCCTGGGAGTGCCTTTTCCTCCTGAGTACTGTAGGTCCTGTTTGGCATTTTCTTCCAGAACAGGCCTTATAACACTGTGTATGCCACTACGATTCTTAAATCTCTCAAACCAACCTTTGCTGGCTTTAAATTCACCAATATGAGCACTAGTTCCAGGCGTTTTTCCCTGTTCACCTGGGTGTTAGTCGACTGGTGTGGGTTGCATCCTGGGAGACAAGATTAAGGACCCCAATGGAAATACGTAAGACAGTCTTCGATGACACCGACTTTTTTGGGTTATCCTGGGTGGCTAACCCTCTGGGGTTGTTTCTTGGTATTCTCAATAAGCCACACCAACAACAGTGCTACAGCAGCAGCAGCAGCTGACAGTGCAGCAGCAGCAGACAGTGCTACAGCAGCAGCAGCAGCTGACAGTGCAGCAGCAGCAGCAGCTGACAGTGCAGCATCAGCAGCAGCAGCAGACGATGCTACAGCAGCAGCAGACGATGCTACAGCAGCAGCAGACGGTACTACAGCAGCAGCAGCAGCAGCAGATGGTACTACAGCAGCAGCAGCAGCTGACGGTGGTACAGCAGCAGCAGCAGCTGAAGGTGCTACAGCAGCAGCAGCAGCTGACAGTGCTACAGCAGCAGCAGCAGCAGCTGACAGTGCAGCAGCAGCTGATGGTGGTACAGCAGCAGCAGCAGCTGATGGTGCTACAGCAGCAGCAGCAGCTGACAGTGCTACAGCAGCAGCAGCATCAGCAGTTGACCATGGTACCACAGTACAGTGGACCCCCGCATAGCGATTTTAATCCGTGCAAGAGGGCTCATTGTTATGCGAAATGATCGGTATGCGAATGAATTTTCCCCATAAGAAATAATGAAAATCAAATTGATCCGTGCAATACACCCAAAAGTATGAAAAAAAAAATTTTACCACATGAAATATACATTTTCCTACACACAAAGAGAAGGATACATGCACAATAGTAGAGTAGTACATGCACAATATATATTGTGCATGTACTACTCTACTAAATGAAGAATAAATGACACTTACCTTTATTGAAGATGCAGCAATGACTGATGAGACACTGTGTCCTGGGAGTGCCTTTTCCTCCTGAGTACTGTAGGTCCTGTTTGGCATTTTCTTCCAGAACAGGCCTTATCACACTGTGTATGCCACTATGATTCTTAAATCTCTCAAACCAACCTTTGCTGGCTTTAAATTCACCAATATAAGCACTAGTTCCAGGCATTTTTTCCCTGTTCACCTGGGTGTTAGTCGACTGGTGTGGGTTGCATCCTGGGAGACAAGATTAAGGACCCCAATGGAAATAAGTTAGACAGTCTTCGATGACACTGACTTTTTTGGGTTATCCTGGGTGGCAAATCCTCTGGGGTTAATTGTTTCTTGGTATTCTCAATAAGCCACACCAACAATGGTGCTACAGCAGCAGCAGCAGCAGCTGACAGTGCTACAGCAGCAGCAGACGATGCTACAGCAGCAGCAACGATGCTACAGCAGCAGCAGCAGCTGACAGTGCTACAGCAGCAGCAGCAGACGATGCTACAGCAGCAGCAGACGATGCTACAGCAGCAGCAGCAGCAGCTGACAGTGCTACAGCAGCAGCAGACGATGCTACAGCAGCAGCAGACGATGCTACAGCAGCAGCAGACGATGCTACAGCAGCAGCAGCAGCTGACAGTGCTACAGCAGCAGCAGACGATGCTACAGCAGCAGCAGACGATGCTACAGCAGCAGCAGACGGTGGTACAGCAGCAGCAGCAGCTGACGGTGCTACAGCAGCAGCAGCAGCAGCAGCTGACAGTGCAGCAGCAGCTGATGGTGGTACAGCAGCTGTACCACCAATAGTAGCGATGGTTGATTGGGGTTTATTATACAACCTGGCCAGCTCGGAGACACGCACTCCACTTTCATACTTATCAATGATCTTTTTCTTTATCTCTATAGTAATTCTCGCCCTTATTGCTGTTGGGTTGGCGCTAGAAGCTTTCTTGGGGCCCATGGTCACTTATTTTGCAGATAAAATCACCAAAAACACTGTAATAATACGAAATGTTCCGATTGTATGCTTGGATGTTACCGCGGAGGCTGGCTGGTAAACAATGCCACCAGCGGAACATGTGAGCGTGGCTCAGGCCGCACATTGGACGTGTCTCGGACGAACAGCGGTGAGCGGGTTTTTGAGTGGTATGCGAGGCAAAATTTTTGCGATAAAAGCGAGCGGTATGCGGATTAAACGTTATGTGATGCCAACGGTATGCGGGGGTCCACTGTATTTCGATAATATTTCTCACCCTTTTTACCACAGGGTTGGCACTAGAAGCTTTCTTGGGGCCCATGGTCACTTATTTTGCAGATAAAATCACCAAAAACACTGTAATAATACGAAATGTTCCGATTGTATGCTTGGATGTTACCGCGGAGGCTGGCTGGTAAACAATGCCACCAGCGGAACATGTGAGCGTGGCTCAGGCCGCACATTGGACGTGTCTCGGACGAACAGTGGTGAGCGGGTTTTTGAGTGGTATGCGAGGCAAAATTTTTGCGATAAAAGCGAGCGGTATGCGGATTAAACGTTATGTGATGCCAACGGTATGCGGGGGTCCACTGTATTTCGATAATATTTCTCGCCCTTTTTACCACAGGGTTGGCACTAGAAGCTTTCTTGGGGCCCATGGTCACTTATTTTGCAGATAAAATCACCAAAAACACTGTAATAATACAAAATGTTACGATTGTATGCTTGGATGTTACCGCGGAGGCTGGCTTGTAAACAATGCCACCGGCGGAACATGTGAGGCTGGCTCAGGCCGCACATTAGACGCGTCTCGGACGAATAGTGTTGAGCGGGTTTTTTAGCGGTATGCGAGGCAAAATCTTAGTGATAAAATGTATCGGTATGCGGATTTAACGTTATGTGATGCCAAAGGTATGCGGGGGTCCACTATATGTCCGAAACCCCCAAAGTGTTAAACTGGGTTGGTGATGAGATGAAATTTGTCACACCACCTCCTTCCCAAACAGGGGCAGGAATGACAGAATTTTGAAGGAGTGACTTACCAAGATGCATGCGCTTCCTTCCCTTGTGATGGGGTACCAGCACTGGCCGAACCTCTGTGAGGCTCGGGTCAATCAGTGTCTCCAGGCGATATGCCACAGGGTCAAATGGATGGAAGATATTGAAGACTCTCTTGCATGTGGGTAGTTGGAAATCAGGTCCTATGGTGTCTATACCTCGAACAGTAATGAACATTGCTGTGGAAATATTGCAATAATCTAATATTAATTAAAATTACAAATGTGTGTTTAACATATTTGCCATTTCCCATCAGGGGTGAATTACCAAATTATTGAAACACATTCACCATTATTCATTCAATAACTGTTTTGACAAGTGTATAAACATCACTATTCCACCAAATAAAATCATAAAAATGAACACAATCTCAACCTTGTCATTTTTCTACGGTTACAGGAAGAGCTAGATAGGCAACTGTCAGTCCACTAAGGTCATAAACTGATACCAGTCTCTATGATGACAATTAATAGCATGATTATCCAACTACATCGAGAGGCACAAAAATTATATAAGACAGATGAAGCTGGTAACCGATTTAATCACAACCCTTTAGCTTCGGATTCAGTGAAAAATGTAGCCAGGCAAAGATGTAAAAGCTCTTTCTATCACAACATTAAGAGAAGCTATGACAATCCCAGGCATATGATAAGGTGGAGAGGGAAGCAATGTGGTAAATGATGCATTTGTTTAGAGTAGGTAATCAGTTACTGAAAGCAGTAAAGGTTTTTAATGTGGGTAGTGAGACTCAGTATAGAGTATATAGAAGAGAACGGGATTATTTTCCAGTAAAAGCAGGACTTAGACAGGGATATATGATGTCACTAAGGAGGTTTAACATATTTAATGATGAAATTTAAAAGAAGTGAACACTAGGGTGCTGGAGAGAGGTGTGGGATTAAAAGAGGATAGCTGTGATACAAATTTGGGAGTTGACTTGTCAGTGAATGGGCTTATGAAGGATGAGGTTAACCATAGAACTAATGAAGGAAAAAGGTGAGTGGTGCATTGAGGTATCTGTGGAGGTATATATGGAGGCAAAGAAGGGAGTGTATGAAAGAACAGTGGTACCAACACTCTTATATGGGTGTGAAGCTTGGGTTGTAAATGCTGCAGCAAGGAGGTGGCTGGAGGCAGTGGAGATGTCCTGTCTAAGAGAAATGTGTGGTGTAAATATTATGCAGAGAATTTGGAGTGTGGAAATTAGGAGGAGGTGTGGAGTTACTAAAAGTATTAGTCAGAGGACTGAAGAGGGGTTGTTGAGGTGGTTTGGTCATTTACAGAGAATGGATCAAAGCAGAATGACATGGAGAGCATATAAATCTGTAAGGGTAGCAAGGAGGGATAGGGGTTGTCCTTGAAAAGGTTGGAGGGAAGGGGTAAAGGAGGTTTTGTGGGTGAGGGGCTTGGACTTCCAGTAAGTGTGTATGAGTGTGTTAGATAGGAGTGAATGGAGACGAATGTTTTTTTGGGGCCTGACGAGCTGTTGGTGTGCACGCAGGGTAATATTTAGTAAAGGGATTTAGGGAAACCGGTTAGCCAGACTTGAGTCCTGGAAATAGGAAGCACAATGCCTGCACTTTATAGGAGGGGTTTGGGATACTGACAGTTTGGAGTGACTTCTAAATTGTCGCATCTGAGTGCCTCTGCAAAGACAGTGATTGTGTGCGAGTGAGGTGAAAGTGTTGAATGATGATGAAAGTATTTTCTTTCTTTTTGGGTCACCTTGCCTTGGTGGGAGATGGCCGATTTGTTGAAATAAAAAAATTGTGATACAAAGTACTTTTGGGAGATTCTGAAGAAAGTTGCAAAGATTGGTGGAGGAATTTATGATACATAAAAAAAGGAAATTAAAAGTGAACTCTCAAAAGAACATGATGATGGAGGCAATAAAAAAATCTATGTGAAAGAATAAAAAGGCACAATACCGTGACTGGAACAATACACAAATAACTTGAACATAGAAAAAAGAAACTTAAGACATTTTGGTCCTACCTGGACCATTAACTAGCAACTAGACTGAAACATCTTCATAAATTTCAGTCTCCTGCATGAGAGTTATTTGTGAAATGTTCCAGTAATGGAATTGTGCCTTTCAATTCTTCACGATTTGGAGGTTACCAAAAGTATAATTCAGTGGGCTGACGAGGGGTTATAAATGTGGTTTGGGTATTTAGAGATGCTGGAGCAAATTAGGATGACTAAGAGGGTACATAAAACTGGAGTGCAAGGTACGAAGGATAGGGGTTAACCCAGGCTATGTTGGAAAGGGATTCAAGAAGATTTTGAGTGCTAGTGGCTAACATCCAACAGGTTAGATCAGAATGAGCGAACGTAAGTGAATTTTATGACAATGTTCTGTGGGAATGTGAGGAAGATAACATTTATGAAGGGATTCAGAAAAACCAGCTAGCTGGACTGAAGTCCTGGATGTGGAAAGTACAGTGCCTGCCTTCTGAAGGTTAAGGTTCAGAGGGTCATCTACATGGTGATGATGGTGAAAGAGTTTCATTTTTTGTGTGCGTGCGTGTACTCGCCTAGTTGTACTCACCTAGTTG
>NC_069425.1:2166498-2203660 GCF_026875155.1 Cherax quadricarinatus
TCACACTCACTTGGCAGGATGGTAGTGAGTATAAAACGAAAGCCTGTAACTGTTTTACATGATGGTAGAATTGCTGGTGTCTTTTTTCTGTCTCAAACATGCAAGATTTCAGGTACGTCTTGCTACTTCCACTTCACTTGGGTCGGGTCACACTACACATGCATGTACAAGCATATACACACCTCTCTGGGTTTTCTTCTATTTTCTTACTAGTTCTTGTTCTTGTTTATTTCCTCTTATCTCCCTGGGAAAGTGGAACAGAATTCTTCCTCTATAAGCCATGTGTGTCGTAAGAGATGACTAAAATGCCAGGAGCAAGGGGTTAGTACTCCTTCTCCTGTATACATTGCTAATATTAAAAAGAGGAACTTCAGTGGAAAGTGGCCGATTTGTTGAAAGAAGAAAAAATTTAAAAAAAGCTTACAGTAGAGAGAAACCTCCAAGTTCACAAGAGAGCAGAGCAAGCCTTTGTTTTAAGACTATTATTACTCAAGAACAACCTGATAAAACCATACAATAGAGTAAACACATACTATCAAATATATTCCAGTTGGTGAGGTGTAGTGCTAATGAGTACAAGATGTCACAAGGTCAAGGTACAGGCAGTGTAGTAGTATAGAGTACAGGATGTCAAAAGGTCAAGGTACAAGCAGTGTAGTGGTGTAGAGTACAGGATGTCACAAGGTCAAGGTACAAGCAGTGTAGTGGTGTAGAGTACAGGATGTCACAAGGTCAAGGTACAGGCAGTGTAGTAGTGTAGATACAGATGCCACAAGGTCAAGGTACAGGCAGTGTAGTAGTGTAGAGTACAGGATGCCACAAGGTCAAGGTACAGGCAGTGTAGTAGTGTAGAGTACAGGATGCCACAAGGTCAAGGTACAGACAGTGTAGTAGTGTAGAGAACAGGATGTCACAAGGTCAAGGTACAGGCAGTGTAGTGGTGTAGAGTACAGGATGTCACAAGGTCAAGGTACAGGCAGTGTAGTGGTGTAGAGTACAGGTTGCCACAAGGTCAAGGTACATGCAGTGTAGTAGTGTAGAGTACAGGATGTCACCCAGTCAGGCCACATGTTAATTTTATTTTTCTATTCTTGCACCAATTAAACAAATAGTGACCTCTAGAATAACTAATTCACTACAGATCAACACTATAAATATTACTCAGTCAACTATGTAAACAATATCTTCAGCATCAACAATGTTAGAGACTTCAGTACACACCACAAATACATCAATGTCAAATACTTCAGTAGACACCACAATGACATCAATGTACAACAATGTACAATGTCCAACGTACAATGTCAAGGTTGGGAACCAAGTCAATCATAGTACTAGAGGGAGAGAGAGCACAACTTTGTAGTACCCACAGTCATTGGCCAGGCTTCAAACACCTTTTATTGTACAGCAATAAAGGAATGGAACAGACTGCCCGCACATGTCAAAGCCAGTCATAGCATGAACCAGTTCAAGAAGAGTGCCAAAAGGTGTCTGATGAACGTAGCTACAGAAAGGGAGGGGAATGATTTCCTATTTTTTAGCTAACATACGTGATAATTTTACCTTATTCCTAGTAATGACCCTTGTATTGTAGATAGTCTTAATGGCCCTCGTGTAGTAGATAGTCTTTTTAGTATGATAATAAGATGTTATCTTCATTATAGAATAATAAGAAATATTATAACCTTTATATTATAATAATAGGGTAAAAGGACCCCAATGGAAATAATTCACTCTGTCTGACTTTTTTGGGTTATCCCAGGTTCTCTACACATATGCTGCTATGTATGATAATTCTATGTAACTGTATTTGTGTATACCTGAATAAACTTACATGTTTATAGAGGGGCCACAGATATATCAGATCACTTTCTAGTTGTAGCTACACTGAGAGTAAAAGGTAGATGGGATACAAGGAAAATAGAAGCATCAGGGAAGAGAGAGGTGAAGGTTTATAAACTAAAAGAGGAGGCAGTTAGGGTAAGATATAAACAGCTATTGGAGGATAGATGGGCTAATGAGAGCATAGGCAATGGGGTCGAAGAGGTATGGGGTAGGTTTAAAAATGTAGTGTTAGAGTGTTCAGCAGAAGTTTGTGGTTACAGGAAAGTGGGTGCAGGAGGGAAGAGGAGCAACTGGTGGAATGATGATGTAAAGAGAGTAGTAAGGGAGAAAAAGTTAGCATATGAGAAGTTTTTACAAAGTAGAAGTGATGCAAGGAGGGAAGAGTATATGGAGAAAAAGAGAGAGGTTAAGAGAGTGGTGAAGCAATGTAAAAAGAGAGCAAATGAGAGAGTGGGTGAGATGTTATCAACAAATTTTGTTGAAAATAAGAAAAAGTTTTGGAGTGAGATTAACAAGTTAAGAAGGCCTAGAGAACAAATGGATTTGTCAGTTAAAAATAGGAGAGGAGAGTTATTAAATGGAGAGTTAGAGGTATTGGGAAGATGGAGGGAATATTTTGAGGAATTGTTAAATGTTGATGAAGATAGGGAAGCTGTGATTTCGTGTATAGGGCAAGGAGGAATAACATCTTGTAGGAGTGAGGAAGAGCCAGTTGTGAGTGTGGGGGAAGTTCGTGAGGCAGTGGGTAAAATGAAAGGGGGTAAGGGAGCCGGGATTGATGGGATAAAGATAGAAATGTTAAAAGCAGGTGGGGACATAGTTTTGGAGTGGTTGGTGCAATTATTTAATAATTGTATGGAAGAGGGTAAGGTACCTAGGGATTGGCAGAGAGCATGCATAGTTCCTTTGTATAAAGGCAAAGGGGATAAAAGAGAGTGCAAAAAATTATAGGGGGATAAGTCTGTTGAGTCCTAGGTAGTAGGTTGGTAGAAAGCAACCACCCAGGGAGGTACTACCGTCCTGCCAAGTGAATGTAAAACGAAAGCCTGTAATTGTTTTACATGATGGTAGGATTGCTGGTGTCCATTTTTCTGTCTCATAAATATGCAAGGTTTCAGGTACGTCTTGCTACTTCTACTTACACTTAGGTCACACTACACATACATGTACAAGCATATATATATACACACATCCCTCTGGGTTTTCTTCTATTTTCTTTCTAGTTCTTATTCTTGTTTATTTCCTCTTATCTCCATGGGGAAGTGGAATAGAATTCTTCCTCCGTAAGCCATGCGTGTTGTAAGAGGCAACTAAAATGCCGGGAGCAAGGGGCTAGTAACCTCTTCTCCTGTATATATTACTAAATGTAAAAGGAGAAACTTTCGTTTTTCCTTTTAGGCCACCCCGCCTCGGTGGGATACGGCCGGTGTGTTGAAAGAAAGAAGTCTGTTGAGTATACCTGGTAAAGTGTATGGTAGAGTTATAATTGAAAGAATTAAGAGTAAGACGGAGAATAGGATAGCAGATGAACAAGGAGGCTTTAGGAAAGGTAGAGGGTGTGTGGACCAGGTGTTTACAGTGAAACATATAAGTGAACAGTATTTAGATAAGGCTAAAGAGGTCTTTGTGGCATTTATGGATTTGGAAAAGGCGTATGACAGGGTGGATAGGGGGGCAATGTGGCAGATGTTGCAAGTGTATGGTGTAGGAGGTAGGTTACTGAAAGCAGTGAAGAGTTTTTACGAGGATAGTGAGACTCAAGTTAGAGTATGTAGGAAAGAGGGAAATTTTTTCCCAGTAAAAGTAGGCCTTAGACAGGGATGTGTGATGTCACCGTGGTTGTTTAATATATTTATAGATGGGGTTGTAAGAGAAGTAAATGCGAGGGTCTTGGCAAGAGGCGTGGAGTTAAAAGATAAAGAATCACACACAAA
This sequence comes from Cherax quadricarinatus, assembly GCF_026875155.1. NCBI lineage: Eukaryota > Metazoa > Arthropoda > Malacostraca > Decapoda > Parastacidae > Cherax > Cherax quadricarinatus. The sequence goes on from NC_069425.1 coordinate 2,170,278, forward strand.
GTGGGAGTTGTCACAGCTGCTCTTTGCTGATGACACTGTGCTCTTGGGAGATTCTGAAGAGAAGTTGCAGAGATTGGTGGACGAATTTGGTAGGGTGTGCAAAAGAAGAAAATTAAAGGTGAATACAGGAAAGAGTAAGGTTATGAGGATAACAAAAAGATTAGGTGATGAAAGATTGAATATCAGATTGGAGGGAGAGAGTATGGAGGAGGTGAACGTATTCAGATATTTGGGAGTGGACGTGTCAGCGGATGGGTCTATGAAAGATGAGGTGAATCATAGAATTGATGAGGGAAAAAGAGTGAGTGGTGCACTTAGGAGTCTGTGGAGACAAAGAACTTTGTCCTTGGAGGCAAAGAGGGGAATGTATGAGAGTATATTTTTTACCAACGCTCTTATATGGGTGTGAAGCGTGGGTGATGAATGTTGCAGCGAGGAGAAGGCTGGAGGCAGTGGAGATGTCATGTCTGAGGGCAATGTGTGGTGTGAATATAATGCAGAGAATTCGTAGTTTGGAAGTTAGGAGGAGGTGCGGGATTACCAAAACTGTTGTCCAGAGGGCTGAGGAAGGGTTGTTGAGGTGGTTCGGACATGTAGAGAGAATGGAGCGAAACAGAATGACTTCAAGAGTGTATCAGTCTGTAGTGGAAGGAAGGCGGGGTAGGGGTCGGCCTAGGAAAGGTTGGAGGGAGGGGGTAAAGGAGGTTTTGTGTGCGAGGGGCTTGGACTTCCAGCAGGCATGCGTGAGCGTGTTTGATAGGAGTGAATGGAGACAAATGGTTTTTAATACTTGACGTGCTCTTGGAGTGTGAGCAAAGTAACATTTATGAAGGGATTCAGGGAAACCGGCAGGCCAGACTTGAGTCCTGGAGATGGGAAGTACAGTGCCTGCACTCTGAAGGAGGGGTGTTAATGTTGCAGTTTAAAAACTGTAGTGTAAAGCACCCTTCTGGCAAGACAGTGATGGAGTGAATGATGGTGAAAGTTTTTCTTTTTCGGGCCACCCTGCCTTGGTGGGAATCGGCCAGTGTGACAATAAAAAAAAAAAAAAAATTCCTAACAATGATTTTAACCCTAGTTTGGTTTCAGGCAAAACAAGAATTACCTTAGGGGAAGAGAGAGTGCTGTCGAGTGTATCGTCAGAGTTTGGTGACTGGTGCATGAGTAGGTCGAACAAGATGACAGAACCAAGTGAATGGCCACCCAGAGACACTTGTCCACTGAAGGCTGGGTTGCGCTCACAGAACACTGAGTACAAGCGATTCATCTCTGATGCTACTGTATCCATGATGTGCTGAAACAAAGTCAATTTTGACTGATAAGTAGAATAAAATCAGTCTTTATACATGCCTGAAACAAAGTCATTCTTTACTCAACCCTGGAACAAAGTCTTTCCCTACTCCTGGAACAAAGTCTTTACCCACTCCTGGAAGAAAGTCTTTCCCCACTCCTGGAACAAAGTCTTTACCCACTCCTGGAACAAAGTTAGTCTTTATGCCAGGCACTATATTAGTTTTAACATACTCCTGTAACAAAGTTTTAAGATACTCCTGGAATAAATAATAATAATAATGATGACAATAATCATAATTTATTTTGATATGATACATATTTGTACAAAGGAATATAACAGTTGGGTGTACATGCCAAAAGCCCTTTTAAATGCAGAGCATTTCAGGCAAACATGAAGCTAACTTAAGATTAATAAGGCAATAACAGTGCATATGGTCATTAGACAAGTTACAATGAATAAAAGAGTAAGGAGTATTCTATCAGGTAATGCTATATGGCTTTAAAAAGTCTTGGCTTTAATAAGTTTTGATTAACATTTGAGGTGAGTACAGATACCAAGAGTAAGTACATAACGATTGAAAGTTTTACCTATGTTCATGATACTGAGCAAATGCATGTATAGTTTTTACATATGTATTTATGATGGACTGGGATAGGTTATGGAGATAAGGTGTTTCCTAACTGTAGTTTTAAAAATGCTGAGCCAATGGTTCTGGAGATTTTTGGCAGAGTGCTCCAGATTTTGGGCCCTTGATGCAGGGAATGTCACAGAGATTTTTGTGCCTAGTATTGTGTCTATGGGTCCTATTGCAACTGTCAAGAAAGCACTTCAGGTTGGGATTCATATTACAATTGATTGTTCAGTAAATGTAGGTTGCACAGTAGTATGAGAGAATGTTTTGTTTATAGGTCTTTGAAGAGTGGGGCGAGGGTGTTGTCTAGCTGCGGATTTGTGTGATCATTCGCACCGCAACTTTTTGATGGGTTATTATTGGTTTTAGGTGATTTGTCGTTGTGGAACCCCAGGCACAAATTGCATAGGTGAGACAGGGGTAGATCAGAGAATAGTATAGTGTAAGTAGTGCTGTTTGTGGTACATAGTAATGCATCACTGAGAGGATACCAACTGTTTTAGAAACTTCTTTTATGTGTTGGATATGGGTGCCGTTATCAAGGTGCAGACCCAGGAATTTTCCCTCATTATATTTAGCAATAAGGGTGTTGATCAGCATAATGTTTAGTTGGTCCTCACTCACTATACTCTCAAACACAATGTAAATGGATTTGTCTATATTAAGTGTAAGCTTATTGACAGTCAACCAGGTTGCTACTTTTGCAAGCTCTTCATTAACCCTTTGACTGTCACAACCCAAAATCCTGAGGTGTCTCCTGGTGTCGAAAAATTAAAAAAAAAAAAAAATATTTTTCTTATGAAATGACAGAGAATCTTTTCCCGATGGTAATGACACCAAAAGAGCAAAATTTGATGAAAAACTGACGGATTACGCTCTCGCGAAGATAGCAACCTCGGTGATATTTACAAATCGGCGATTTCACCTACTTTGAGCCCTATTTTCGGCTAATTCCATTGTTCCAGTCGACCAAACTCATAGCTATTTCTTTAGAACTCCATTTGTTCTATCGACAGAGTACAAGAAACTGCCCATTTACCGATTTCAACTGCCCAATAACGTGGTCAGAAATTTACAATTTGGCCAATTTCATGCAAACTAAAAAAAATGCCAATTTCAAAATAGGGTCCAGAATGAACAATACAGACATTCCTGGCTCTAAAATAACATTTTCTTTGTTCATCTGTCACGTCTCCAGGCCCCTCTGATATTACTCTTGCTTTCTATTTTGAATTTTTATTCAAACAAAAAATAGAAGATTTACTGTTATGCAGACTACTGCAATACTGTAATAATTGTATAAATAACATCAACCCATTCATGACTGCATATTGGAATGGCTAGTTGGACAGTTATTGGACAATGACATCATTTGTTTACTTTTGAACATTGGCAAAAATCAAATATTTCCCCTACTTTGAGCTCCATTTCAAGGTTCTTTTCATAGTAAAGCCAATCAAAATCACCTCTATTTCTATAATATGTTTTCCATTCTATCAAATGAGACCAAGAAAACAAGAATACAACCATAAATACTACATGAAAATACACCACAAAGTCTGCGTTTTAATCCAAAAACACGGTCAGAGTTTTTTTCCTCATTATGCACCGTGTGCTGCAGAATTTTTTTTTTTATACGGTGCACACTGACCACACAGACCCTTTCTCTCACATGTGGGCCTACCAGTTTTCTCCTGCTTGATTTGAAGCTGCTAGAATTTTTGAGTATACAGGTACCATCTGACTTTTGACCAAGCTTGGTTCTGACCAACCGGTCTTAAGTCAAAATGTACATAAGTCGAACCTTTGAAAATTGCCGACATACTGGGTAGGAAATAATCTCAAACCTTTCCTATATAAACTACCTACATAGTACTGTAATGTAATGTACAATCATTATTGCATTCTTTTTACCATAATTTACTTCTATTGATATATTTTAATCATTTATGTAATGTATAATATGTATACGTACATGTTAGTGAACTGTATTGTAAATTTTACATCTCATAACAGTACCATATGTTACCGTTATCTTTAAGTATTGTCGACACAGTGGAATGGGAGAATACCACTGGTAGTGTCATCGTGCCAGAATGTCCTATAACCTATACCCTAAGTAAAGAGAAACAACTCTGGAACATGTGTAATATGTATCCGGCTGGCTGGCTAGCCGGCCGGCAGGCCGGGTGGATGGGTGGTGATTGGTTGGCTGCCTGGCTTACTGAACTTGGCTGTCTCTCTATCTGTATCTGTCTGTCTCTATCTCTCTCTCTCTCTCACAGTTACACGTAAGTAAAGTTATCATACATAGCATAAGTTACCTAGGATAACCCAAAAATCCAGACAAAGTGCTATACAGTGGATCTGTGCTCCAGTGCCCTAAATTAATAATAATATTAATAAATATTATTATTATTACAATAATACGTATGTTATTTTTTTTTTTATTATCACACCGGCCGATTCCCACCAAGGCAGGGTGGCCCGAAAAAGAAAAACTTTCACCATCATTCACTCCATCACTGTCTTGCCAGAAGGGTGCTTTACACTACAGTTTTTAAACTGCAACATTAACACCCCTCCTTCAGAGTGCAGGCACTGTACTTCCCATCTCCAGGACTCAAGTCCGGCCTGCCGGTTTCCCTGAATCCCTTCATAAATGTTACTTTGCTCACACTCCAACAGCACGTCAAGTATTAAAAACCATTTGTCTCCATTCACTCCCATCAAAACACGCTCACGCATGCCTGCTGGAAGTCCAAGCCCCTCGCACACAAAACCTCCTTTACCCCCTCCCTCCAACCCTTCCTAGGCCGACCCCTACCCCGCCTTCCTTCCACTACAGACTGATACACTCTTGAAGTCATTCTGTTTCGCTCCATTCTCTCTACATGTCCGAACCACCTCAACAACCCTTCCTCAGCCCTCTGGACAACAGTTTTGGTAATCCCGCACCTCCTCCTAACTTCCAAACTACGAATTCTCTGCATTATATTCACACCACACATTGCCCTCAGACATGACATCTCCATGCCTCCAGCCTTCTCCTCGCTGCAACATTCATCACCCACGCTTCACACCCATATAAGAGCGTTGGTTAAAACTATACTCTCATACATTCCCCTCTTTGCCTCCAAGGACAAAGTTCTTTGTCTCCACAGACTCCTAAGTGCACCACTCACTCTTTTTCCCTCATCAATTCTATGATTCACCTCATCTTTCATAGACCCATCCGCTGACACGTCCACTCCCAAATATCTGAATACGTTCACCTCCTCCATACTCTCTCCCTCCAATCTGATATTCAATCTTTCATCACCTAATCTTTTTGTTATCCTCATAACCTTACTCTTTCCTGTATTCACTTTAATTTTCTTCTTTTGCACACCCTACCAAATTCATCCACCAATCTCTGCAACTTCTCTTCAGAATCTCCCAAGAGCACAGTGTCATCAGCAAAGAGCAGCTGTGACAACTCCCACTTTGTGTGTGGGTTCTTTATCTTCTAACTCCACGCCTCTTGCCAAGACCCTCGCATTTACTTCTTTTAAAAACCCCATCTATAAATATATTTAACAACCACGGTTTAACACACACACTTGTTAAGGCCCTTTTTTAACTGGGAAAAAATTTCCCTCTTTCCTACAACTCTAATTTGGGAGCCTACTATCCTCGTAAAAACTTTCACGCTTTCAGTAACCTACCCCCTACACCATACACTTGAAACCCATTGCACATGCCCCCCTATCCCCCTGTCTCCCCTTTTCCAAATCCATAAATCCACAAAGACCTTTTTACCCTTTCTAAATACGTTCACTTATATTTTTTTCAGTAAACAATGGTCCACACACCCCTACCTTCCAAAGCCTCCTTGTTCATCTGCAATCCATTCTCCGTCTTTACTTTTAAATTTCCCTTTCAATTAAAACTCACCTACACTTTCCAGGTACCCCAAACAGACTTATCCCCCCTAAAATTTTTTGCACTCTCTTTATCCCCCCCTTGCCTTTATAAAAAGGAATATGCATGCCTCTGCCAATCCCTAGGTACCTTACCCTTTTTTATACATTTATAAATAATTGACCAACCACTCCAAAACTATACCCCCCCTGCTTTTAACATTTCTATCTTTACCCAACAATCCGGCTGCCTTCCCCCCTTTCATTTTACCTCTGCCTCACGAATTTTTCCCCCACACTCACAACGGCTCTTCCTCACCCTACAAGATGTTATTCCCCCCTTGGGGCCCTTTAACACGAAATCACAGCTTTCCTATTTCAAAACATTTAAACTTTCCTCAAAATATTCCCTTTCCACCCCCCAATACCTAAAAACTCTCCTTTAATAATTTCCCTCTCTTTTTTTAACAACAAACCCATTTGTTCCTGGGCCCCTTTTTTAACTTTTTAATCTCCCCAAAAACTTTTTCTTTTTTTTCAAAAAAAATTTTGTGTAACGTATGTACTAATACAAATAATAAAATTATTGTTTTTAAAAATATAATATAAATAGTGTTCATCATTACCTTTAAAAATCTGTAGTCTTAATGTAGAGTGAGAGGCGGTAAAAAAAGTTTAAAATGAAAAAAAACGAGAGAGAGGAAAAGGGGTTAGAAGGCTCGCAAGTTTTGAAAATACTAGTTGTTGTTTTTGTTACCAGCCCGAACAAAGGGTTTTTTTCATTTGTAAAGCCGCCCAGAAAAGCATCTCTATTTATTTTAATTTATATTTTTCTAGCAGTTTATTTTTAAAATTTTTAAAAAAAAAATATAGATGGATTAAGCAAAATGTCTGTATTAACTTTTTTTACACACATTTAAGTGCCCGGATGTTTAAATATTGTGTTATTTTTTTCATTTTTAAATGGGGCGTCTTAAACCCAAAAAAACACTCTAATGTTTTTAATGTGTATTGCACCCATCACGGGTGCAAGATTGGATTTTTAAAGCAGTTAGGCTTACATTTATTCTTCTAGAGTGTTATCAGGGTTTTTGATATTTATATTGTTTATTATGCCGTTTGATGAATTTTGATAGATAAATAAGCTGTAAGCGATATTAGGTCTATTTAAGATGTGACAACTCGCTTCATGTGTAATACCGTTGGTTTTGACGGGGTCAAAACAGAGACGAGCAGACAAGACAGACCCCACAGGTAGACAGAAAAACAAAAATACGGTAGACAAAAGCGACATGCAGGCAGACTGAAAAACAACACCTGGAGAATAAAGACAATAACAGACAGAAAGGGCAAAACAGACAGGTTTAGTCAAAAAGGAAAACAAATTTGAGAGTTCGGAGTAAAAGCCTTTTTGCTTCTTGCCACAGTCCCCAGTGCAAAAATTTAAATTCCTCTTTGGGCCATGGTGAAATTTTTTGTCCGTTAGTACAGTTAATACAGTATGAGCTACTGTATGGCGGGTTACCCAAAATGATGCTGCCTTTCATGGCACATTGCCATGCGAGTATCGTCAAAAACTGTACGGGTATCTCGCGGGCCCCGCCCCGTGCCAGATGCACGGTCTTAACGAGTGGACGTATGTCAAACGGTCCTAAGCGGAGGTAGGTGTTTCCTTACTGCTGGCTTGGTGACCAAGGCTACGAATTTTCACTCCCCAAAAAGCATGCGGCCTCCCAATTTTTTTTTTAGTGCACCACTGGGCGGCAGACCCCTTCTTAATGAAACCCACCCGATTTTCCAGTAATTTGAAGCTGCTAGAATTTTTGGCGTATCAATCATCACCAACATTTGGGTCGTAAGATGTATCTATTGGCACCCAAAAGTGAAAAGGGTTTTGGAGAATTTACAAATTTTTTTTAAGTCATGTGAAGCAACACCACCAAACTGGGGGTGAACCTGTTTATATTCTTTGAAGAAAAATAAACTTAATGCCCAGGAACAGAAGGTGATAGGTCTGCCCAAGGAATGTGCAGGTAGCTCCAAAATTCCTTGGTCAGGAGTCCTGATGGGACCAAAAGGTTCCCCTGTAATGTACCTGGCAGTAGATAGGCTGTTTTAAGAGGAGGACATCAAGAAAGGTTCTTGGGAAACCCCTCATTTTGGGGTGGTCGCGGGTGATGGGCTTTAACTTCTCCAAACCGGGGGGGATCACGTGCGGGCCTGTATCAAGTCAAAGATAACATTAACCCTTTTTTACAGGACATCTGCAAATGATTAGACAGCTGGTAAGTTTCTGCAATGGTCCTGAGAACACTATTGAAACTTTAAAGTACATTTTGAAGGGGTAAAAATTGGTGTAACCCAATAAAGTCAGGGTGAATCACTGCCATTAAGGAAAGTGGGTGCAGGAGGGAAGAGGAGCGATTGGTGGAATGATGATGTAAAGAGAGTAGTAAGGGAGAAAAAGTTAGCATATGAGAAGTTTTTACAAAGTAGAAGTGATGCAAGGAGGGAAGAGTATATGGAGAAAAGAGAGAGAAGTTAAGAGAGTGGTTGAAGCAATGTAAAAAAGAGCCAAATGAGAGAGTGGGTGAGATGTTATCAACAAATTTTGTTGAAAAAAAGAAAAAGTTTTGGAGTGAGATTAACAGTTAAGAAAGCCTAGAGAACAAATGGATTTGTCAGTTAAAAATAGGAGAGGAGAGTTATTAAATGGAGAGGTAGAGGTTTTGGGGAAAGATGGAAGGAATATTTTGAGGAATTGTTAAATGTTGATGAAGATGGGGAAGCTGTGATTTCGTGTATAGGGCAAGGAGGAATAACATCTTGTAGGAGTGAGGAAGAGCCAGTTGTGAGTGTGGGGGAAGTTCGTGAGGCAGTAGGTAAAATGAAAGGGGGTAAGGCAGCCGGGATTGATGGGATAAAGATAGAAATGTTAAAAGCAGGTGGGGATATAGTTTTGGAGTGGTTGGTGCAATTATTTAATAAATGTATGGAAGAGGGTAAGGTACCTAGGGATTGGCAGAGAGCATGCATAGTTCCTTTGTATAAAGGCAAAGGGGATAAAAAAGAGTGCAAAAAAATTATAGGGGGATAAGTCTGTTGAGTGTACCTGGTAAAGTGTATGGTAAAAGTTATAATTGAAAGAATTAAGAGTAAGACGGAGAATAGGATAGCAGATGAACAAGGAGGCTTTAGGAAAGGTTTGGGGTGTGTGGACCAGGTGTTTTACAGTGAAACATATAAGTGAACAGTATTTAGATAAGGCTAAAGAGGTCTTTGTGGCATTTATGGATTTGGAAAAGGCGTATGACAGGGTGGATAGGGGGGCAATGTGGCAGATGTTGCAAGTGTATGGTGTAGGAGGTAGGTTACTGAAAGCAGTGAAGAGTTTTTACGAGGATAGTGAGGCTCAAGTTAGAGTATGTAGGAAAGAGGGAAATTTTTTCCCAGTAAAAGTAGGCCTTAGACAAGGATGTGTGATGTCACCGTGGTTGTTTAATATATTTATAGATGGGGTTGTAAGAGAAGTAAATGCGAGGGTCTTGGCAAGAGGCGTGGAGTTAAAAGATAAAGAATCACACACAAAGTGGGAGTTGTCACAGCTGCTCTTTGCTGATGACACTGTGCTCTTGGGTGATTCTGAAGAGAAGTTGCAGAGATTGGTGGATGAATTTGGTAGGGTGTGCAAAAGAAGAAAATTAAAGGTGAATACAGGAAAGGACTAAGGTTATGAGGATAACAAAAAGATTAGGTGATGAAAGATTGAATATCAGATTGGAGGGAGAGAGTATGGAGGAGGTGAACGTATTCAGATATTTGGGAGTGGACGTGTCAGCGGATGGGTCTATGAAAGATGAGGTGAATCATAGAATTGATGAGGGAAAAAGAGTGAGTGGTGCACTTAGGAGTCTGTGGAGACAAAGAACTTTGTCCTTGGAGGCAAAGAGGGGAATGTATGAGATTTATAGTTTTACCAACGCTCTTATTTGGGTGTGAAGCGTGGGTGATGAAATGTTGCAGCGAGGAGAAGGCTGGAGGCAGTGGAGATGTCATGTCTGAGGGCAATGTGTGGTGTGAATTAATGCAGAGAATTCGTAGTTTGGAAGTTAGGAGAAGGTGCGGGATTACCAAAACTGTTGTCCAGAGGGCTGAGGAAGGATTGTTGAGGTGGTTCGGACATGTAGAGAGAATGGAGCGAAACAGAATGACTTCAAGAGTGTATCAGTCTGTAGTGGAAGGAAGGCGGGGTAGGGGTCGGCCTAGGAAGGGTTGGAGGGAGGGGGTAAAGGAGGTTTTGTGTGCGAGGGGCTTGGACTTCCAGCAGGCATGCGTGAGCGTGTTTGATAGGAGTGAATGGAGACAAATGGTTTTTAATACTTGACGTGCTGTTGGAGTGTGAGCAAAGTAACATTTATGAAGGGATTCAGGAAAACCGGCAGGCCGGACTTGAGTCCTGGAGATGGGAAGTACAGTGCCTGCACTCTGAAGGAGGGGTGTTAGTGTTGCAGTTTAAAAACTGTAGTGTAAAGCACCCTTCTGGCAAGACAGTGATGGAGTGAATGATGGTGAAAGTTTTTCTTTTTCGGGCCACCCTGCCTTGGTGGGAATCGGCCGGTGTGATAATAAAAAAAAAAATAATTAATAATGTCTGATCAAAGAAGAGAAAGGTAGCTGCATCCTTTCAAAGATACGGTACTATGTACCCCAAGCAGCTCTTCTTGCTTTTTACCAATCTCTCATTTACCCTTACCTCACCTATGGTATTTATGCATGGGGCTCAACTACAGCAAATCACCTTAAACCTTTAATAACCCAACAAAAAGCTGCAGTGCGATTGATTACCAACTCCTGCACTAGACAGCACACTCCACTGCATTTTAAGACCCTTAACTTGCCTAACATACAAAATGCCCACACTTATTATGGAATATCTTTTTCAAAGGGTAATGAAACCAAAAGTATGAAATTTGATGGAAAACGTGGAAATATTCTCTCACGAAGTTGGCAGTTTCTGCGATATTTACGCATCGGTGACTTCACCCACTTTGAGCCCAATTTTGGGCCGATTCAATTGTTCCAGTCAACAAAACTCATTACTATTTCATTAGTACTTCTTTCATTCCATTGATAGTGTACAAGAAACTGCCCATTTACCTATTTTAACTACCTAAGAAAGTGATCAGAAATTGGTAATTTGGCCAATTTCACACAAAATTCAAGGCCAATTTCAAAATAGGGTATAGAATAAACAAGGCAAACATTCCTGGCACTAAAATAACATTTTGTCTGTTCAGTAGTCATGTCTCCAGGCTCTTCTTATATTACGCTTGTTTTCAGTTTTGAATTTTTATTAACACAAAAAAAAAACACAGAAGATTTACTGTGATGCAGACTACTGCATTATTGTAATAATTCTACAAATAATATCAGTGACTTAATGAAGGCATATTAGACCTACCAGCTGATGTGAATTAGACATGTGACATGAATTGTTTACTCTTGAACATCGGCAAAAATCTAACATTTCTGCTACTTTGAGCTCAATTTCAAGCTACTTTCAGTCTCAAAACCAATCAAAGTCATCTCTATTCCTGTAATATATCTTCCATTCTATCAAACCAGATCAAGAAAATGAGAATACACCCACAAAAATTATATGAAAATACACTGCAACAACGCTATTTTATACCAAAATCAAGGTTAAAGTTTTTCTCCCCATTAGGCACTGCACAGGGCAGGATTATTTTTATATGGTGCATAATTTCCTCATCGACCCATTCTCTTCTATCTAGGTCCAAATTTACTATTCACTGCTTATCTGAGTTGAGCTCGTGGTGTAGAACTATGGCACAAACAGAGACTGCAAACCCGTAGAACTATGACACAGACAATGCAAGAGTTAATCATGTCCCCAGGCCTCTCCTATATTACACATGCCTTCTATTTTGAATACATCACACAAAAAAAATTGAAGAGTTGTCCTTTTTCTCGAATAATAAAATATAAACCAGAATGATTGCTCATGGTTTAAGGTGTCCCAATAATTGAATCGGACCTAGTAAATACCCACAAAACAGACTAAAGGGTGTAAGAGACAGATGTCCTCAAGAAAATTCACAAGCTGTGTAGAGGGTCATCTGAACTGTGTTGTCAGGATGCTTCTGCAAGATAGTGATTAAATAAATGATGGTAAAAGTATTTTCCCCATATCTCTGTCATCTCATTAACTTTAAAATTCACAGGACTGACTGTTACCTGGTAAATGTTAATATTTATACGAATAACCAAAACATATGAGATCTGAGTGTGGAAAATTAATGAGCACACCGTGAAGCAATATAGTCAAGCACTAAGTTTATTACTGTGTATAAGACTGCACATATCCTGGGGCTATTACTGTGTAAGACTGCACATATCCTGGGGTTATTACTGTAAGACTGCACATATCCTGGGGATATTACTGTAAGACTGCACATATCCTAGGGCTATTACTGTGTGTAAGATTGTACATATCCTGGGGTTATTACTGTGTAAGAGTGCACATATCCTGGGGTTATTACTGCATAAGACTGCACATATGCTGGGGTTATTACTGTGCAAGATGGCACATATCCTGGGGCTATTAATGTGTGTAAGACTGCACATAACCTGGGGATAATACTGTAAGACTGCACATATCCTAGGGTTATTACTGTGTGTAAGATTGTACATATCCTGGGGTTATTACTGTGTGTAAGAGAGCACATATCCTGGGGTTATTACTGTGTAAGACTGCACATATGCTGGGGTTATTACTGTGCAAGATGGCACATATCCTGGGGTTATTACTGTGTGTAAGACTGCACAAATCCTTGGGTTATTACTGTGTAAGACTGCACATATCCTGAGGGTATTACTGTGTTTAAGATTGCACATATCCTGGGGTTATTACTGTGTGTAAGACTGCACATATCCTGGGGTTATTACTGTGTGTAAGATTTCACATATCCTGGGGCTATTACTGTAAGACTGCACATATCCTGAGGGTATTAGTGTGTGTAAGACTGCACATATCCTGGGGTTATTACTGTGTGTAAGATTGCACATATCCTTGGGTTATTACTGTGTAAGACTGCACACATCCTGAGGGTATTACTGTGTAAGACTGCACATATCCTGAGGGTATTACTGTGTTTAAGACTGCACATATCCTGGGGTTATTACTGTGTGTAAGACTGCACATATCCTGGGGCTATTAATGTGTGTAAGACTGCACATATCCTGGGGTTATTACTGTGTGTAAGATTTCACATATCCTGGGGTTATTACTGTAAGACTGCACATATCCTGAGGGTATTAGTGTGTGTAAGACTGCACATATCCTGGGGTTATTACTGTGTGTAAGACTGCACATATCCTGGGGCTATTAATGCGTGTAAGACTGCACATATCCTGGGGTTATTACTGTAAGACTGCACATATCCTGAGGGTATTAGTGTGTGTAAGACTGCACATATCCTGGGGTTATTACTGTGTGTAAGATTGCACATATCCTGGGGGTATTACTGTGTAAGATTGCACATATCCTGGGGCTATTACTGTAAGACTGCACATATCCTGGGGTTATTACTGTGTGTAAGACTGCACATATCCTGGGATTATTACTGTGTGTAAGACTACACATATCCTGGGGATATTACTGTGTAAGACTGCACATATCCTGGGGCTATTACTGTAAGACTGCATATCCTGGGGTTATTACTGTGTAAGATGGCACATATCCTGGGGCTATTACTGTGTGTAAAACTCCACATATCCTGGGGTTATTACTGTGTGTGAGATTGCACATCCTGGGGTTATTACTGTGTGTAAGACTGCACATATCCTGGGGATATTACTAAGATTGCACATTTTTTTTTTCAACAAGTCGGCCGTCTCCCACCGAGGCAGGGTGACCCCAAAAAAAAAAGATTGCACATATCCTGGGGATATTACTGTGTGTAAGACTGCACATATCCTGGGGATATTACTGTGTGTAAGACTGCACATATCCTGAAGGTATTACTGCATAAGATTGCACATATCCTGGGGCTATTACTGTGTATAAGATTGCACATATCCTAGGGATATTACTGTAAGACTGCACATATCCTGGGGATATTACTGTGTGTAAGACTGCACATATCCTAAGGTTATTACTTCTCTACTGAGCCAAGACTGTATCCTAGGACAGCATCATTTGTTTTCTTCTTCAATTTACATTATTTGAAAGATGTGGAAAAATGTGAAGCGTTCTAACAATTTAACCGATAGTAAAGGTTCCTTTACCTTTAATAGTTATGCCTGAGGCCATGTTTTCCTGATGACAACCTGGTCAACCAGACTCTTGGTGATAGTAGCCCAGATGCCTACATACCTATCACAATCTGGCTGATCAGACACTAAGAGTCAGGGAGGTCTACCTGTTACATGCAGGTAGTGAGGGAGGTCTATCTGTTACATGCAGGTAGTGAGGAAGGTCTACCTGTTACATGCAGGTAGCGAGGGAGGTCTACCCATTACATGCAGGTAGTGAGGGAGGTCTACCTGTTACATGCAGGTAGCAAGGGAGGTCTATCTGTTACATGCAGGTAGTGAGGGAGGTCTACCTGTTACATGCAGGTAGTGAGGAAGGTCTACCGGATATTTGCAGGTAGTAAGGGTGGTCTATCCAAATTTCGTTCACCCTAACTTCGTTCCAGCAGTATTTCTAATATCCATCAGTGTTGAGGTTTTCGAGTATAGGACTGTGAGTGTTAACACATTATTCTGTGTGACTGCAGCACCCTGCTTCCACAGGATTTATTCAACACCTTCCCTAATTTTCACAGCAGTAAGTTATTATTGCAGTGAACAGATTGAGAACCAGGCCTTCAAGTATCCCTCTCTCTTCTCCATTAAATGAGGGACTTGAGCTAGAGCCCACCACAGCCATGCTGGTGTGGGATTCATCTGAAAAACCTACATTTTGTATGGGTTGTAGTGTGTTCAGCAGAAGTTTGTGGTTACAGGAAAGTGGATAAAGGGAGGGAAGAAGAACAGTGATTGGTGGAATGATGATGTAAAGAGTAGTAAGAGAAAAAGTTAGCATATGAGAGGTTTTTACAAAGTAGAAGTGATAGAAGGAGGGAGGAGTATATGGAGAGAAAAGGAGAGGTTAAGAGAGTGGTGCAACCATGCAAATGAAAAGCAAATGACAGAGTGAATGAGATACTATCAAGAAATTTTGTCGAGAATAAGAAAAAGTTTTGGTGTGAGATTAATAAGTTGAGAAAGCCTAGGGAATGCATGGATTTGATAGTTAAAAATAGGCGAGGAGAGTTATCAGACAGAGAGTTAGAGGTATTGGGAAGATGGAGGGAATATTCTGAGGAACTGCTGAATGTTGATGAAGATAGGGAAGCTGTGATTTCGTGCGCTGTCCAGAGAGGTATAATATAATGTAGGAGTGAGGAAGAGCCAGTTGTGAGTGTGGGGGAGGTGAGTGAGAGGGTAGAATGAGACGTGGTAACACAACTGGAATTGATGGGATTAAAACAGAAATATATAAAAAGCAGGTGGGGATATAGTTTTGGAGTGGTTGGTGCTTTTATTTAATAAATGTAAGAATAAAGGTAAGGTACCTAGTGACTGGCAGAGGGTGTGCATAGTCCTTTTGTATAAAGGCAAAGGGGCCAGAAGAGAGTACAAAAATTATAGGGGAATCAGCCTGCTGAGTATATCAGATAAAGTGTATGGTAGAGTTATTATTGAAAGAATTAAGAGTACGACAGAGCAGGATCGCAGATGAACAAGGAGGCTTTAGGAAGGAAAGGGGATGTGAAGACCAAGTATATACAGTAAAGCATAAAGGTTAACAGTATTTATATAAGAGTAAAGAGGTTTTTGTTACATTTATGGGTTTGGAAAAGGCCTATGATAGGGTATAGAGGGGGTAATGTGGCAGATGTTGCAAATGTATGGGATAGGTGGTAGGCTACTGAGAGCAGTGAAGTTTTTATGAAAATAGTGAGACTCAGGTTAGAGTACATAGGAGAGAGGGAGATTATTTCCCAGTAAAAGTATTCCTTAGACAAGGATGTGTGATGTCACCATGGTTGTTCAATATATTTATAAATGGGGATGTAAGAGAAGTGAATGCTTGGATGTTGGCAAGAGGTGTGGGATAAAAAGATGAAGAATCTAACACAAAGTGGGAGTTGTCACAGTTGCTTTTTGCTGATGACATTGTGCTTTTGGGAGATTCTGAATAGAAGCTGAAGAGGTTGGTTACCAAGTTTGGAAGGATAGGTAAAAGAAGGCAATTAAAAGTGAACATAGAATGAGTAAGGTGAAGAGGATAACAAAAAAAAATTAGGTAATGAAAGGTTGGATATCAGATTGGAGGGAGGGAGTATGGAAGAAGTGAATATATTCAGATATTTGGGAGTGGACTTGTCAGCAGATAGGTCTATGAAAGATAAGGTGAATCACAGAATTGATGAGGGGGAAAACGTGAGTGGTGCATTGAAGAGTCTGTGGAGACAAAGGACGTTATCCATGGAGATAGAGAGAGGAATGTATGAGAGTATAATTAAGCCAATGGTTTTATATGGATGTTGTGGCATGTAAAGAGTACGTAACTTTTATTCAGCACATGTATACACCCTCATTGAAAGGCTATGTCCCCTAACCAGTGAACCGGTACTAGGGTCAGACAATGGGGCCCCGTTGTTCGATCAGTACCCAGGTTCAGCCAATGAGTAGATCGTTTGGCAATAGCAGAGGTGTTGTGGGCACCACCCGCCTGTCTGCCCTTGTCATTTCCATTCTAGAGCTGGTTGAAGCACGGTCTGCTCTCTAGTGGCATCTATTCTGCCTTGCTTACCGTGGCATGCACTAATACCTATTGTTGTACATAGTGTATATAGTGTACATACTTCTGTTCTTACTTGGTGAAAGGATAATATAAATCAAAAGTTTTTCTGCTGTGTTTATTTTGCTCCCTTTACACCCAGGATAACAGGCCTATGAATTCCTGGGTTGTAATAGATATGAAGCACATGTGGTGAATGTTGCAACAACGAGAAAGATAGAGGCAGTGGAGATGTCATGTCTGAGGGCAATGTGTGGTGTGAATATTATGCAGAAAATCCAGAATTTGGAAATTAGAAGGTGGTGTGGGGTTACTAAAAGTATTATCCAGAGGGCTGAGGAAGGGTTGTCGAGGTGGTTTGGACATTTAGAGAGGCTGGAATAAAACAGAATGACGTGGAGAGTAAATAAATCTGTAGTGGAAGGAAGGCAGGGTAGGGGTCAACCTAGGAAAGGTTGGGGGAAGAGGTAAAGGTGGTTTTGCATAAGAGGGGCTTGTATTTCCTGCAAGCATGCATTAGCGTGTTAGATAGGAGCAAGTGGAGACGAATGGTTTTTATGACTTGACATGTTGTTGGGATGTGAGCAAAATAACATCTATGAAAGGATTTGGGGAAACCGGCAGGTCGGAGGTGGGAAGTACAGTGCCTGCACACTGAAGGAGGAGTGTTGATGTTGCAGTTTTTTAACTGCAGTGTAGGCACACCTCTGGCAAGACAGTGATGGAGTGAGTGTTGATGAAAGCGTTTCTTCTTTTTCGGGTCATCATGTCTTGGTGGGAAATGGCTGACGAATTAGTAAAAAAAAAACAGTATATGGTCTCCATACATTTTCTAGCTCAGTTATCTCTGATGCTTTGAAAGATGCAGCAAACACAGGACATTTTAGTGTCATAAAAACACTGTTAATTTGAACGGCACCATCAATAAAATGGTCATTCTTGTTTTGAAATGTCTCATATTCCAGCCTGTCATTTTCCTGGCTTTTACAGCATCCGCCACACTTGGTCCACTAAAATGACACATCATTGGACAATTATTCATAAGTCATTTAGTTGTTCCTTCTGTTCTCTGTGATTCTCTGTCTGCATTCTGTATGCTACACTGTACTTGTTTTGAATTCTTCAATCTTCACATATGAATGCAACAGAAATTTATCACCATAGAACAGTTTTTCATTTACCTACTGGAAAATTTTGATGACAGCTGATTATAATTTTTGTCTTTTCTACAAAAGTGACTTTTAGCTTCTTTTTTAGCAAGGCCCTCAAAAGATGATACAAAACAATGACTGCTCTTATTACTTTACAATGAACTTATTACTTTACAATGACTGGGTTTTGTTTTACTTACTACCACTCTGTAATCTGTATATTAGAAACTTCACATACTTTTCCTGTAATACTAGCCTAACCTAACCTCACTCTCTGGGCTACCATTCCATGGTCACAATTGTCTAATACCATTTGCAAAATCCTTGTAGATTGCCTTTCCCTTCCCAAGCCTCAGCGACTTTCTCATATGTTTTCTTGGTTGTGACATCCATTATCTTCCTACTCTAAATCTACAATGACTTGGGCTGTGAAGGTCATAATTATCCATAAAACTGGTGCCTCAGCAACCCTTCAAATAAATTTACTGGTGAGTAAGTTTTGTCTTCACTCTGCTGGCTCTAACATTTAACCTGAATCTAAGCTCCTCTTCCAAAGTAAATTGAGTACTCATGCTAACCATAATTTGCATAATTTCTGAAATAAACCCAGGTACTGTGAGCATGTGTATTTCTCATCTGAGGTCCACAGGACTTGTAGGGTCTGCGGAGTTCATGAAAAAAATTACCTTGGTCTTCAACTCTCATAGCAGTGAAAGGATCATTGAAAACTGATACATGTATGGTTTTGCTTATGTCTTTCTTTTTACCAGTGAAAAATCTTCAAGTAGAGCATCAATATTGTAAGAAGCTTTTTACATGGACTCTGCACACATGAAAAAATATTTAGGATACTTCTTAATTTTTTGAATGCCTCTTTTGTTCCTTCTGTGTTTTTATCTGGGATGAATGACTTAGTTTCTGTTCTACATCAGTAACTTCTTGATGTACATTTTCTTTCTTTTGTCACATTCCTCTGCATTAAACAGTTCCACAACCGTTTCCTTCTTCTGTAAAGTCTTCGACAATGACCAGTTTTTAGGTGTTCTCAAATGGACATATTTGACACAGAGTTTATGTGCTTCTTCATACAGGTTGGGTGTCATTCATTGTTTAGGACAGTTCCCCAGGGAATACTTGCTACTGTAGCTCTTGTTTATGTTGTTCAAATCAGTTCTTGGATTGTTGAAGTTGAATTTACCAAGTCTGGCCTCACTGAGTTGACTATTGCTTAGGTTCTCTCTCTTCATCTACACATATTTAGGTTTTGTTTGACTTCAGTGATCTGATGTAAGTATTGGAGACTGTTCTCTCCATGATAACAGAAGGTCAAATCCAGTGTACTTTCCTTTCTAGTAGGTTTGGTTTCTCTTGGCTCAAAGCAAATTTTAGGGGTTTTGGAGTTCCCCCGTATACACCTTTTAACTGAGAACTTCCTGAATATTTTGGTATAATGGTGTTTGCCTACCCTACACAGTACATAATTCATATAAATTTGTTATACATGGAACATTACATGATATTTTGATATTTTACCATGAACATTTAAACTGGCTCACTGTCGACCGATTAAAAATAGCTCCCCTTCTCAATAACTCACCTATAGTACATATACTCCAAAAACTCAACCACCCAAAAAAAGTTTTTTGCACACGGATAAAACTACTTGTAGCCAGTGGCAGACCTATGGTTTGAAAACCAAAGGACCAAAAAAGTTCAATCCCAAAAATCCCCAAATACAGTGGCCCCCCCGTTTTTTCGAGTCCCCCCGCAACGAAAAATTTCGCCTCATGGGGGTATTTTCGTATAAAACATGGACTCGCTTTTCATAGGTTGACTCGCGAGCGTATTTCTCCGGGACGCAAACGCACGGCGGGGCCCAGGGCAGCAGCCTTTGGGCATTGTTTACCAGTGACGAAGGTCCCCCTCGCGTGCTCCACAAAATATTTCTAATTTTCCATTTTTTTTTAGTGCTTGAAGTACTAAAAAAGCTACCAGGGTCCAAAGAAAGCTCCTAGTCCCAACCCCTGGGGAAAAAAGGGTGAAAAAAAACGATTAATTTAAAAAACCTCTTTGAACAATAGAAAGGGGACAATGTGGCCGAACTGCCAGGAGTAAAAAAACCCCTCCCAAAACCTTATGTTCCATAGTGGCCAAAGAAAAATTAAATAAAGGTGCGTTTTTGCAAAGGGAGAACATGCTGACAAAAGGGAATCACCAGTACGGGAAAGGTTGAGAATTATTTTTGGGGTTTTGGGAAAAATGAGAAACAATTACAGGAGATCCCTTTGATTCTTTTATTGTGAAGAGCAACACATGCAGCCAGAACTTGCTGCAGAGGGGAGGAGAGAGAGGGAAGAAGGGCCTTCTTAAAATTAAAGAGTTTTTTACTATGTGGGGTAAGAGGGGAAAGTTTTATGTGAGAAAACTTCCCCCTAAAAAGGGTTTGTTGTAACCCGGGTTGGGCAAATGTCAGTGAAAAGTCTTGGGCCATTTTGGGAAGTGTTAAAGAGACCCCAGAAACAGAGCTCCTCCCACATTTATTTTTGAGACAGGACTCCAGTGACTCAAAAAGGGGTCCTAGGGGCATTAAGAAACAGAAAGAGAAGCAACCCCAGAAAACAAAGGGTACCGAGGTTATGGAAGGGGGATTCCCCTTCCCAAACATAAACAATCCCTCTCTCTCCTCCCCCGTCTCCCATACACTAAGAAGAATCTCCAAAAAGGAAGTGTTATGCTGTTAATTTTCATCATCATTTCCCCTTGTATTGTTTTTGCACATGTAATTTATGTTTTAAAAAATTTTTTTTTTTTTAAAACTTCTGGAGTCGGCGGTTAATTGATTTAATTATTTTTTTATGGGGAAAAAAATTTATTCGAAATCATAAATTTTTTTTTAATAACGGCCAGGGAAAGGATTTAAATTCAACAATGAGGGGCCACTGTAAATGGAAAAGTTTGGGCATGTTTCTTCACTTTTGTCCTATTTGCCTAGCAGTAAGTCCAAAAAATGGGGTTTTACACAGCTGTTGGGGTGGCATTCGGGTAAAGGTAAAACATGGGCTAATTCCCTAAAAACCTGTTTTCCTATTCACCTTAAAAAGGGAGGACCGAGGTCGTGGGCTGGGGGCAAGTGGCACTGGGGGGAAAATAAAGTACCCTAAAACTGAGCCCAAAAACAGTGGGGTCAAAAAAGAAATAAACTTGGGTAACAAAAAGAAATGCTATCTTTTTTTTTCAACAAACAAGTCAATACAAGTAGTACCCTTTTGCCAGGATATGGGGATCTCAACCTCCCAAATGTGCCCATACCCTGACTGCTTGAAGTGCGATGACAGCAACTGCTGGGGCCGCCTTCGAAAATCACAACTGAAAAAAAGGAAAAAAAAAAATTTACAAGCTTTTTAAAATGAAACAAAATTTTTTAGTTTTTACTGAAGCCCTTTTGGGAAAAGGGAATAAAGCTTAAAGCTTTTTTTATTAATTTTATTATTATTATTATATTATTTTATTATTTTTTTTCAACAAACCGGGGGATCCCACCGGGGGGGTCCCCAAAAAAAAAAACGAAAGATTCTCCTTTTTCATTAGTAATTTTTACGGAGAAAAGGTTTTCAGCCCCTTGCTCCCGGCTTTTAGTCGCCTCTTCAAAACCGGCTTTTGGAGGAAAAAATTCTGTTCCCCTTTCCCCCCGGAGATAAGAAGGAAAAAAACAAAATAAGAATAGAAAGAAAATTTGAAGAAAACCCAAAGGGGGGTGTGTATATTGGCTTGTACATTAAAAGTGTATGTGACCTAAATGTAAGTAAAGTAAACAAGCCATACCTGAAACTTGCATTTTCATGAGACGAAAAAAGGGCACCAGCAAACCTACCATATGAAAACAATTTCAGGGTTTCGTTTTACACCCCTTGGCAGGATGGAGTACCCCCCTGGGGGGGTTGCTGCTACCAACCACGCCAGGTTATTTTTATTATTATTTTTTTGGTAGTAGGGTTTTAGACAGAAAACCACCCCGGGAAATACACCCCCTGCCAATACTGTGAAACAGAAACCTGTAACTGTTTTACATGAGGTAGGATTGCTGGTGTCTTTTTCTGTCTCAAAACATGCTGAAAAGGGATTTCTTGCTACTCCAAATTACACTTTGGGCACACTTCCAAAGCCCTGCATATTTAATATACTACATCTAGGTTTTTCTCCTTTTTTTTAAATAGTCTTGTTCTTCTTTTTCTTCTATTTTCCAGGGAAGTGGAAAAGAATCTTTCCCCTGTAAACCCTGCGTGTTTTATGAGGCGACTAAAAACCCGGGGGGGAATGGGCTAGTAACCCCTTCCCGTAGAATTTACTAAAAAAGAGAAGAAGAAAAAAATTTTTAAAAATGGGAGCTTTTAATTGCATGGTGTAATGGGTGACAAAAACAGATGATTGCCTTTTTTATGAATGAAAAAAAGTCGGGTGTCCCGGCCCTAAGCGAAACAAAGCTGAAGGGGGGAAGGGGGTTTTTGGTGGGGGGAAAAAAATGAGATTAAATCTGGTACTGAGAGAGTTTGAGCTAAGGAAGGGTAGCTAATGTTGAAGGGCAGTTTGGAAGGGGAAAAGAGAATATGAATGTGTAAATTCAAGGATTATGTGGGTTAAAATAAAGGGGGATGCGAAAAGGGGTCATAAATAAGCGTGATGCCCTGGAGAAAAGAGAGGAATGTAGAGGGAAAGAGAGAGATTTGGGAGATGCTAAGTGAATGATGGGGAAACCTTTTAAACCCAAATGGAAAAGTAATTGTGGTAGGGGACCTGAATGCTAAAGTAGGAGAAACTTTTAGAGAGGGTGTGGTAGGTAAGTTTGGGGTGCCAGGTGTAAATGATAATGGGAGCCCTTTGATTGAACTTTGTATAGAAAGGGGTTTAGTTATAGGTAATACATATTTTAAGAAAAAGAGGATAAATAGGTATACAAGATATGACGTAGGGCGAAATGACAGTAGTTTGTTGGATTATGTATTGGTAGATAAAAGACTGTTGAGTAGACTTCCGGATGTACATGTTTATAGAGGGGCCACAGATATATCATCACTTTTTAGTTGTAGCTACACTGAGAGTAAAAGGTAGATGGGATACAAGGAGAATAGAAGCATCAGGGAAGAGAGAG
The DNA here is from genome assembly GCF_026875155.1 of Cherax quadricarinatus. Lineage (NCBI taxonomy): Eukaryota > Metazoa > Arthropoda > Malacostraca > Decapoda > Parastacidae > Cherax > Cherax quadricarinatus. Next base: position 2,193,278 of record NC_069425.1, read on the forward strand.
GTGAAGGTTTATAAACTAAAAGAGGAGGCAGTTAGGGTAAGATATAAACAGCTATTGGAGGATAGATGGGCTAATGAGAGCATAGGCAATGGGGTCGAAGAGGTATGGGGTAGGTTTAAAAATGTAGTGTTAGAGTGTTCAGCAGAAGTTTGTGGATACAGGAAAGTGGGTGCGGGAGGGAAGAAGAGCGATTGGTGGAATGATGTTAAAGAGAGTAGTAAGGGAGAAAAAGTTAGCATATGAGAAGTTTTTTACAAAGTAGAAGTGATGCAAGGAGGGAAGAGTATAGAGAGAAAAAAGAGAGAGGTTAAGAGAGTGGTGAAGCAATGTAAAAAGAGAGCAAATGAGAGAGTGGGTGAGATGTTATCAACAAATTTTGTTGAAAATAAGAAAAAGTTTTGGAGTGAGATTAACAAGTTAAGGAAGCCTAGAGAACAAATGGATTTGTCAGTTAAAAATAGGAGAGGAGAGTTATTAAATGGAGAGTTAGAGGTATTGGGAAGATGGAGGGAATATTTTGAGGAACTGTTAAATGTTGATGAAGATAGGGAAGCTGTGATTTCGTGTATAGGGCAAGGAGGAATAACATCTTGTAGGAGTGAGGAAGAGCCAGCTGTGAGTGTGGGGGAAGTTCGTGAGGCAGTAGGTAAAATGAAATGTTAAAAGCAGGTGGGGATATAGTTTTGGAGTGGTTGGTGCAATTATTTAATAAGTGTATAGAAGAGGGTAAGGTACCTAGGGATTGGCAGAGAGCATGCATAGTTCCTTTGTATAAAGGCAAAGGGGACAAAAGAGAGTGCAAAAATTATAGGGGGATAAGTTGTTGAGTCCTAGGTAATAGGTTGGTAGACAGCAACCGGCCAGGGAGGTACTACCGTCCTGCCAAGTTAGTGTAAAACGAAAGCCTGTAATTGTTTTACATGATGGTAGGATTGCTGGTGTCCTTTTTTCTGTCTCATGAACATGCAAGATTTCAGGTACGTCTTGCTACTTCTACTTACACTTAGGTCACACTACACATACATGTACAAGCATATATATACATACCCTTCTGGGTTTTCTTCTATTTTCTTTCTAGTTCTTGCTCTTGTTTATTTCCTCTTATCTCCATGGGGAAGTGGAACAGAATTCTTCCTCCGTAAGCCATGCGTGTTGTAAGAGGCGACTAAAATGCCGGGAGCAAGGGGCTAGTAACCCCTTCTCCTGAATATATTACTAAATTTGAAAGGAGAAACTTTCGTTTTTCCTTTTGGGCCACCCTGCCTCGGTGGGATACAGCCGGTGTGTTGAAAGAAAGAAGTCTGTTGAGTATACCTGGTAAAGTGTATGGTAGAGTCATTATTGAAGGAATTAAGAGTAAGACGGAGAATAGGATAGCAGATGAACAAGGAGGCTTTAGGAAAGGTACGGGGGGTGTGGACCAGGTGTTTACAGTGAAACATATAAGTGAACAGTATTTAGATAAGGCTAAGGAGGTTTTTGTGGCTTTTATAAATTTGGAAAAGGCGTATGACATAGTGGATAGGGGGGCAATGTGGCAGATGTTGCAGGTGTATGGTGTAGGAGGTAGGTTACTAAAGCAGTGAAGAGTTTTTACGAGGAGAGTGAGGCTCAAGTTAGAGTATGTAGGAAAGAGGGAGATTATTTCCCAGTAAAAGTAGGCCTTAGACAAGGATGTGTGATGTCACCGTGGTTGTTTAATATATTTATAGATGGGGTTCAGGGAAACCGGCAGGCCGGACTTGAGTCCTGGAGATGGGAAGTACAGTGTCTGCACTCTGAAGGAGGGGTGTTAATGTTGCAGTTTAAAAAGCTGTAGTGTAAAGCACCCTTCTGGCAAGATAATGATGGAGTGAATGATGGTGAAAGTTTTTCTTTTTCGGGCCACCCTGCCTTGGTGGGAATCAGCCAGTGTGATAATAATAAAAAAAAAATGGGGTTGTAAGAGAAGTAAATGCGAGAGTCTTGGCAAGAGGCGTGGAGTTAAAAGATAAAGACTCACACATAAAGTGGGAGTTGTCACAGTTGCTCTTTGCTGATGACACTATGCTCTTGGGAGATTCTGAAGAGAAGTTGCAGAGGTTGGTGGATGAATTTGGTAGAGTATGCAAAAGAAGAAAATTAAAAGTGAATACAGGAAAGAGTAAGGTTATGAGGATAACAAAAAGATTAGGTGATGAAAGATTGGATATCAGATTGGAGGGAGAGAGTATGGAGGAGGTGAATGTATTCAGATATTTGGGAGTGGACATGTCAGCAGATGGGTCTATGAAAGATGAGGTGAATCATAGAATTGATGAGGGGAAAAGGGTGAGCGGTGCACTTAGGAGTCTGTGGAGACAAAGAACTTTGTCCTTGGAGGCAAAGAGGGAAATGTATGAGAGTATAGTTTTACCAACGCTCTTATATGGGTGTGAAGTATGGGTGATGAATGTTGCAGCGAGGAGAAGGCTGGAGGCAGTGGAGATGTCATGTCTGGGGGCAATGTGTGGTGTGAATATAATGCAGAGAATTCATAGTTTGGAAGTTAGGAGGAGGTGCGGGATTACCAAAACTGTTGTCCACAGGGCTGAGGAAGGGTTGTTGAGGTGGTTCGGACATGCAGAGAGAATGGAGCGAAACAGAATGACTTCAAGAGTGTATCAGTCTGTAGTGGAAGGAAGGCGGGGTAGGGGTCAGCCTAGGAAAGGTTGGAGGGAGGGGGTAAAGGGGGTTTTTGTGTGCGAGGGTCTTGGACTTCCAGCGGGCATGAGTGAGCGTGTTTGATAGGAGTGAATGGGGACAAATGGTTTTTAATACTTGACGTGCTGTTGGAGTGTGAGCAAAGTAACATTTATGAAGGGATTCAGGGAAACCGGCAGGCCGGACTTGAGTCCTGGAGATGGGAAGTACAGTGTCTGCACTCTGAAGGAGGGGTGTTAATGTTGCAGTTTAAAAACTGTAGTGTAAAGCACCCTTCTGGCAAGACAGTGATGGAGTGAATGATGGTGAAAGTTTTTCTTTTTTGGGGCCACCCTGCCTTGGTGGGAATCGGCCAGTGTGTTAATAAAATATTATTATTATTATTATTATTATTATTATTCAGAACTCCTTGGGATGTGTTAAACCCAGTGATCATGCAGCACCTAGGGAATAAAAGGTCAATATTATAATACATTAGTCACAGAAAGCACTAAAGCAGTAAGGGTATTACAGTGCCTAGGGAATGGGAGGTAATCAAGGTTGGTTCAAGAAGAGCTATAGCTCGGAATTCTTGGACCAAGCTTATTTCAGAAGCATTAAACATTCCCACTGAAGGATATGAATCTCTCAACACACACAACTTGACCTGAGCCTGGATGCCTCCTCACCTCCATTTGCTCTGACCTTTCTTCTGGCTGTCTCCTCTGTTTTCACTAGCCTCGAGGATGGTCCAGGATAGACTGAAACATCATCGTTTATACATTTCCATTGTGTACTTTATGAATAATTCCAGCAGAAATAACCTGATTACAGCTAATACTTCAATGGTAGCATCTTAGTATGACAATCAAAGGTATCATGTTTAATACTGGGCTGGGTGAATGTGTTGAGCATATTTAATTATACCTGCTGCCCAAGTTCACCTAGCAGTAAACAGATATCTGGGTGATAGTCAACCATTGTGGGGAGGATAGTAGTATACCTTTGATACAGGTGGACTTTGAAATGAGATGAGCTAAGATTATTTTATTTATTTATTTATTAACACATCGGCCAATTCCCACCAAGGCAGGGTGGCCCGAAAAATAAAACTTTCATCATTCACTCCATCATTGTCTTGCCAGAGGGGTGCTTTACACTACAGTTATAAAACTGCAACAGCAACAGTTCTTAGCCTGTAAATTCAACTGTGGAAAACAGACTGCCTTATCAAGCAGACTGTGATATCATGGCAGGTGAGCAGGTCAACAGCAACAACAGTCTGGTTGAGGGTTATATAAAAGTTCATTGTGGATTTTTTTACCGTGCAGTGTTCATATTTGCTTAACTAATTTTTTACCTTATTTTATGCTAAAAGTTACTTTATCATAGACTGGTGCATTGCACAATATCCTTATTATCATAAGACTTTATTTTGTTATTAATAATCACACTAGGTAAGTTATTCTCTCCTCACTGCACTGTTCATACCACTAACGTTAAACTGCTGATATCTCTACCTCATCCATCACTTTCCTAATACTACTTCATAGTACATAAATGCTGATACTGACTCTTATTTAAATCTCCTATTATATCAAAATGGTAACTGATGCTTTCTGCACATAACTGCCTATACAGTAGGCCCCGCTTTACGGTGTTTCGCCTATGGTGTTCCGCTAATATGGCGATTTCAAATTATGACCAATACAGTGGTCCCCCGCTTTTCGTAGTTCCCGGCAATCGTAAAATTCGCCAATCATAGGGGTATTTTCGTATAAACATGACTCGCTTTTCATAGGTTGACTCGCGAGTCGTAGTTTGTAAGGGATGCATACCCACGGCGTGAGCCAGGGCGGCAGCCAGTCTGGCATTGTTTACCAGTGAGCGAAGGTCCCCTCACGTGCTCCAGTGAAATATTTCATAATATTCCATTTATTTTAGTGCTTGCAAGTACTAAATAAGCTACCATGGCTCCAAAGAAAGCTCCTAGTGCCAAGCCTGTGGTAAAGAAGGTGAGAAATATGATTGAACTTAAGAAAACCATCATTGAACAATATGAAAGTGGTACAAGTGTGGCCGAACTGTCCAGGATGTATAAGAAACCCTACACAACCTTATGTTCCATAGTGGCCAAGAAAAATGAAATAAAGGATGCTGTTGTTGCAAAGAGAGTAGCTATGCTAACAAAAATGAGATCACCAGTACTGGAAGAGGTTGAGAAGTTATTATTGATGTGGACAAATGAGAAACAATTAGCAGGAGATACTTTATGACTTCGTTTATTTGTGAAAAGGCTAGGCAGTTGCATGAAGATTTGGTAAAGAAATTGCCTGCAAATAGTGGTGAAGTGAGTGAATTTAAGGCCAGTAAAGGCTGGTTTGAGAGATTTAAGAACCGTACTGGCATAGAGTGTGGTAAGGCATGGTGAGGCTGCCAGTTCGGACCACAAGGCGGCTGAAAAATATGTGCATGAATTCCAGGAGTACATAGAGGCTGAAGGACTGAAACCTGAACAAGTGTTCAATTGTGACGAAACAGGCCTCTTTTGGAAGAAAATGCCAAAGAGGACCTTCATTACACAAGAGGAAAAGGCAATGCCAGGACACAAGCCTATGAAAGACAGGCTGACGCTAATGTTCTGTGCTAATGCTAGTGGGGATTTCAAAGTGAAGCCATTACTAGTGTACCATTCTGAAAATCCCAGAGTGTTCAGGAAAAACAATGTTATGAAGAGTAAATTGTGTGAGTTTTGGAAATCTAATAGTAAGGCATGGGTCACGAGGGAAATTTTCGTCGAGTGGTTCAATGAAGTGTTTGGCCCTAGTGTGAAGGAGTATCTCCTGGAAAAGAAATTGGATCTCAAGTGAGTGCTAGTAATGGACAATGCACCTGCTCATCCTCCAAACTTAGATGACCTAATTTTCGAGGAGTTTGGGTTCATCACAGTAAAGTTCTTGCCCCCGAATACCACTCCTCTCCTCCAACCCATGGACCAGCAGGTTATTGCAAACTTTAAAAAACTCTACACAAAAGCAATGTTTCACAGGTGCGAGACTGTGACCACAGACACTCACTTGACCCTAAGGGAATTTTGGAGAGAACACTTCAGCATCCTCCACTGCATAACCCTTATAGGTATGGCTTGGGAGGGAGTGACTACCAGCGGCCTGAGCCAGCCTCACATGTTCCGCCGGTGGCATTGTTTACAAGCCAGCCTCCGCGGTAACATCCATGCATACAATCGGAACATTTCGTATTATTACAGCGTTTTTGGTGATTTTATCTGTAAAATAAGTGACCATGGGCCCCAAGAAAGCTTCTAGTGCCAACCCTGTGGTAAAAAGGGTGAGAAATATTATCGAAATACTGTGGTACCATGGTCAACTGCTGATGCTGCTGCTGCTGTAGCACTGTCAGCTGCTGCTGCTGCTGTAGCACCATCAGCTGCTGCTGCTGCTGCTGCTCTACCACCGTCAGCTGCTGCTGCTGCTGTAGTACCGTTTGCTGCTGCTGTAGCACTGTCAGCTGCTGCTGTAGCACTGTTAGCTGCTGCTGCTGCTGCTGTAGCACTGTCAGCTGCTGCTGCTGCTGCACTGTCAGCTGCTGCTGCTGCTGTAGCACTGTCAGCTGCTGCTGCTGTAGCACCGTCAGCTGCTGCTGCTGCTGTACCACCGTCAGCTGCTGCTGCTGTAGTACTGTCTGCTGCTGCTGTAGCACCATCTGCTGCTGCTGTAGCACTGTCAGCTGCTGCTGTAGCACTGTCAGCTGCTGCTGTAGCACTGTCAGCTGCTGCTGTAGCACTGTCAGCTGCTGCTGCTGCTGCTGCTGTAGCACCGTTGTTGGTGTGGCTTATTGAGAATACCAAGAAACAATTAACCCCAGAGGGTTAGCCACCCAGGATAACCCAAAAAAGTCAGTGTCATCGAAGACTGTCTAACTTATTTCCATTGGGGTCCTTAATCTTGTCTCCCAGGATGCAACCCACACCAGTCAACTAACACCCAGGTGAACAGGGAAAAATGCCTGGAACTAGTGCTCATATTAGTGAATTTAAAGCCAGCAAAGGTTGGTTTGAGAGATTTAAGAATCGTAGTGGCATACACAGTGTGATAAGGCCTGTTCTGGAAAAAAATGCCAAACAGGACCTTACAGTACTCAGGAGGAAAAGGCACTCCCAGGACACAGTGTCTCATCAGTCATTGCTGCATCTTCAATAAAGGTAAGTGTCATTTATTCTTCATTTAGTAGAGTAGTACATGCACAATATATATTGTGCATGTACTACTCTACTATTGTGCATGTATCCTTCTCTTTGTGTGTAGGAAAATGTATATTTCATGTGGTAAATTTTTTTTTTCATACTTTTGGGTGTCTTGCACGGATTAATTTGATTTCCATTATTTCTTATGGGGAAAATTCATTCGCATAACGATAATTTCGCATAACAATGAGCTCTCAGGAACGGATTAATATCGTTATGCGGGGGCCCACTGTATTCCATTCATTTTAGTGCTTGCAAGTGCTAAATAAGTTACCATGACTCCAAAGAAAGCTCCTAGTGCCAAGCCTTTGGTAAAGAAGGTGAGAAATACGACTGAATTTAAGAACATCATTGAACAATATGAAAGTGGTGTACGTGTGGCCGAACTGGCCAGGATGCATAACAAATCCTATACGTACAACCATATCTTCCATCGTGACCAAGAAAAAGGAAATCAAGGAAGCTGTTGTTGCAAAGGGGGTAAATATGCTGACAAAAATGAGATCACCAGTACTCGAAGAGGTTGAGAAGTTATTATTGGTGTGGATAAATGAGAAACAATTAGCAGGAGATACTCTTATGACTTTGTTTATTTGGGCCACCCTGCATTGGTGGGATACGGCTGGTGTGTTGAAAGAAAGAAAAGATATACAGTGGACCCCCGGTTAACGATATTTTTTCATTCCAGAAGTATGTTCAGGTGCCAGTACTGACCGAATTTCAAATAAGGAATACAGTGGAACCTCAAAAATCGAACTTTCTTCGGTCCAGAAGGCTGTTCGAGTGCCACTAACGAACGAATTTATTCCCATCAGAAATAATGTAAATTAGATTAGTCCATTTCAGACCCCCAAACATACACATATAAACGCACTTACATAATAGGTCGCATTGGGAGGTGATCGTTAAGAGGGGCTCCACTCTGTGTGTGTGTGTGTGTGTGTGTGTGTGTGTGTGTGTGTGTGTGTGTGTGTGTGTGTGTGTGTGTGTGTGTGGTGTGTGTGTGTGTGTAATATATATATATATAGATATATATATATATAGATAATAAAATATATATATATATATATATATATATATATATATATATATATATATATATATATATATATATACATATATACATATAAATATTATATATATATATATAATAATTATATATATAATATATATATATTAATATAAATATAAATACATATATATATATATATATATATATATATATATATATATATTATATATATAATATATAATATATAATATATATATATATATATATATATATAGATATATATATATATATATATATATAAAATATATTATATATATATATATATATATATATATATAATATATATATATAAATATAATAGATATAAATATATATAGATATATAAATATATATATAAATATATATAGATATAAATATATATATATATATATTTTATATATTTTATATATATATATATATATATAATATATAATATATATATATAATATATATATATATATATATATACAGTGGACCCCCGGTTCCCGATATTAATCTGTTCCAGAGAGCTCATCGTAAACCATAAATATCGGAAAGCGAATCAATTTTCCCCATAAGAAATAATGGAAATCAAATTTCCGTGCAAGACACCCAAAAGTATGAAAAAAAAAAAACTTTTACCACATGAAATATTAAGTTTAATGCAATAGAATAATTACAATAACAACAATAACAATGGATTAATAACAATAGAATATAACTGACACTTACCTTTAATGAAGATCTGGTGATGATTGATGGGATGGGAGGAGGAGTGTGTGTTGAACCTATTGCATAGAAGGGGAATCCCCCTCCAGTAGCACTGGAGGTATCAAGTCTTTTTCCGGGGTTACTTCCCTTCTTCTTTTAATGCCACTAGGACCAGCTTGAGAGTCGCTGGACTTCTGTCGCACAACATAACTGTCCATAGAGACCTGTACCTCCCATTCCTTTATGACTTTCCTAAAGTGGTTCACAACAGTGCCATTGTACAGGTTGCCAACACGGCTTGCAGTAGCTGCCTGAGGGTGATTTTCATCAAAAAAGCTTTTCACTTCAAGCCACTTTGCACACATTTCCCTAATCTTTGAAGTAGGCAACTGCTTCACTTTCTCTATCCCCTCTTCCGAAGCAGTTTCCTCAGGTCTGGCCTCTTGCTGTTGAAGATGATCTAGCAGTTCATCAGTGATTAGTTCGTCATTGTCCTCATCCACCAACTCTTCCACATCCTCCCCACTAACCTCCAACCCCAAGGACTTCCCCAATGCCACTTTCGTACTTTGCAATTACCTCTTTCTTCATTTCAATAGTCAGTAGCACCCTTGGTCTGGAAGGGTTGGCACTAGAAGCTTTCTTGGGGCCCATGGTAACTTATTTTGCAGAAACAAGCACCAAAAACAGTGATAATATGGATAATATGGAATGTACTGAATGTATCCTTTGATGCGCGCACACTGGCTGGCTTGTAAACACTGGTACACACGAGGGAGTTCAGGCCATAATTGGACACGTCTCGTAAGAATTGTATCGCATACCGGGTTTTGTATCGGGAAGCGAGGCAAAATTTTTTCGATCAAATGCATCGGCAACCGAATTTATAGGATACCGGCAACATCGGGAACCAAGGGTCCACTGTATATATGTATGTATGTATATATATGTATATATATATATATATATGTATTATATATGTATATATATATTATAATATATATATATATAATATATATATATATATATATATATATATATATATATTATATATATATATATATATATTATACAGTGGACCCCCGCTTAACAATCACCTCCAAATGCGACCAATTATGTAAGTGTATTTATGTAAGTGCGTTTGTACGTGAATGTTTGGGGGTCTGAAATGGACTAATCTACTTCACAATATTCCTTATGGGAAAAAATTCGGTCAGTACTGGCACCTGAACATACTACTGGAATGAAAAAAGTTCGTTAACCGGGGGTCCACTGTATATATATATATATATATACAGTGGACCCCCAGTTAATGATATTTTTTCACTCCAGAAGTATGTTCAGGTGCCAGAATTTGTTCCCATAAGGAATATTGTGAAGTAGATTAGTCCATTTCAGACCCCCAAACATACACGTACAAACGCACTTACATAAATACACTTACATAATTGGTCGCATTCGGAGGTGATCGTTATGCAGGAGTCCACTGCATTTTTTTTATTTTTATTATCACACTGGCCGATTCCCACCAAGGCAGGGTGGCCCGAAAAAGAAAAACTTTCACCATCATTCACTCCATCACTGTCTTGCCAGAAGGGTGCTTTACACTACAGTTTTTAAACTGCAACATTAACACCCCTCCTTCAGAGTGCAGGCACTGTACTTCCCATCTCCCGGACTCAATCCGGCCTGCCCTTTCCCTTTAAAACCCTTCATA
>NC_069425.1:2204160-2291660 GCF_026875155.1 Cherax quadricarinatus
TTGTTAAGTGGTGTGTGTGTTGTGTGTGTGTAGAGTGTGTGTTGTGTACTCCCTATTGTACTCACCTATTTGTACTCACCTATTGTGGTTGCAGGGGTCGAGTCACAGCTCCTGGCCCGCCTCTTCGCTGATTGCTACTAGGTCCTCTCTCTCCCTGCCCCATGAGCTCTATCATACCTCGCCTTAAAACTATTGTATGGTTCCTGCCTCCACTACATCACTTTCTAGGCTATTCATGGCTTGACTTCTCTATGACTGAAGAAATACTTCCAACATCCCTTTGATTCATCTGAGTCTTCACTTCCATTGTGACTCTTGGTGTCTGTGTTCCATCTCTGGAACATCCCGTCTTTGTCCACCTCGTCTATTCGCGCAGTATTTTATATGTCGTTATCATGTCTCCCCTGACCCTCCTGTCCTAAAGTGTCGTCAGGCCGATTTCCCTCAACCTTTCTTCATAGGACAATTCCCGTAGCTCTGGGACTAGTCTTGTTGCAAACCTTTGCACTTTATCTAATTTCTTGACGTGCTTGACTAGGTGTGGATTCCAAACTGGTGCTGCATACTCCAGTATGGGCCTGACGTAGATGGTATACAGAGTCTTAAACGAATCCTTACTGAGGTATCGGAACGCTATCCGTAGGTTTGCCAGACGCCCGTATGCTGCAGCAGTTATCTGATTGATGTGCGCCTCAGGAGATATGCTCGGTGTTATACTCACCCCCAGATCTTTTTCCTTGAGTGAGGTTTGCAGTCTTTGGCCATCTAAACTATATTGTGTCTGCGGTCTTCTTTGCCCTTCCCCAATCTTTATGACTTTGCATTTGGCAGGGTTAAATTCAAGGAGCCAGTTGCTGGACCAGGCTTGTAGCCTGTCCAGGTCTCTTTGTAGTCCTGCCTGATCCTCATCCGATTTGATTCTTCTCATTAATTTCACATCATCTGCAAACAAGGACACTTCTGAGTCTATCCCTTCCGTTATGTCGTTCACATATACCAAGAACAGCACAGGTCCTAGGACTGACCCCTGTGGAACCCCGCTTGTCACAGGCGCCCACTCTGACACCTCGTCGCGTACCATGACTCGTTGTTGCCTCCCTGTCAGATATTCTCTGATCCATTGCAGTGCCTTTCCTGTTATGTGTGCCTGGTCTTCTAGCTTTTGCAGTAACCTCTTGTGAGGTCGATCCACCCCTCTCTCTCTTGTCTTACTTCTGTCACCTTGTCATAAAACTCTAGTAGGTTTGTGACACAGGATTTTCCTTCCCTGAAACCGTGCTGGTTGTCAATTATACACTTGTTTCTTTCCAGGTGCCCCACCACTCTCCTCCTGATGATCTTCTCCATGACCTTGCATACTATACACGTTAGTGATACAGGTCTGTAGTTTAGTGCCTCATGTCTGTCTCCCTTTTTAAAAATTGGGACTACATTTGCCATTTTCCATACCTCAGGGAGTTGCCCAGTTTCAAATGATGTGTTGAAGATCTTTGTTGTTAGGTAAGACACATATGCAACAGTTAGACAACTTTAACTGTTGCATATGTGTCTTACCTAACAACCTGTCGGTATTGTATACCATTTTGATGTTCAAGATCTTTGTTAATGGCTTACACAATATTTCTGCTCCCTCTTTAAGGACCCATGGAGAGATGTTGTCTGGTCCCACCGCCTTTGAGGTGTCAAGTTCGCATAGCAGCTTCTTCACCTCCTCCTTGGTTATATGTACCTCATCCAGCACTTGCTGGTGTGCCCCCCTGTTCTGATTTCTTGGAGTCCTACTGGTTTCCACTGTAAATACCTCTTTAAATCTTGTGTTGAGCTCCTGACAAACCTCTCGGTCGTTTCTTGTGAATTCCCCATCACCCTTCCTCAGTCTGATTACCTGGTCCTTGACTGTTGTTTTCCTCCTGATGTGGCTGTACAACAGCTTTGGGTCAGTCTTTACTTTTGATGCTATGTCATTTTCGTATTGTCTCTGAGCCTCCCTTCTTATCTGTGCATATTCGTTTCTGGCTCTTCGGCTGATTTCTTTATTTTCCTGAGTTCTCTGTCTTCTGTACCTTTTCCATTCTCTAGTACACCTAGTTTTTGCCTCCCTACACCTTTGGGTGAACCAAGGACTCGTTCTGTTCTTCCCATTATTTCTGTTTCCCTTGGGAACAAAACCTCTCCTCTGCTCCTTGCATTTTGTTGCTACATAGTCCATCATTTCTTGTACTGGTTTTCCTGTCAGTTCCCTCTCCCACTGAATGTCTTGAAGGAAGTTCCTCATGCCTGAGTAGTTCCCCCTTTTGTAGTTTGGTTTTTCCCAGCCTATTCCTGCTACTCTCTCCACTTGGAGCTCAACTATGTAGTCGAAGCACAGAACCACATGATCACTAGCTCCCAGGGGCCTTTCATACATGATACCCTCGATGTCCGAACTACTCATGGTGAATACAAGGTCCAACCTTGCTGGTTCATCCTCTCCTCTCTCTCTCTCTGAATCTGTTATTATTCTGGTGAGTTTTGTTTCTGTGAGTGCTATTATGTCTGGGGATGTCTCTTTGATTCTTTTGTGCCACTCCTCATACTTGTTTGTTATTCCATCTGCATTTGTATACCACACCTTCAACTTCTTTTCTAAGACTGTGGTCTGGGAGGTATATTGGGGTTGGGGAAGTGGGAGACCTGGTAAGGAACTATGGGTTGTTGCTGTGGGGGTGGAGTTTGTAATGTAGTGGGTGGGGGCATTGGATGTGGCATGGGTATTTTGATTTAGAGTGTTTGGTTGCATGGGGTTGACCTGGTTGGGAGGCTTCTATAGGAAGTTGTGAGGGAGGCGGTATTTGATCTTCTTCCTGGGTCTGGGATCTCCTGTCTGTCTTCTCCATCCCCTCTTTTCCTCCTTTCGCCTTTGTATCATCTCTCTCAGTTTCTGCCTTTCTTCTTGTGTTCTGTCGCGGTCGAGATACACCTTCCTGTATGCCGTCATGTCCCTTAATCGTGCTTTCTCCTGCAGGATCCTGGTCCGAGTCGCTTCTGCTTGAAGGTCACTCTCACTGGCAGGTTCTTTTTTTACAAACCCCCCTATTCTCCAATAATTTTCCAGCTGGGTAATATTGTCTTCTCCTATTGCATTCATGATGCTTTCAATTGCTTTTTTTTCCCTTGTTTTCTTGCTTCATATGTTTCCCCTTCGACTTCCTGGAGCCCATACACAAAGACTGACCTCACCCTTTCATTCTCCCACTGCATATCCCTGTGTATCCCCTCATTTAATTTGGTTTCCTCCACTGCAGCTTTCCTTTCATCAGTTTCACTGGCTAATGTACTTGGGCTCAGTGGCCTGTCATTTTTCCTTCTCGGCTTTCCTTGGGCTCTGTTGTTGTCTGTTAGGGCCTCCACATAAAGCTTAGCTCTTTCATTTGCTACAGTCTCCTCTGATAGAGCTTCTCCATGCAGTTGTGCCCGTTCTTTCCCAACAGTCCCCTTGTTTGTGGCTGAGGTAGCAGTCTCTGTTGTCAATCCCAAAATGTTCTTTAGTTCTTTAGGCTGTTTCAGATTTTTCAATTCCTCTTCTAAACTCTGTATCCTAGCTTCTGCTGCTTTGACATGCACCTCCCACTTCCTGCTTTCCATATCTATCCTCTCTTCCATTCTCATGCTAAGTTCTGCTAGTTTCTTTTCCCATTCATGATCCCTTTTTATGAGCTCTGCTGCCCAATCTTCCTTTGCAGTTTCCTCCTCCTGTCCCTTGGTTTTTCTTGTTGCTCTCTGGCAACCCATTTTTGTTTTATCCTGATTGCCTCAGAGTGGGAAACCTATGTAGTTCTGTATGTTAGGTTAGTAGTATGTATGTCAGAGTGTGGGGGGGGGATTTAGTGGAGGAACTGTGGCTACGTGGGAGCAGAGTGGGGAGGGGTGGGGAGGGTTTAGGGTGAACGGGGGAGGGGAGGGTGATCGAGGGAGGGGAGGGATCAGGGGAAGTAGTGAGATGTCGGTGGTGAGGGGGGAGTGTATGTGTGTCTGGATATGTGTGTGTGTGTGTGTGTGTGTGTGTGTGTGTGTGTGTTGTGTGTGTTGTGTGTGTGTGTGTGTGTGTGTGTGTGTGTGTGTGTGTGTGTGTGTGTGTGTGTGTGTGTGTGTGTGTACTCACCTATTTGTACTCACCTATTTGTGGTTGCAGGGGTCGAGTCACAGCTCCTGGCCCCGCCTCTTCGCTGATTGCTACTAGGTCCTCTCTCTCCCTGCCCCATGAGCTCTATCATACCTCGCCTTAAAACTATGTATGGTTCCTGCCTCCACCACATCACTCTCTAGGCTATTCCATGGCCTGACTACTCTATGACTGAAGAAATACTTCCTAACATCCCTTTGATTCATCTGAGTCTTCAACTTCCAATTGTGACCTCTTGTGTCTGTGTCCCATCTCTGGAACATCCCGTCTTTGTCCACCTCGTCTATTCCGCGCAGTATTTATATGTCGTTATCATGTCTCCCCTGACCCTCCTGGCCTCCAGTGTCGTCAGGCGATTTCCCTCAACCTTTCTTCATAGGACAATCCCGTAGCTCTGGGACTAGTCTTGTTGCAAACCTTTGCACTTTCTCTAATTTCTTGACGTGCTTGACTAGGTGTGGATTCCAAACTGGTGCTGCATACTCCAGTATGGGCCTGACGTAGATGGTGTACAGAGTCTTAAACGAATCCTTACTGAGGTATCGGAACGCTATCCGTAGGTTTGCCAGGCGCCCGTATGCTGCAGCAGTTATCTGATTGATGTGCGCCTCAGGAGATATGCTCGGTGTTATACTCACCCCCAGATCTTTTTCCTTGAGTGAGGTTTGCAGTCTTTGCACCAATATTTGCACCAATAACTCACTACAGTTGTGACCGGGTGTGGAAGTGTGAATTGCTCATTACTCTATAATTTGTGTGTGTGTGTGTGTGTGTGTGTGTGTGTGTGTGTGTGGGTGTGTGTGAGGGTGTGTGTGTGTGTGTGTGTGTGTGTGTGTGTGTGTGTGTGTGTGTGTGTGTGTGTGTGTGTGTGTGCGTGTGTGTGTGTGTGTGTGTGTGCGTGCTTGTGTGTGGGTGTGTGTGAGGGTGTGTGTGCGGGTGTTGTGTGAGGGTGTGTGTGTTGTGTGTGTGTGCGTGTGGGGGGTGTGGTGTGTGCGTGTGTGGGTGTGTGGGTGTGTGTGTGTGTGTGTGAGGGTGTGTGTGTGGGTGTGTGTGAGGGTGTGTGTGTGTGGGTGTTGGTGTGTGTGTGTGTGGGTGTGTGTGTGTGGGTGTGCGTCCTTGTGTGTATGCATATATTTGTACGCTCGTGTGCACACGTCCCGTGCGTGCGCCCTCGTGTGTGTATGTGCGCGCGCGCGCTAGTGGGGGTGTATGTTCAACTAATAATTTTGTATTTATAACTCATTACAATTGTTGACCAGGTGTGGAGTATCAGTGGTTCATTACTTTGTAATTTGTTCATGACTGTAACATGTATAGGAGTGTGAAGGATTTCCATTACCTCTGTAACTTGCCATGATTACTGTGACCAGATTACTGAGTTTCATCCACCTTTGTAACTAGTTCAGTATCATAAACTTTGGAAGGGTCCTGTCACCTGGACCCATTATGTACCTTTGTAATCTTTTGACTACCGCCCCACAGGATGGGTATTGGGGTTGCATAAAGTATTAAACTAAAGTGTGTGAGTTGTGTTGTGTGTGTGTGTGTGTGTGTTGTGTGTGCTGTGTTTTGTGTGTGATGTGTTGTGGGTGTGTGTGTGTGTGGTGTGTGTGACTCAACAATCAATATTTGAACAATAACTCATTACAGTTGTTGACCGGGGTGTGGAAGTGTGATTTGCTCATTACTCTATAATTTTGTTCATGGATTGTAGCCATAAGTATAAACGTAAGGTAACCATTCTACAGAATTCATTACCTTTGTAACTTGGTGAGCTCATTAACTTTGTACTTAGTTTTCAGCTATCAAAACTTTGGGGGGCCCAGTCCTGGACCCATTAGTATCTCTGTAATCTGTAAATACCTTTGTAACTTGTCATGATTTGTGACCAGATTACCTGGAGTTCAATACCTTTGTAAATTGTTGAGAGTTCATTACCTTTGTAAATTGTGAGTTCATTACCTTTGTAAATTGTGAGTTCAGTACCTTTGTAAATCGTGAGTCATTACCTCTGTAACTTGCTCAGCTGTCAAAACTTTGGAGTCCGTCCAGGAAACAATTATGTACCTCTGTAAATCTTTTGACTTAACGCCTCAAGGATGGGTATGGGGTGCATAATAAACATATTAAACTAAACTCTATAATTAGTTCATGATTGTAGCACCGCTGTAATAAACGTAGTAACCATCTTACGTATTCATTACCTTTGTTAACTTTGTGTTGAGTTCATTACCTTGTACTAGTTCGCCATCAAAACTTTGGGCCCAGTCCTTGGACACATTACGTACCTCTGCAATCGTAAATACCTTTTTGTAAACTGTCATGTTTGCCCCCCACCTGACCGACCTAACCTCTGTAAATTGTGAGTTCATTACCTTTGTAAATTAGTGAATTCATTACCTCTGTACTTGCTCAGCTATCAAAAACTTGGAAGTCAGTTCCCGGGACCCAATTATTCGTAATCTTTTGACTACCGCCACAGGATGGGTATGGGGTGCCATAATAAATATTTAAACTAAAAAACTAACACTACCAGCACGACCCCAGACCACCACTCAAAAAACCACGACCCAGACACCACTCAACAACCAACCAGGATGAAGTTCCTGTTTAGACAAGCACAGTGTCTACCTAATGAGGCTCGCAGGGACCCTATGTCTAGCCCTTATACAATGCCATATGGCAATGGAAAATAAGTCACTCTGTCTGACTTTTTTGAGAGTTATCCTAGGTTCTCTACACATATGCTGCATGTATGATAATTTATGTAAACTGTATTTGTGTATACTCTGAATAAACTTACTATACTACTGACTTATAAACACGGGACCAGACCACCACTCAACCAGCCACGACCCAATTTACCATTCACTCAAACCAGCCACGACCCAGACCATCACTCAAACAGCCCACGAGCCTAGGATACCACTCAAACCAACACGACCCAGACCCACTCAAACCAGCCGCGGGACCCAGACCACCCTCAACCAGCCACCGACCCAGACCAACACTCAACCAGCCACGGACCCAGGCCACCACTCAAACCAGCCGCGACCCAGACCACCTATCAACCGCCACGACCCAGCCTACCACTCAACCAGCCATGACCCAGACCATCACTCAGGCCAGCCACGACCCAGACCACCACTTCAACCAGCCACACGACCCAGACCACCACTCAACCAGCCACGGACCCAAGCCACCCACTTCAACCGCAGACCCAGACCACCACTCAATCCAAACAACGACCAGACCACCACCTCAACCAGCCAACGACCCAGGACTACCACTCAACCAACCACGACCCAGGACCAACACTCAACCCAGCCACGACCCAGACCCACCACTCAACCAGCCCGCGACCCAGATCACTACTCAAACAGCCACGACCCAGAACCACCACTCATACCAGCCCGTCCCAGACCACCACAGTCAATCAGCCACGGACCCAGACCATCCACTCAACGAGCCACGGCCTCCGACATCACTCAACCAGCCACCACCCAGAACCACCCACTCAATTCTCACACGACCCAGGACCATCACTCAACCAGCCACGACCAGGACCATCACTCAACCAGCCACCACCCAATGACCATCACTCAACCCAGCCACGACCCAGACCACCACTCAAACAGCACGACCAGACCATCACTCAAACCAGCCAGACCCCGACCATCACTCAACCAGCCACGACCCAGACCACCACTCAAACCAGCCCACGACCCAGACTATCACTCAACAGCCACGACCAACATCACTCAACCAGCCACGACCCAGACCACACTCAACCAGCCACCGACCCTGACCATCACTCAACCAGCCACGACCCAGACCATCACTCAACCGCCACGTCCCAGACCACCAATCAACCAGCACGACCCAGACATCATCAACAGCAAACGGTCCCAGGGACACACTCATCTAGCCACCATCCCCAGACCATTCACTCAACCAGCACGACCCAGAACATCACTCAAACCAGCCACGACCCAGACCACCACTCAACCAACCACGACCCAGCACCCATCACTCAAACCAGACCACGACCCAGACCATCACTCAACCAGCCACGACCCACAGACCATCACTCAACCAGCCACGACCAGACCAACACCACTCACCAGCCACGAAAAAACCCAGACCATCACTCAACCAGGCCACGACAGACCACCATTTCAAACCTGCCATCCGACTCAGACACCACTTCAACCAGCACGACCCAGACACCATCCACCAGCCACGACCCAGACCATCACTCAACCAGCCACACCCAGCCAATCACTCAACCAGCACGACCCAGACCAATCTCACTCAACCAGCCACGACCCAGACCATCACTCAACCAGGCCACGACCCAGACCATCACTCAACCAGCCACGCACCCTGACCACCAATAACAGCCACGACGCAGCGACATCACTCAACGCCAGACCCAGACCATCTCTCAAATAGCCACCACCCAGACCAATCACTCAACCAGGCCACCACCCAGACCAATCACTCAACCAGCACGACCCAGACTACCACTCAACCAGCCACGACCCAGACATCACTCACAGCCACGACCCCAGACATCACTCAACAGCAACAAAACCAGACCATCATCAACCAGCCACGACCCAGACCACCACTCAACCAGCTACGACCAGGACCATCACTCAACCAAGCCACGACCCAGGACACCATTCACACAGCACGACCCAGCATCACTCAACCAAGCCACGACCCAGACCAATCACTCAACAGCCAACGACCCAGACCACCACTCAACCAGCCACGGAGCAGGACCCATCACCTCAAACACACGACCCAGACCATCACTCATATCGACACCACCCGACCATCACTCAACAAGCCACGACACAGATCACCACTCAACCCAGCCACGACCAGACCATCACTTCACCAGCCACGACCCAGACCATCATTCAACCAGCCACGTACCCAGACCATCACACAACCAGCCACGACCCAGACCACCACTCAACCAGCCACGACCCAGACCATCACTCAACCAGCCACCGACCCTGACCACCATTCAACCAGCCACGACCCAGACCCACCACTCAACCAGCCACGACCCAGACCAACACCTCAACCAGGCCACGACCCCAGACCATCACTACCAGCCACGACCCAGACCACCACTCAACCATCCAACGACCCAGACCATCAGACTCAACAGCCACGACCCAGACCATCACTCAACCAGCCACGACCCAGACCAATCACTCACCCAGCCACGCACCAGGACCATCACTCAACCAGCCCAACGAACCAGACCATCACTCAACCAGCCACGACCCAGAGACCACCACTCAACCAGCACGGGACCCAGACCATCACTCAACCAGCCACGCCAGGACCACCACTCAACCGCACGACCCAGACCATCCACTCAACCAGCCCGACCCGACCATCACTCAACCAGCCACACCCTAGAGACCATCTCTCAACCAGCCACGACACAGACCATCACTCAACAGCCACGACCCAGACCACAATTCAACCAGCCACGACCCAGACCATCACTCAACCTGCACGGACCCAGACACATCAATCAACCAGCACGACCCAGACCATCACTCAACCTGCCACCCCCCAAACCATCACTAACAGCAACGACCCAGACCTATCACTCAACTAGCTCCACCACCCAGACCATCACTCACCAGCCACGACCCGACCATCACTCAACCAGGCGCAACGACCCAGCCACCACTCAACCAGCCTCAGGACCCAGACCATCACTCAAACCAGCCACGACCCAGACCATCACTAACCAGCCACGACCAGACCATCACTCAACCAAGCCACGACCCAGTCCACCACTCATACCAGCACCCCACGACCAGACCATCACTCAACAGCCACGACCCAGACCACCATTCAACCAGCCACGACTCAGCACCACACTCCAACTGCCACGACCCAGACCACACTCAACCAGCCGACCAGACCATCACTCAACCAGCCACGACCCAGGGACATCATCAACCAGCCACGACCCAGACCATCACTCAACCAGCCACGGACCCAGACATCACTCAACCGCCACGGACCCAGACCAATCACTCAACCAGCCACGACCCAGCCACCACTCAACCAGCCACGACGAAGACCATCATCACACCAGCCTCGACCCAGACCATCACTCAAATGCCACCACCCCAGGGAAACATCATCAAACCAGCACCACCCAGACCATCACTCATCCAGCACGACCCAGACTACCACTCAACCAGCCACGACCCAGACATTCACTCCAACCAGCCACGACCCAGACCATCACTCAACCAGCCACGACCCAGACCATCACTCAACCAGACACGACCCAGACCTATCACTCAACCAGCACGACCCAGACCACAACTCAACCAGCCACGACCAGACCCATCACTCAACCAGCCACGACCCAGACCACCACTCAACCAGCCCACAGCCAGACCTTCACTCAACAGCCACGACCCAGACCATCACTCAACCAGCCACCCCAGACCATCACTCAACCAGCCACGGACACAGACCATCACTCAAAACCAGCCACGACCCAGACCACCACTCAACCAGCCACGACCCAGACCATCACTCAACCACACGACACAGACCTCACTCAACCAGCCACGACCCAGACCATCACTCAACCAGCAACCACCCAGACCATCACTCAACCAGCAACGACTCAAGACCATCACTCAAACTAGCACAGCCAGGGACCATCACTCAACCAGCACGACCCCAGACCATCACTCAACCAGCCACGGACCCCAGACCACCACTCAACAGCCACGACCCAGACCAATCACTCAACCAGCACGACCCCAGCCATCAACTCAACCAGCCACGACCCAGACCATCACTCAACCAGCCACGACCAGACCACCACTCAACCAGCCACGACCAGGACCATCACTCAACCAGCCAGCACCCAGACCTCCCATTCAACCAGTCACGACTCAGACCACCACTTCAACCAGCCTCGGACCAGGACCACCACTCAACCAGCCACGACCCAGACCATCACTCAACCCAGCCACGACCAGACCATCACTCAAACCAGCACGACCAGACCATCACTCAAACCAGCCACGACCAAGACCATCACTCAACCTGCAAGACCCAGACCATCACTCAACCAGGCCACGACCCAGGACCACCACTCACCAACCAGCCACGACGCAGACCATCACTCAACCAAGCCACCGACCCTGAAATCAATCAAATAGCCACCACCCAGACCAATTTTTTTCCACTTTTTTTTTCAAACCTGCCACGACCCTGACCATCACTCAACCAGCCACGACCCAGACTACCACTACAACCAGCACGACCCAGACCATCACTCTCAACCAGCCACGACCCAGACCATCACTTCAACCAGCCACGAACCAGACCATCACTCAATCCGCCACGACCCAGGACCATCACTCAACCAGGCCACGACCAGACCACCACTCAAACCAGCTACGACCCAGACCATCACTCAAACAGCCACGACCCAGACCACCATTCAACCAGCCACGACCCAGACATCACTCCAACCAGCCCGTCCCAGGACCAACCAATCAACTCAACCAGCCACGACCCAGGAGACCACCACTGCAACCAGCCACGACGCAGACCATCACTCAAACCAGGCCACGACCAGACCATTTATTTATTTATTTATTTAATTTATTTATTTATTTATAATTTGAGCACACTTACAGAGGTACAAAAAATACAGATAGAAGCAGCATGCCAAAGCCACTTATACTATGCATAGCATTAGGCTGGTAAATTAACTTAAGATTAACTAAGCAATGATGAAAATCAGTGAAAAAAACATTAATGTAAACTGATTACTATAAAGCACAAGTGAGTATTACAAAGACGGTCATATGGTTGTATGCATTGTTGTAAAAATTCAGTTGAATGGAGTATTCTTTTAGGTAGTGAATTTAAAAAATAATAAATAAGTAGATTGGGTTTTAGGTTTAACATTTATGTGATACACTCCTCTCTAATGTGAGAAACATTTAAGATATACATTTATAAGGTTCAGTTATTCAGTATTTATTGGTTTTGGGTGAGAATGATCTTTTTTGAGAAGAGACTTGTATTTATAAACATGGTATGCTTTCTTTTATAATTACAGGTAATGAAATCCAGATTTTAGGGCCTTTTATGTGCATTGAGTTTTTGCATAGCGTGAGATGGACAAGAGGAATATCAAAGAGTGAATCTGTGCCTTGTGTTAGGGTCATGTGTTCTGTTGAAGGTTGGCAAGGAGATGTTTTGAGGGGAGGGTTAATATCAGAGTTGAGTGTTCTATGTATGTAATAGGTGCAGTAATAAGTATGGATGTTTTGTATGGTGAGTAGGTTGAGTGTATTGTATATTGTTGGAAGTGTGCTGCCTGTAGAGTGAGAATTTGTTATCATTTTACTGCAGCCTTTTGTTTGTAATTAGTGTCTGAGGATGGTTACTTGTTGTTGCAGCCCCATGCACAAATTCCATAGGTGAGATAGGGGTAAATAAGAGAGTGATATAGGGCAGGAGGGCTGACTGTGGAGCATCACTCAAAAGCAACACCCAGACCATCACTCAAACAGCCACGGACCCCCAGAATCCCACTCAACAGCCACGAACCAGACCATCACTCAACCAGCCACGACCCCAGACCATCATTCAACCAGCCACGACCCAGACCATCACTCAACCAGCCACGACCCAGACCACCACTCAACCAGCCACGACCCAGACCATCATCAACCAGCCAGACCCAGACCACATTCAACCAGCACGACCCAGACCACCACTCAACCAGCAGACCCAGACCACACTCAACCAGCCACGACCCAGACCATAACTCAACCAGCCACGACCCAGACCACCACTAACCCAGCCACGACCCCAGGACCATTCATCAACCAGCCACGACCAGACCATCACTCAACCAGCCACGACCCAGACCATTCACTCAACAGCCACGACCCCAGACCATCACTCAACCCAGCCACCGACCCAGACCATCACTCAACCAGCCACGACCAGACCACCACTCAACCAGCCAAGACCCAGACCATCACTCAACCAGCCACGACCCAGAGCCACCACAACCAGCCCGACCCAGGGGACCATCACTCACCAGCCACGACCCGACATCACTCATCAGCCACCACCAGACCATCACTCAACCAGCCACGACCCAGACCATCCACTCAACCAGCCACGGACCCAGACCACCACTCAACCAGCCACGACCCAGACCATCACTCAACCAGCCACGACCCAGCCAATCACTAACCCCAGCCCGACCAGAACCATCACTCAACCAGCCAGACCCAGACCATCACTCAACCAGCCACGACCCAGACATCACTTCAACCAGCCACGACCCAGACCATCACTCCAACCAGCCACCGACCCAGACCATCACTCAACGCCAGACCCAGACATCACTCAACCAGCCACGACCCAGACCCATCATTCAAACCAGCCACGACCCAGACCAACAATAACCAGCCACGACCAGAACCATACTCAACCAGCCACGACCAGAAATCACTCAACCTTAGCACGACCCAGACTATCACTCAACAGCCACGACCCAGACCATCACTCAACCAGCCCACGACCCTGACCCACACTCAACCAGCCACGACCCAGACCATCCACTCAACCAGCCACGACCGAGGCACCACTCAACCAGCACGACCCGACCATCACTCACAGCCACGACCCAGACCATCACTCAACCAGCCACCACCCGACCATCACTCAACCAGCCACGAACCAGACCATCACTCAACTAGCCACGACCCAGTCCACCATTCAACCGGCACGACCCAGACCATCACTCAACCAGCAACGACCCAGGACCATAACTCAACCAGCCACGACCCAGACCATCACTCAACCAGCCACACCCCAGACATCACTCAACAGCCACGACCCAGACATCACTCAACCAGCCACGACCCAGAGCACCACTCAAACCGCCACGACCCAGACCATTCCACTCAACAGCCACACCCAGACCATCACTCCAACCAGCCCCACCCAGACCATCACTCAACCAGCACGACCCATAGATTGTATAGACCATCAACTCAACCAGCCACGACCAGACCACCACTCAACCAAGCCACGACCCAGACCATCACTCAACCAGCCACGACCCAGACCCATCACTCAAACAGCCACGACCAGACCATCACTCAACCAGCCACCGACCCAGACCATCACTCACCCAGCCACGACCCAGACCATCACTCAACCAGCCACGACCCAGACCATCCACTCAACCAGCACGACACAGACCATCACTCAACCAGCCACGACCCCAAGACCATCACTCAACCAGCCACGACCAGGACCATCATTCAACCAGCCAGACCCAGGACCATCACTCCAACCAGCCACGACCCAGACCATCACTCAACCAGCCACGACCCAGACCATCACTCAACCAGCCAAAAACCGGACCCAGACATCACTTCACCAGCCACGGACCCAGACCATCACTCAACCAGCCACGACCAACAGCCATCACTAAACAGCCACGACCCAGACCATCACTCAAACTAGCCACCACCCAGACCACCACCTCAAAACAAGCCACGACCCAGACCAATCACTCAACCAGCCACGACCCAGACCATCACTCAACCAGCCACGACCCAGACATCACTCAACCAGCCACGACCCAGACCATCATCAACCAGCCACGACCCAGACCATCACTCAACCAGCCACGACCCAGACCATCACTCAACAGCCACGACCCTGACCATCACTCAACCAGCCACGGACCCAGACACCACTCAACCAGCCACGACCCAGTCCATCACTCAACAGCCAAGGCAAGAAAAGTCAATTCATTTATTTCCACCACCTATGTCCACCTGGGGTCTTCTCTGAGTTTCTTACAAAACTCTTATGGTCTTAGAAGTTCAGGTGTAATTCCTTGGAGCACGAGCCTTCAAAGACATAAGGGAAACCTCCATCGAGGATGTTATTTATATATATATATATATATATATATATATATATATATATATATATATATATATATATATATATATATATATATATATATATATACTATATATATATATATATATATATATATATATTTATCATTTAAATAAAAACAAATTTCACACACTTCAATAAATTGAAAGTTTATTTTCGGGACCTCTGATAAAAAATAACATACATAATAAAAGCGTTGCAAGTTAATAGTAAAATAATATTCTACAATAATCACAGTGTCAAAGAAGTTAATAGAAGAAAGATAATAATTAATTATTGATAAATGTCCCTGATGGTTTTGGAATTTTTTTATTTTAGTGTGACGTCAGCGTTGTGAGAGTGAAGATGGCCAATGACACTCCAAGTCATCCTCTCTTTAGTTTTGCTTAACACCAGCTTACCTTTGATGGTTTTCAGTCTGCTGCAGTGTAAGTTCCTCCCAGGATAAGATGAGGCTGTTAGTAATGAAGAAGGTGAGTGAGAGAATTGTGACGAGTGAAGGTGAACGAGTAAAAAGGTGACGGAGCTTAATACTGAAGGTGAAGCAACTTATTGTGTCTTGTGATTTACTAACCTGGTGGTTATTGTTTGTTATGTTGACTGCTACCCTGGAGGTTATTGTTTGTTTTATGTTGATGCTACCCGGGAGGTTATTGTTTGTTAGTTGTGCTTACCCTGGAGGTATTGTTGTTAAGTTTGCTGCTAACTGGAGGTGGTTATTGTTAGTTATGTTGCTGCTACCCTTGGTGGTTATTGTTTGTTATGTTGCTGCTACCCTGGAGGTTTTTGTTTGTTATGTTGCTGCTTACCTTGGAGGTTATGTTATGTTTGCTGCTACCTTTGGAGGTTATTGTTATGTTGCTGCTAACTTGGAGGTTATTGTTATGCCCTCTTGCTGCTACTTGTGGAGGGTATTGTTATGTTGCTGTACCTTGGATGGTTATTGCTTTTATGTTGCTGCTACCGGGGTTATTGTTTGTTATGTTGCTGCTACCCTGGAGGTTATTGTATGTTGCTGCTATACCCTGGAGGTTATGCTTGTTATGTTGATGCTACCCTGGAGGTTATTGTTAGTTATGTTGCAGCTACCTGGGAGGTTTTTGTTTGTTATGTTGCTGCTTACCCTGGAGGTTATTGTTCTGTTATGTTGCTGCTACCCTGGAGGTTATTGCTTGTTATGTTGCTGCTACCCTGGAGGTTATTGTTTATTGCTGCTACCCTGGAGGTTATTGTTTATTGCTGCTACCCTGGAGGTTATTGTTTATTGCTGCTACCCTGGAGGTTATTGCTTGTTATGTTGCTGCTACCCTGGAGGTTATTGTATATTGCTGCTACCCTGGAGGTTATTGCTTGTTATGTTGCTGCTTACCCTGGAGGTTATTGTTTATGCTGTTACCTGGCAGGTTATTGCTTGTTATGTTGCTGTACCCTGGAGGTTATTGTTAGTTATTTGCAGCTACCCTGGAGGTTATTGTTGTTATGTTGGGGGCTGTACACTGGAGGTTATTGATTTGTTATGTTGCTGCTACCCTGGAGGTTATTGCTTGTTATAGTTGCTGGCTAACCCTGAGGTTATTGTTAGTTAATGTTGCCAGCTTACCCCTGGAGGTTATTGTTTGTTATGTTGCTGCTACCCTGGAGGTTATTGTTATGTTGCTGCTACCTTGGAGGTTATTGTTATGTTGCTGCTACCTTGGAGGTTATTGTTATGTTGCTGCTACCTTGGAGGTTATTGCTTGTTATGTTGCTGCTACCCTGGAGGTTATTGTTAGTTATGTTGCAGCTACCCTGGAGGTTATTGTTTGTTATGTTGCTGCTACCCTGGAGGTTATTGTTTGTTATGTTGCTGCTACCCTGGAGGTTATTGCTTGTTATGTTGCTGCTACCCTGGAGGTTATTGTTTATGTTGCAGCTACCCTGGAGGTTATTGTTTGTTATGTTGCTGCTACCCTGGAAGTTATTGTTTATGTTATCTGTTATAGTTATCTGTTTACATTAATGTTTTATCACTGATTTCATCATTGCTTAGTAGCAGCGCTGTATAGTCCTTGTGGCTTAGCGGTTCTTTTTGATTATAATAATAATAATAATCATTGCTTAGTTAATCTTAAGTTAATTTTAAGCCAGCCCGTAATGCTATGCATAGTATAAGTGGCTTTGGCATACTGCTCTTATCTGTATTTTTTTTGTACCTCTGTATGTGTGCACAAATTGGAAATAAATAAATAAATAAATAAAAAATAAATAAATATGTTGCTGCTACCCTGGAGGTTATTGTTTGTTATGTTGCTGCTACCCTGGAGGTTATTGTTTGTTATGTTGCTGTACCCTGGAGGGTATTGTTAGTTATGTTGCTGCTACCCTGGAGGTTATTGTTTGTTATGTTGCTGCTACCCTGGAGGTTATTGTTTGTTATGTTGCTGCTACCCTGGAGGTTATTGTTTGTTATGTTGCTGCTACCCTCGGAGGGTTATTATTTGATATGTTGCTGTACCCTGGACGGTTATTGTTTGTTATGTTCTGTCTGGAGGTTATGTTTGTTATGTTGCTGCTACCCTGGAGGGTTATTGTTTGTTATGATCGGTTGCTGCTACCCTGGAGGTTATTGTTTATTGTTTGGCTGCTACCCTGGAGGTTATTGTTTGTTACATTGCTGCTACCCTGGAGGTTATTGTTTGTTATGTTGCTGCTACCCTGGAGGTTATTGCTAGTTATGTTTGGCTGCTACCCTGGGCCAGGTGCTCCATTGACTAGCACTCGTATGTTGCTGCTACCCGGGATGTTATTGTTTGTTATGTTGCTGCTTACCCTTGAGGTTATTGTTTGTTATGTTTCTGCTAACCTGGAGAGTTTATTGTTTGTTATGTTTGCTGCTACCATGGAATGTTATTGTTTGTTAAGTTGTGCTACCCTGGGGTTATTGTTAGACTGGGTTTTGGTTTTGCTGCAACCCTGGAGGTTATTGTGACTTGGTTATGTTGCTGCTACCCTGGAGGTTATTGTGGTTGTTGGTTATGTTGCTGCTTCCATGGAGGTTATTGTGACTGTTGGTTATGTTGCTGCTACCCTGGAGGTTATTGTGACTGTTGGTTATGTTGTTGCTACCCTGGAGGTTATTGTGGTCAGCGTGCACACCATAGAAAAAATCTGGACCCCTGCATGGCATTGTGGGAACATTGGCAAAGTAGCTTTGTTCATGGTGCCTGGCAGCAAGGAAGCTCTCACTCCCCACTCACTCTCCGGGCGAATTCTGACTCTCCTCTTCACAACTAAGAATGATGGAAGTGGAGCTGAAGACGAATTCTTATGGTTTTGAACCATATGGTAACATTGCGCCATATGGTACAATGGTACCATATCGTACAATGGTGCTATGTTATACAGTAGTATCATATGGTACAATTGTATCATATGGTACAATGTGCCATTATAGTACATTTGTAACATATGGTACATTGTACCTATATGGTACATTTTACCATATGGTACAGGGTACAGGGACCCTAATGGAAATAAGTCTGTCTGACTTATTGAGGTTATCGTAGGTTCTCCAAACATATGCTGCTAAGTATGATATTCTATGTAACTTTATTTGTGTATAACTAAATAAACTTACTTATGATGCCACATGCACTTGAGTAAGTTTATTCAGGTGTACTGAAATACAATTACATAGAGTATCAACATAGCAGCACGTATAAATCCTAGGGATAACCCAAAAAAAGTTCAGGGCGACTTATTTCCATAGTTTATCCCTGTATCTGTACCATATGGTGTCCTGATACTGTATGGTACCTGTGCCATATGGTACCCGCACATATGTTATCCTGTACTGCATGGTACCTATACATATAAAAGTACAGGATACCATATGGTACCCTGTAACATATGTATACCGTTGTACCATATGGGTCAATAGGGTTGGTGGCATGAGACACCAGCCAAGACTGAGTGGCGACGCCAGCTAGATACTGACTCTGCAGTTTCCGAGACAAGTGGTTTGTCATCCACCTCAAGGAACATGTCTAAGTTCCTGTAAACTTGTAACATATATAATAGAACATTAATAAATATACAACATTTTTGCATATTTTTGTTGTTAAAACAGCTATTGTAAACAAAAATACATGAAAATATTAGCGTGTTTTTGTGTTGAATACAACAGTACCATATATAGTGTTGAGAAATGGGATTACCATGTCTAAGTTTTAAATATGGGAAACTTAACTTAAAAGAAAGCTCATCGCCTGCACAGCCGCTCCTGCAGACGAGGTCTTGAGAAGCTGTCGACGTCATCTCCAACGGGCTGAAAATGAGTTATAATTTGTAAGGATTATAAATTACCCTTGGGGGTGTGGTGTTTTATGTCAGCATATTTCCCAATTGGACCCTGGTTTGTTTTCCCATCTCTGGAACATCCCGTTTTGTCCACCCGTCTTTTCCCCGGCAGTATTTTATAGTCGTTACATTTTCCCCCCTGCCCCTCCTTCCCCCATTTCGCGGGGGCCGATTTCCCTCAACCTTTCTTCTGGGACAACCCCCCTAGCTTGGGACAGTCTTGTTGCAAACCTTTGCACTTTCTCAAATTTTCTTGACGTGCTTGACTAGGTGGGTTCCAAACTGGTGCTGCATCTCAGTAGGGCCTAAAGTAGTGGAACGAGTCTTAAACGAATCCTTACTGAGGTATCGGAACGCTATCCGTAGGTTCCCGGGCGCCCGTATGCTGCAGCAGTTATCGACTGAGTGCCCTCAGGAAAGTTTTCCGGTGTTTAAACTCCCCCCCAGATTTTTTTCCTTGAGTGAGTTTGCATCTTTGGCCATCTAAACTAATTTGTCTGCGGCTTCTTTTGCCCTTCCCCAATTTTCTATTTTTGCTTTTTGGCGGGTTTTAAATTTCAAGGGCCATTGCTGGACCAGGTTTGTAGCCTGCCCAGGTCTCTTTGTAGCCCTGCCTGATCCTCACCATTTGATTTTTCTCATTAATTTCACTATCTGCAAAAAAAGGACATTTGATCTTCCCTTCGTTTGTCTTTTCACATATACCAAGAAAGCACAGGTCCAGGACTGACCCCTTTGGCCCCCGCTTGTCACAGGCGCCATCTGACACCCCGTCGGTACCATGACCTTGTTGCCTCCCTGTCAGATATTTTCTATCCTTGGCGTGCCTTTCCTGTTATTTGTGCCCGGTCTTCTACTTAGCATAACCCTTGTGAGGAACTGTTCGAAGGCCTTTTTGCAGTCCAAAAAAAGCAGTCGATCCACCCTCCTCTCTTGCTTACTTCTGTCACCTTGTCTAAAACTCTAGTAGGTTTTTGGGCACAGGATTTTCCTTCCCTGAAACCGTGCTGGTTTCAAATTTTACACGTTTCTTTCCAGGTGCCCCACCATCTCCTCCTGATATCTTCTCCATGCCTTTCATACTAACGCGTTAGTATACAAGGTCTGTTTTTGTGCCTCATGTCTGCTCCCTTTTTAAAAATTGGGACTAAAATTTCCTTTTTTTCCATACCTCAGGGATTTTCCCCCATTTTTCAAATGATGTGTTGAAGATCTTTGTTAATGGCTCACACAATATTTTCTGCCCCCCTTTTTAAGGGACCCATGGAAGTATTGTCTGGTCCCACCCCCTTTTGAGGTGTCAAGTTCGCATGCACTTCTTCACCTCCCCCTTTGGTTAAAATGTACCTCATCCAGCACTTGTGGTGTCCCCCCCCTGTTTGTTTTCCTTGAGTCCTACGGTTTCCACTGTAAATCCCCTTTTTTAAAATTTTTGTTGAGCTCCCGACAAACATCTCGGTTTTTTCTTTGTGAATTCCCCACCCCTTCCTCAGCTGATACCTGGCCCTTGACTGTTTTTTTCCCTCCTTGTGGCTGTAAAAAACAGCTTGGGTCAGCTTTATTTTTGATGCTATTCATTTTCATATTGTTTTGACCCCCTTCTTTCTGTGATATTCGTTCTGGCTTTTGGGCTGATTTTTTTATTTTCCTGGTTCTCTGTCTTCTGTACCTTTTCCATCTCTAGTAACACCTATTTTTTGCCTCCTACACCTTTGGGTGAACCAAGGACTCGTTCTGTTCTTCCCTTTTTTTTCTGTTTCCTTGGACAAACCTCCCCTCCCTCCTTGCATTTTGTTGTACTTTCCATCATTTTTTGTAGGGTTTTCCTGCCCCAGTTCCCTCCCCCACTGAATGTTTTGAAAAATTCCTCTGTCTGAGTAGTTCCCCCTTTTGTATTTTGGTTTTTTTCCAGCCTATTCCTGCTACTCTCTCCTTTTGGACTCAACTATGTAGCGAAGCCAGAACCCCACATGATCCACTAGTCCCGGGGGCCTTTCAAACATGCCCCTCGATTCCAACTACTATGGTGAATAAAAGGGTCCAACCTTGCGGTTCATCCTCTCCCTCTCTCTGAGTGTCTTAACATGTTGATGCATGATTTTTCCAGTACCACATCCATCATCTTGGCTCTCCATTTTTCGGGACCCCCAGGGCTCCAGGTTTTCCCAGTCAACTCCTTGTGATTGAAATCCCCCCATAACTAGTAATTTGCTCCCCCCTGTTGCTCCCGGCCACCTCGGCTAGTGTGTCGATCATTGCTCTGTTGCTCTCTCGTATTCTTCCTTGGATCCTGATTCTGTGGTGGGTTGTACTTTATTTGCAATTATCACCTTATGTCCCTCAGATGGATTTTTCCCCTACAAATAGCCTTTTTTTCGCCTGGCCACCTTCCCTTTCCCATTTCTAAAAAACCCCACTGGTTTTTAATGAGCGGAACTCCTCCCCCCCCTCCTTCCTCTGTCTTTTCCTGAAGATTTGATATCCGATGGAAAGATTTGAACTGTTATTTTTCTGGTGAGTTTTTTTCTGTGAGGCTATTATGTCTGGGGATGTCTCTTTGATTTTTTGTCCCAAAACCCTCATCTTGTTTGTTATTCCATCTGAAATTTGTAAAACCACACCTTTCAATTCTTTTCTAAGACTTGTCTGGGGGGGTAATTGGGGTTTGGGGAAGTGGGGAGACCTGGAAAGGAACTATGCTTGTTGCTGTGGGGTGGAGTTTTTAATGTAGTGGGGGGGGCTTGGATGGGCATGGGTGTTTTGATTTAGAGTTTTTGGGTTGCACGGGGTTGACCGGTTGGAGGCTTCTATAGGAAGTGTGAGGGAGGCTGATTTGATCTTCCCCGGGGTCTGGGATCTCCTGTCTGTCTTCTCCATCCCCTCTCTTTCCTCCCTTTTGCCTTTGTATCATCTCTCCAGTTTCTGCCTTTCTTTTTGTGTTCTGTCGCGGGGAGATACACCCTTTCCCGTATGCCGTCTGTCCCTTAACGTGCTTTCTCCTGAGGGTCCCGGTCCAGTCGCTTTGCTTTTAAGGGCACCTCACTGGCCGGTTTTTTTTTTTCAAACCCCCCCTTCTCCCAAAATTTTCCGCTGGGTCATATTGTCTCTCCTATTGCTTTCATGATGCTTTCAATTGTTTTTTTTCCCTTTTTTTCTTGCTTTAAATTTTCCCCCTTCTACTTCCGGAGCCCATACACAAAAACTGACCTCACCCTTTCTTCCCCCACTGCATTCCCGTTATCCCTCATTTAATTTTGGTTTTCCTCCACTGCAGCTTTCCTTTTATCAGTTTCACTGGTAATGTATTTGGGGTCTGGCCGTCATTTTCCCTTCTCGGGTTTCTTGGGGCCGTTGTTTTGTTAGGGCCCCCCACAAAAGTTAGCTCTTTCATTTGTACAGTCTCCCTGATAGAGTCTTTTCCCTGCAGTTGTGCCCCTTCTTTCCCCACAGTCCCCTTGTTTTTGGCTGAAAGGGAGCAGCTCTGTTGTCAATCCCAAAATGTTTTTTTCTTTTTGGCTGTTTCAGAATTTTCAAATTTCCCCTTTTAAATCTGTATCCTAGCTTCTGCTGCTTTTTACATGCACCCCCACTTCCTGCTTTTCCCAACTTCCTCCTTCCATTCTCATGCTAAGTTCTTCTAGTTTCTTTTCCCATTCATGAAAACCCCTTTTTTGACCTGCGCCCAAACTTCCTTTTCAGTTTTCCCCCCCTGTCCCTTGGTTTTTCTTGTTTCCCGGCCCCCCATTTTTTTTTCCTATTGCCTCGATGGGAAACCTATGTATTTTGTATTTAGGTTAGTGTGTGTTGTCAGGTGTGGGGGGGAAGTAGTGGGGGGAATGGGCTACGTGGGGCGGAGGGGGGGGTGGGAGGGTTTAGGGTGAATGGGGGGGGGGGGGGGTGATCGAGGGAGGGAGGGAAGGGGGAATAGTGAGATGTCGTGGTGAGGGGGGGGGTGTATGTGTGTGTCTGGATTTTGTGTGTGGTGTTGTTGTGTTTTGTGTGTGTGTGTGTGTTTATGAGGTGTGTGCGTGTGTGTTTATGAGTTTGTTAGTTGTTGGGGTGTTGGTGTGTGGTGGTGTGGTGTGTTGGTGTGGTGTGGTGGGGTTGTGTGGTGTGTGGGTTGTTTTATGTGGTGGTTGTGTGTGTGTTGTGTTGTGGTGTGTGTGGGTTGTGTGGGTGTGGTGTGGGTGGAATTTTTAAAAATTTGTGTGTGGTGGTGTGTCCAACAATCATATTTCACCAATAACCCATCATTGTACCGGGGGTGGAAGTGTGAAATTTCTCATTACTCTATAATTTTTTCTGTTGTAGCCCTGTATAAACGTAAGTAACCATTTTTACAGATTCATTACCTTTTTAATTGTGAGTTTATTACCTTGTACCATTCAGCCATCAAAAATTTGGGGCCCCGGCCCCGGGCCCTTACTACCTCTGCAATCTGAAATACCTTTGTAATTTTCATGTTGTGACCAGACCTACCGGAGTTCATTTCCTTTGTAAATTGTGAGTTCATTACCTTTGTAAATTGTGAATTCATTACCTCTGTAACTTGCTCAGCTATCAAAACTTTGGAGTCCAGTCCCTGGACCAATTATGTACCTCTGTAATCTTTTGACTACCGCCCACAGTATGGGTATGGCGTGCATAATAAACATATTAAACTAAGAACTAACACTCAACCAGCCACGACCCAGACCACCACTCAAAAAGCCACGACCCAGACACCACTCAACCAACCAACCAGGACTGAAGTTCCTGTATAGACAAGCACAGTGTCTACCTACTGAGGCTCGCAGGACCCTATGTCTAGCCCTTATACAATGCCATATGACAATGGAAATAAGTCACTCTGTCTGACTTTTTTGGGTTATCCTAGGTTCTCTACACATATGCTGCTATGTATGATAATTCTATGTAACTGTATTTGTGTATACCTGAATAAACTTACTTACTTACTTATGCTTGCTCTTCTTGGTACTCTGCCTTGACAAAAAAAACTGAAAGATAGACTGCAAATCACCCAGAACAAAATCGTAAGATTCATCCTGGGGCTGGGACCAAGAGAACATGTAGGCCAGGATGAATTACAGCAGTTGGATATGCTGAATGTTGAAGACAGAGTAAAACAACTGAAGCTAAATCATGCTTATAAAATTGCTCGCAAACAATGTCCAGAATATCTTGCTGTCAATTTTGTCAAGGTTGGGAACCAAAGCAATCATAGTACTAGGGGGAGAGAACACAACTTTGTAGTACCCACAGTCAGTGGCCAGGCTTCAAACACCTTTTATTGTACAGAATATAAGAAATGGAACAGACTGCCCGCACATGTCAAAGCCAGTCATAGCATGAACCAGTTCAAGAAGAGTGCCAAAAGGTGTCTGATGAATGTAGCTACAGAAAGGGAGGGGAATGATTTTCTATTTTTTAGCTAACATACGTGTAAATTTTACCATATTCCTAGTAATGACCCTCGTATTGTAGATAGTCTTAATGACCTTGGTGTAGTAGATAGTCTTTATAGTATGATAATAAGATGTTATCTCCATTGTAGAATAATAAGAAAATATTATAACCTTTATATTATAATAATAAGGTAAAAGGACCCCAATGGAAATAAGTCACTCTGTCTGACTCTTTTGGGTTATCCTAGGTTCTCTACACATATGCTGCTATGTATGATAATTCTATGTAACTGTATTTGTGTATACCTGAATAAACTTACTTACTTACTTACTTACTAACCAGGACCCAGACCACCACTCAACCAGCCACGACCCATACCATCACTCAACCAGCCACGACCCAGACCATCACTCAACCAGCCACGACCCAGACCATCACTCAACCAGTCACGACCCAGACCGCCACTCAACAGGGCCACTACCCAGACCACCACTCAGAAAACCAAGACCCAGACCACCACTCAGCCAGCCACGACCCCGACCACCACTCAACCAGCCACGACCCAGACCATCACTCAACCAGCCACGAGCCAGACTACCACTCAACCAACCACGACCCAGACCACCACTCAACCAGCCGCGACCCAGACCACCACTCAACCAGCCACGACCCAGACCACCACTCAACCAGCCACGACCAAGGCCACCACTCAACCAGCCGCGACCCAGACCACCACTCAACCAGCCACGACCCAGGCTACCACTCAACCAGCCTGACCCAGACCATCACTCAGCCAGCCACGACCCAGACCACCACTCAACCAGCCACGACCCAGACCATCACTCAACCAGTCACGACCCAGACCGCCACTCAACAGGGCCACTACCCAGACCACCACTCAGAAAACCAAGACCCAGACACCACTCAGCCAGCCACGACCCCGACCACCACTCAACCAGCCACGACCCAGACCATCACTCAACAGCCACGAGCCAGACTACCACTCAACCAACCACGACCCACACCACCACTCAACCAGCCGCGACCCAGACCACCACTCAACCAGCCACGACCCAGACCACCACTCAACCAGCCACGACCCAGGCCACCACTCAACCAGCCGCGACCCAACCACCACTCAACCAGCCACGACCCAGACCACCACTCAACCAGCCACGACCCAGGCCACCACTCAACCAGCCGCGACCCAGACCACCACTCAACCAGCCACGACCCAGGCTACCACTCAACCAGCCATGACCCAGACCATCACTCAGCCAGCCACGACCCAGACCACCACTCAACCAGCCACGACCCAGACCACCACTCAACCAGCCACGACCCAAGCCACCACTCAACCAGCCACGACCAGACCACCACTCAATCAACAACGACCCAGACCACCACTCAACCAGCCACGACCCAGACTACCACTCAACCAAACACGACCCAGACCACCACTCAACCAGAGACGACCCAGACCACCACTCAACCAGCCACGACCCAGATCACTACTCAACCAGCCACGACCCAGACCACCACTCAACCAGCCACGACCCAGACCACCACTCAATCAGCACGACCCAGACCATCACTCAACGAGCCACGGCCCAGACCATCACTCAGCCAGCCACCACCCAGACCACCACTCAATCAGCCACGACCCAGACCATCACTCAACCAGCCACGACCCAGACCATCACTCAACCAGCCACCACCCAGACCATCACTCAACCAGCCACGACCCAGACCACCACTCAACCAGCCACGACCCAGACCATCACTCAACCAGCCACGACCCAGACCATCACTCAACCAGCCACGACCCAGACCATCACTCAACCAGCCACGACCCAGACCATCACTCAACCAGCCACGACCCCAGACCATCACTCAACCAGCCACGACCCAGACCATCACTCAACCAGCCACGACCCAGACCATCACTCAACCAGCCACGACCCAGACCATCACTCAACCAGCCACGACCCAGACCATCACGCAACCAGCCACGACCCAGACCATCACTCAACCAGCCACGACCCAGACCATCACTCAACCAGCCACGACCCAGACCCACCACGCAACCAGCTCACCACGACCCAGACCATCACACAAACCAGCCACGGACAAAGAAAAGTCAGTCATTTATTTCCACATTTCCACTGGGGTCTTCTCAGTATTTCTTACAAACTCTTATGGTCTTAGGAAGTCAGGTGTAATTCCTTGGATCACGAGCCCTTCAAAGACATCAAGGAACCTCCATCGAGGATGTTATATATATATATATATATATTATAAATTATTTATATAATATATATATATTATATATATATATATATAGTTAATTATTATATATATTATAATATATTATATATATATATATTATATATATATATATATATATATATATATATATATATATATATAATATATATATATATATATATATTTATATATATATATATATATATATATATATATATATATATATATATATATCGATTTAAATAAAAACAAATTTCCACACACTTCAATAAATTGAAATTTTATTTTCGGGACCTCTGATAAAAAAATTACATACATAATAAAAGCGTTGCAAGTTAATAGTAAAATAATTATCTACAATAATTCACAGTGTCAAAGAAGTTAATAGAAGAAAGATACATAATAATTATGATAATGGTCCCTGTTGTTGATAGTGTGACGTCAGGTTGTGAGAGTGAAGATGGCCACTGACACACCAGTCAATCCTCTCTTAGTTTCTGCTAACACCAGCTCTACCTTTGATGGTTTTCAGTCTGCTGCAGTGCTAGTACCTCCCAGGATAAGTGAGGCTGTTAGTAATGAAGAAGGTGAGTGAGAGAATGTGACGAGTGAACGTGACGAGTGAAGGTGACGTAGCTTAATACTGAAGGTGATGCAACATATTGTGTCTTGTGCTTTACTACCCTGGAGGTTGTTGTTTGTTATGTTGCTGCTACCCTGGAGGTTATTGTTTGTTATGTTGCTGCTACCCTGGAGGTTATTGTTTGTTATGTTGCTGCTACCCTGGAGGTTATTGCTACTTATGTTGCTGCTAACCTGGAGGTTATTGTTTGTTATGTTGCTGCTAACCTGGAGGTTATTGTTTGTTATGTTGCTGCTAACCTGGAGGTTATTGTTTGTTATGTTGCTGCTAACCTGGAGGTTATTGTTTGTTATGTTGCTGCTAACCTGGAGGTTATTGTTTGTTATGTTGCTGCTACCCTGGAGGTTATTGTTTGTTATGTTGCTGCTACCCTGGAGGTTATTGTTTGTTATGTTGCTGCTACCCTGGAGGTTATTGTTTGTTATGTTGCTGCTACCCTGGAGGTTATTGTTTTGTTATGTTGCTGCTACCCTGGAGGTTATTGTTTGTTATGTTGCTGCTACCCTGGAGGTTATTGTTTGTTATGTTGCTGCTAACCTGGAGGTTATTGTTTGTTATGTTGCTGCTACCCTGGAGGTTATTGTTTGTTATGTTGCTGCTACCCTGGAGGTTATTGTTTGTTATGTTGCTGCTACCCTGGAGGTTATTGTTTGTTATGTTGCTGCTACCCTGGAGGTTATTGTTTGTTATGTTGCTGCTAACCTGGAGGTTATTGTTATTCTGCTACTGGAGTTATTGTTTTGCTGCTAACCTGGAGGTTATTGTTTGTTATGTTTGCTGCTAACCTGGAGGTTATTGTTGTTATGTTGCTGCTACCTGGAGGTTATTGTTGTTATGTTGCTGCTACCCTGGAGGTTATTGTGTATTGCTGCTCTGGAGGTTATTGTTGTTATGTTGCTGCTACCCTGGAGGTTATTGTTTGTTATGTTGCTGCTACCCTGGAGGTTATTGTTTGTTATGTTGCTGCTACCCTGGAGGTTATTGTTTGTTATGTTGCTGCTACCCTGGAGGTTATTGTTTGTTATGTTGCTGCTACCCTGGAGGTTATTGTTTGTTATGTTGCTGCTACCCTGGAGGTTATTGTTTGTTATGTTGCTGCTACCCTGGAGGTTATTGTTTGTTATGTTGCTGCTACCCTGGAGGTTATTGTTTGTTATGTTGCTGCTACCCTGGAGGTTATTGTTATGTTGCTGCTACCCTGGAGGTTATTGTTTGTTATGTTGCTGCTACCCTGGAGGTTATTGTTTGTTATGTTGCTGCTACCCTGGAGGTTATTGTTTTATGTTGCTGCTAACCTGGAGGTTATTGTTTGTTATGTTGCTGCTACCCTGGAGGTTATTGTTTGTTATGTTGCTGCTACCCTGGAGGTTATTGTTTGTTATGTTGCTGCTAACCTGGAGGTTATTGTTTGTTATGTTGCTGCTACCCTGGAGGTTATGTATTGTTATTTGACATGCTTACCTGGAGGTTTATATTGTTAGTTATGTTTGCTGCTACCTGGAGGTTATTGTTTGTTTATATTGCTGCTACCTGGAGGTTATTATTTGTTATGTTGCTGCTACCCTGGAGGTTATTGTTTGTTATTTTGCTGCTACCCTGGATGGTTATTGTTATGTTAATGTTGCTGCTACCCTGGAGGTTATTGTTTGTTATGTTGCTGCTACCCTGGAGGTTATTGTTTGTTATGTTGCTGCTACCCTGGAGGTTATTGTTTGTTATGTTGCTGCTACCCTGGAGGTTATTGTTTGTTATGTTGCTGCTACCCTGGAGGTTATTGTTTGTTATGTTGCTGCTACCCTGGAGGTTATTGTTTGTTATGTTGCTGCTACCCTGGAGGTTATTGTGGCTGTTGGTTATGTTGCTGCTACCCTGGAGGTTATTGTAACTGTTGGTTATGTTGCTGTTACCCTGGAGGTTATTGTGGCTGTTGGTTATGTTGCTGCTACCTGAGGTTATGTGTGT
Organism: Cherax quadricarinatus; assembly: GCF_026875155.1. Taxonomy (NCBI): domain Eukaryota; kingdom Metazoa; phylum Arthropoda; class Malacostraca; order Decapoda; family Parastacidae; genus Cherax; species Cherax quadricarinatus. The sequence goes on from NC_069425.1 coordinate 2,233,962, forward strand.
TGTTATGTTGCTGCTACCCTGGAGGTTTATTGTGGCTGTTGGTTATGTTTGCTGCTGCTACCCTGGAGGTTATTGCTGTTGGTTATGTTGCTGCTACCCTGGAGGTTATTGTGCTTGTGTTATGTTGCTGCTACCCTGGAGGTTATTGTGCTGTGTTATGTTGCTGCTACCTGGAGGTTATTGGCTGTGTTATGTTGCTGCTACCCTGGAGGTTATTGTTGTTGGTTATGTTGCTGCTACCCTGGAGGTTATTGTTTGTTATGTTGCTGCTACCATGGAGGTTATTGTGACTGTGTTATGTTGCTGCTACCCTGGAGGTTATTGTGACTGTTGGTTATATTGCTGCTACCCTGGAGGTTATTGTGACTTGGTTATGTTGCTGCTACCCTGGAGGTTATTGTGGTTGTTGGTTATGTTGCTGCTACCATGGAGGTTATTGTGACTGTGTTATGTTGCTGCTACCCTGGAGGTTATTGTGATTGTTGGTTATGTTGTTGCTACCCTGGAGGTTATTGTGGTCAGCGTGCACACCATAGAAAAAATCTGGACCCCTGCATGGCATTGTGGGACTTTGGCAAAGTAGCTTTGTTCATGGTGCCTGGCAGAAGGAGCTCTCACTCCCACTCTCTCGTGTGCGAATTTGATCTTCCTCTTCACACTAAGAATGATGGAATTGTGAGCTGTAAGACGAATTCTTATGGTTTTGAACCATATGGTAACATTGCGATATGTTACATGGTACCATTCGACAATGGTGCTTACCTGTTACAGTAGTTCATTGGTACAATTGTATCATATGGTACAATGGTAGCATATGGACAATTCCATATGGTATCATTGTACCATATGGTACATTTGTATCAATGGTACATGGGTACAGGGACCCTATGGATACATAGTACTCTGGTCTGACTTATTGAGGTTATCTGTAGGTTCCCAAACAATGCTGCTAAGTATGATTTCTATGTAACTTTATTTGGTATAACTAATAAACTTACTTATGATGCCACCATGCACTTTGGAGTAAGTGTTATTTCAGTGTGTACGAATATACAATTACTTAGAGGTATATAATAGCAGCATCGTATAACAATCCTAGGTATAACCAAAAAAGTCACTGCGACTTATTTCCATAGTATCCCTGTATCTGTACCATATGGTGTCCTGTACTGTATGGTACCCTGTGCCATATGGTACCTGTACCATATGGTACCCTGCACCATATGTTATCCTGTACTGCATGGTACCCTATACCATATAGTACAATATACCATATGGTACCCTGTAACATATGATACCGTGTACCATATGGTCAATAGGTGTTGGTGGCATGAGACACCAGCCAAGACTGAGTGGCGACGCAAGCTAGATACTGACTCTGCAGTTTCCGAGACAAAGTGGTTTGTCATCCACCTCAAGGAACATGTCAAGTTCCTGTAAACTTGTAAATATATAATAGAACAATAATATACAACATTTTTGCATATTTTTGTTGTAAACAGCTATTGTAAACAAAATAATGAAAATATTAGCGTGTTTATTGTGTTGAATACAACAGTACCATATAGTGTTGAGAAATGGGATTACCAGCTAAGTTTAAATATAGGGAAACTTAACTTAGAAAGACAGCTCATCGCCTGCACAGCCGCTCCTGCAGACGAGGTCTTGAGAAGCTGTCGAAGTCATCTCTCAACGGGCTGTAAATGAGTTATAATTTGTAAGATTATAAATTACCCCTTGGGGGTGTTATGTCAGCATATTTCATTCACTGATGGCTGACAAACTTACGTGTGTGGACTCAAAGGTCCGCATATCACCGGGGTTTATGATAAGTGACTAACTCACGATTTTATACTCAACTGCGCAGTCAATAGTAGCACATCACGAGTTAGAACACTTACCTGGGTATATGTATCTGACCCGTAATTACGCCCGGATATCCTTGAAGAATGTCGCACTACACTCTGTTGGATCGCAACACTCGTTGTTACACTGTTCATCAATAATTGTTCACACAATATCACTGAAGAAGCTGACCGCACTTCTCTGTAAGTGTTTATTGTGTTTTGTGAGACACTTTGTTCACATTAATGCACAGATCGTTCTTTGTTGGTTATCCTGGCATCAGTGTCACTCGCAGTAGAGTCAAAAGTAATCTGAAGACGCCACAACGCCCCATGCCGTCACTGCCCCCAGCACAAAGGAAAAGCTGACCTTGTACTTTTGCTTCCTTGCCACTTCCTCGATGAAGCAAAGCAGAATGTTTGTTTCTTGCTGTCTTAAGCGTAGACAAAAATGTCCACTATCTTCACCATGATAATAAAGTGGGAGCAGGATTTTCCTTAATTGTCCTGCTAAGGTAAGAGATGTACTGTCTCTTATAAAAAATACACACTGCAACACTGGACTGCAAGGAGCAGCGGTTGCTTGACCACGTCGCATACTCGTACTGCATCTGCGATCCAGGCCATGGGAAAACCTGGGTAGCCACAGCCACTCAAGAGGAGAGGTTTTTTAGTGCCAGGAAGGAAAAAAAACTGGCAGGAAATGGCAGAAATCGTACACCAAATCCAGTCATTCCTGTAGTGGAACCACAGTCGATGGCCTCCACTCCAAACCAACAGATACAGATACTAATGCCGGAAAAAAAAATCCCCCCCAGTACCAACAATACCACCAGTCCGATAACATTCTTCTTTGCAAATATACAGGGTCTAAAGCCAGCAACAAACAACAAAATACCTTTCATCCGTGGACTGCTTGCAGAGGCAAAGGCAATGTTCGCAGCTTTCACTGAGACCCACATAAAGGATCACTTGGACAACGAAAATATGGTCCCAGGTTACAACCCTAACAATGTGACAGAGTGAACAGGCAAAAGGGGGGGGGGGGTTGGCCTGTACATTGCAGAGTCACTTGTTTGCACAGAACTGCTTAATGCCTCAAATGATGTAGTGGAAGTTTTAGCAGTAAAGGTCGAGAACCAAAACCTAGTCATTGTGGTAGTCTAAAAAGCCTCCGGATGTAACATCCCAGCAATTCCAGAACAGCTGTTTTAAAAAATTTACCACTGTCTGGAAAATCTTCCAGCTCCTGCACCCCAAAATCTTGCTCCTGGGGATTTCAACTTAAGGCACCTAAAATGGAGGAATATAGCAAATAATATTGTTGCAGTAATAACCCCCAGGAGGCAGCTCTGATGAAAACTCACACTCACACGAGTTTTAAATCTCTGCACAAAATTCAATTTAACCAGCAAATAATAGAGCCTACTAGACTGGAGAATACACTAGACCTCATCTTCATAACAATGATGATCTGATAAGAAATGTCACCATATCAAAAACAATATACTCAATCACAACATAATTGAGGGTTTAGACATGTATGCGTGGAGCCCCAGACGACATAATGAGACTAGTCATGAGGGAGCATTCACCAAATTCAACTTCAATAACAAAAACATAAAGTGGGACCAAGTAAACCAAGTCCTAACCGATGTAAGCTGGGAAGATATACTAAGCAACACAGACCCCAACTTAAAGCTAAACAGATTAACTCGGTGGCACTCGATGTATGCACAAGGCTTATTCCTCTAAGAAAAAGGAGGAGTAGATGTAAAATAGAAAGAGACAGACGCTCCCTTTACAGGCGATGGAAAAGAGTAACAGAGCGGCTAAAAGAGGTCAATATATCTGAAATGCGTAGGGAGACACTGGTCAGAGAAATAGCAAGCATCGAACTTAAGCTAAAAGAATCCTTTAGGAGTCAGGAATCGCGGGAAGAACTAAAAGCCATAAATGAAATCGAAAGAAACCCAAAGTATTTCTTCTCTTATGCCAAATCAAACTCGAGAACAACGTCCAGTATTGGGCCCCTACTTAAACAAGATGGGTCCTACACAGATGACAGCAAGGAAATGAGTGAGCTACTCAAGTCCCAATATGACTCAGTTTTAGCAAGCCGCTAACCAGACTGAGAGTTCGAAGATCAAAATGAATTTTTTATGAGAGAGCCACAAAATTTGATTAACACAAGCCTATCCGATGTTATCCTGACGCCAAATGACTTCGAACAGGCGATAAATGACATGCCCATGCACTCTGCCCCAGGGCCAGACTCATGGAACTCTGTGTTCATCAAGAACTGCAAGAAGCCCCTATCACGAGCCTTTTCCATCCTATGGAGAGGGAGCATGGACACGGGGGTCGTCCACAGTTACTAAAAACAACAGACATAGCCCCACTCCACAAAGGGGGCAGTAAAGCAACAGCAAAGAACTACAGACCGATAGCACTAACATCCCATATCATAAAAATCTTTGAAAGGGTCCTAAGAAGCAAGATCACCACCCATCTAGAAACCCATCAGTTACACAACCCAGGGCAACATGGGTTTAGAACAGGTCGCTCCTGTCTGTCTCAACTATTGGATCACTACGTACAAGGTCCTAAATGCACTAGAAGACAAAAAGAATGCAGATGTAATATATACAGACTTTGCAAAAGCCTTCGACAAGTGTGACCATGGCGTAATAGCGCACAAAATGTGTGCTAAAGGAATAACAGGAAAAGTCGGTCGATGGATCTATAATTTCCTCACTAACAGAACACAGAGAGTAGTCGTCAACAGAGTAAAGTCCGAGGCAGCTACGGTGAAAAGCTCTGTTCCACAAGGCACAGTACTCGCTCCCATCTTGTTCCTCATCCTCATATCCGACATAGACAAGGATGTCAGCCACAGCACCGTGTCTTCCTTTGCAGATGACACCCGAATCTGCATTACAGTGTCTTCCATTGCAGACACTGCAAGGCTCCAGGCGGACATCAACCAAATCTTTCAGTGGGCTGCAGAAAACAATATGAAGTTCAACGATGAGAAATTTCAATTACTCAGATATGGTAAACATGAGGAAATTAAATCTTCATCAGAGTACAAAACAAATTCTGGCCACAAAATAGAGCGAAACACCAACGTCAAAGACCTGGGAGTGATCATGGCGGAGGATCTCGCCTTCAAGGACCATAACATTGTATCAATCGCATCTGCTAGAAAAATGACAGGATGGATAATGAGAACCTTCAAAACTAGGGAGGCCAAGCCCATGATGACACTCTTCAGGTCACTTGTTCTATCTAGGCTGGAATATTGCTGCACACTAACAGCACCTTTCAAGGCAGGTGAAATTGCCGACCTAGAAAATGTACAGAGAACTTTCACGGCGCGCATAACGGAGATAAAACACCTCAATTACTGGGAGCGCTTGAGGTTCCTAAACCTGTATTCCCTGGAACGCAGGAGGGAGAGATACATGATTATATACACCTGGAAAATCCTAGAGGGACTAGTACCGAACTTGCACACGAAAAATCACTCACTACGAAAGCAAAAGACTTGGCAGACGATGCACCATCCCCCCAATGAAAAGCAGGGGTGTCACTAGCACGTTAAGAGACCATACAATAAGTGTCAGGGGCCCGAGACTGTTCAACTGCCTCCCAGCACACATAAGGGGGATTACCAACAGACCCCTGGCAGTCTTCAAGCTGGCACTGGACAAGCACCTAAAGTCAGTTCCTGATCAGCCGGGCTGTGGCTCGTACGTTGGTTTGCGTGCAGCCAGCAGCAACAGCCTGGTTGATCAGGCTCTGATCCACCAGGAGGCCTGGTCACAGACTGGGCCGCGGGGCGTTGACCCCCGGAACTCTCTCCAGGTAAACTCCAGGTAATTACTCACTGTAGCAGTAAACAAGACGCTTGCCCCTTCTGAGAGGGCTGGGCCCCTAAGGGCTGAAAGGGCTGAAAGGGGCTGAAGGGGGCTGATACCCCCCTCCTGGAGAAAATTTCTCCACATATAGTACCATACGGTACAATGAATCATATGGTATCATTGTACTGTATGATACAATGTACCATATGGTACCATTGCACCATATGGTACCATTACACCATATGGCACCATAAGGTACCATTGCACTATGTAGTACCATAAGGTACCATTGCACCATATGGTACCATTGTATCATATGGTACCATTGTACCAAATGGTGCCATTGTATCATATGGTACCATTGTATCATGTGCCATTGTACCATATTGTGCCATATGATACCATTGTATCATATGGTGCCATTGTGCCATATGGTACTATATGGTACCATTGTATTCAACACAATAACTGCACTAATATTTTCATCACTTTGTTTATAATAAACTTGTAAACAAGTTTTGTAAGCAATATAATGATAAACAAATTAGTGCAGTTATTGTGTTGAATACAATGACTTATACAATATACAATATACAATTTACTGGTCTCACAGGCCACAAATGTTACTAGAAAAAAAAAATAGAAAAGACAAGAAAAAAGTATAAAAAACGTAAAATAAAAAAATGGGATTTTGCGGAATTCACTGATGTTGCTGCCACCCGGTCATTTTGGGTCAACCTCCCACCGCTGTATCTCGGTAAGTACTGATCAGAAATTTTTTTGTTTTGTTTTATTACCTTCACAAAAATATTATCTTTAATTCTGTAAGATTTTTTTTTTTCAAAATTTCTTGGACACTGAGGCACCACTTCAGATTTTGGCCTTGGACCCTGAAAGGGCTAAAATGTGAGTCAAAGTCGGTAAAATTGCCAATGCGTAAATGTAAATATTGCTGACACATCAAAATTCACGAGAGCATAATATCGTCAGTTTTCCATCAAATTTCATACTTTTTCTTGTATTACCTTCAGAAAAAGATTCTCTACCATTTCATAAGAAAACTAAATTTTTTTTTGAAATTCTTGGACCCTGGTGCACACTGAAATTTGGCCTCTGGACCCTGAAAGGGTTAATCCCTAGCTCTTATCTGTATTTTTTTTGTACCTCTGTAAGTGTGCTCAAATTATAAATATTGTGACATTACACACAAGCAACCACACTAGAAACAGTACCTCTTTGATATAACTTCAAAGTCTTTTGAGAGTTCTCTTACTCTCGTAGCCAAGCACCAGGTTTATCTGGTGCTTGCTTGATCAACCAGGCTGTTACTGTTGGTGGCCTGCTGGTCCACCTATCCATCACAGCCTGGTTGATCTGGCACTTGGCAGAGGTATATATCTAATTTCCTATTGAAAAACCTCTACTCTTGTTCCAGCAGTGTTTCTGGTATCATGTGGTAGTGTTAAACAGTCTGGCCCATGGATGTTGTAGCCATGTTATCTTATTGTCAATCCCATGCTGGTTTTATTCTGGGTTCATTTTGCACATTCTCCCATATCTCACACTCCAGTAAATGAGAGAGATGGTAGAATGTGTATGAAAATTAAAAGGTCAAAGATGTGGAATGACTTAACAACTAAGCTGAAAAACTGCAGCATTCTTACTGAATTTAAAATAAACTAAAACAAGTTCTGTACAGTAGGGCCCCACTTATACGGCTGGTTAAGTTCCAGGCTACCGCCGTAAAGCGGAAACCGCCGTAAAGTGGAACACCCTTTTTTTCCACTTATAAATGCATACAAACACTAGATAACAAGTTTACACTAACATATATTAAGTTAGCAATAGAACCAGGCATCAAAAAACAATAAAAAAGTACAATACACACATAGTGCACTCATTACTTACCTTAAAATATTTATAGTCTTAATCTAGGGTGAGACAAGTAGTATTTATTGTAAAGAAATCAAGTTTTGGTATGTATGGTAGTCAGCCGGGCTACCATACCAGGCCAACCCACCTACACTTTAAATTCTATTACATTTAAGCATCCCAGAGCGATAAATGTATATACAGTTCACTCATCCCCTTCCCTTAAAATATTTGTAGTCTTAATGTAGGGTCAGGAGTAAATAAATGAGTTTAAAACAAATAAATGAGGAGAGAGAAAGAATGAGTGCATGAGAGAGTACAGGCGCAGAGTTATGTAAACAAACCAGGCAAAGGTAAGTTTTGTAAACAAAGTGTACACGTCTGGTTTGTGTACAAGTTACAATTGTGTACGGGTTTAAAGATAAGATAAGATTTCGTTCGGTTTTTTAACCCCGAAGGGTTAGCCACCCAGGATAACCCAAGAAAGTCAGTGCGTCATCGAGGACTGTCTAACTTATTTCCATTGGGGTCCTTAATCTTGTCCCCCAGGATGCGACCCACACCAGTCGACTAACACCCAGGTACCTATTTGCTGCTAGGTGAACAGGACAACAGGTGTAAGGAAACACGTGTCGAAATGTTTCCACCCGCCGGGAATCGAACCCGGGCCCTCCGTGTGTGAAGCGGGAGCTTTAGCCACCAGGCCACCGGGCCACAAGCCACCAGGCCACCGGGCCATTGATACGGTAGAATGAATAAAGAAGAACACTCCCATTCTCATGTAACATCATTTTGAGAAGAAATGATGCTCTGAGTGAAGGCAATGGAAATAAGTCACTCTGACTTTTTTGGGTTATCCTAGGTTCTCTACACATATGTTGTTATGTATGATAATCTATGTAACTGTATTTGTGTATACCTGAATAAACTTACAAACATACGAAAGGAATAATTTTCTACAGTTACCCCCGGTAACACATTTTCTCTTATGTTAGATTAGAGAAAATGTTATTCTTGGCGTCACTCGTACAAGTTATCTGGCTACCACATCTCATATTTATGTTTATTTATTCTATTGTAGGGTGTATTTATCATCTTTTTATGTTATGTATCGTGTTTATTATATAATTTTGAACAAAATATCATGGATGGATTAATGAAAATGTGTATATTAACGTAATATACAACTTTTAAATGAGACTCGGTGATTATTATTATTATTATTATTATTATTTCTAATATGGCGTCACTTGTGCAAGTCGTCTGCTACCACATCTCATATTTATGTTTATTTATTCTATTGTGGGGTGTATTTATCATCTTTTTATGTTATGTATCGTGTTTATTACATAATTTTGAAAAAAATATCATACATGGATTAATGAAAATGTGTATTTAACGTAATATACGACATTTAAATGAGACTCGATGATTGTTATTATCATTACTAATATGACGTTTGGAGACATAAGACACTCTTACTGATTTTAACCCTTTGACTGTCGCGGTCGTATATGTACGTCATAGGAGTTACCGTGTTTGACATATCTATACGCATAAATTCTAGCAGCTTCAAATCAAGCAGGAGAAAGCTGGTAGGCCCACATGTGAGAGAATGGGTCTCCATGGTCAGTGTGCACCATATAAAAAAAATCGGGGAGCCAGTGGTGCATTGTGGGAATACCATTTCAGTCGTCCTTTTTCAGCATGTCTAGCGGTAAGAAATATGTGACTTCCCTGCAAATCTGGGACTCTTCTCTTCCAAGTGATGCTCTAACAAGATGGAAGTGTCAAAGAGATCAATTCATGATTTCGAGGAGTTTGAGACCAAAAGCAATGGAGGAGGTGGAGGAGGAGGAGGAAGAGGAGGAGAAGAGGAGGAGGAAAGAAGAGGAAGAGGAAGGGAAGGAGGGAGGAGGAGGAAGGAGGGAGGAGGAGGAAGGGGGAGGAGGTGGGAGGGAGGAGGAGGAAGGAGGGAGGGAGGAAGAAGGAGGGAGGAGGAGGAAGGAGGGAGGGAGGAGGAGGAAGGTGGAAGGAGGGGGAAAGAAGAAGAAGAAGAAGAAGAATAAGAAGAATAAAAAGAAGAATAAAAATAATAATAATACCTAATCCTAATAATAATAATATGTAATAATTGTTCCCTTGAGGCATGAAAACAGTTCACCCATGACAGTGACAGATAGGGGAGAAAAAATCTGATAAGAGTGACCTTTGATGAGGGTAAACGAGGGTGGAGGGAGGGGGGAAAGCTGTCCATCTGTCAAGAGCCAGGAGGAGGAGGAGGAGAAGGAGGAGGAGAAAGGAGGGAAAGGAGAAGGAGGAGGAGAAGGAGGAGGAGGAGGAGGAGAAAGGAGAAGAAGATGCGATGAAACAAACATTTGTCTGTCTGCAAACTCCCTGTCTTTTCCGTCTAGCTCTGTCTCAGAGAGACCCACAAGACTGTCATCTTTCCGTTTACTACATCTTCAAGCAGATTTATAGCACTTTGTCGGGAAATTTTTTGGGTTATCCTAGGTAATTTACACTATGTATAGTTGTATTTATGTGTACCTGTGAGACAGAGATAGACAGAGAGAGAGAAAGAGAGACAGATTGAAAGAGATAGAATGAGGGAGAAAGATAATTAGATAGATGGAGGGGGAAGCAGCATCTGACCCCATTGTTTTGGGACAGGCGGTAGGGGGAGTGGACTAATGAGACAATATGTCTTTTTTGACAGCTGCCGACTCCTGACTCAAAACAATTATAAGCACACACTCGCACACAAGACAAGCTTGCTGAAGGGTGATAATAGGAGTTTCATGAAAGTATCTAGGGGGACTATATATGTGTATATATATTATAAAAACCCAGAGCAAAAAGGGGAAAGGCAGAAATGAAGGAAGGACTAGATGAAAGGAAGGAAAAAAGTAATGAAGGACGATGAAGGAATGTAGGAAGAGAGGTGGAATCCCCTCCAGGTAGCCTCCAGGTAGGAAAGGGAATGAAGGAAATTAGGAAGGAATGATGACACACGACCATTTACTAGGATAACTACATAACACAACTGCCTGCTAATACTGTGAGAAAACTGCTCGCGAGGTGTTTTGTCTCTGTACATAAAAAAAAAACTTCAACAAAAAAAGCACACACACTGATTTTGTGTGTGAGAGTGTAAAAAACCATTGTGTATGACACCATGTTTTATGTGTGAGAGTGTAAAAACACCATTGTGTATGACACCATGTTTTATGTTTGAGGAGTGTAAAACACTACTGTGTTTTGACACCATGTTTTATGTGTGAGGAGTGTAAAACACCACTGTGTATGACACCATGTTTTATGTGTGAGGAGTGTAAAACACCACTGTGTATGGGCACCCTGTTTTATGTGTGAGAGTGTAAACACCACTGTGTATGACACCCTGTTTTATGTGTAAGAGTGTAAACACCACTGTGTATGACACCATGTTTTATGTGTGAGGAGTGTAAAACACCACTGTGTATGACACCATGTTTTATGTGTAAGAGTGTAAAACACCATGTGTGTATGACACCATGTTTTATGTGTGAGGAGTGTAAAAAACCAAATGTGTATGACACCATGTTTCACAGGTTCCACAAGCTGCAGAACTTCTAGGAATATATTCAGTGACTGTTTATTGGTATATATATTTATAGAGCAATAGTAATAAACAATTTTTTTTTATTGTTTGTTTTTGTAAACAAGTTTTGTAAAAAATATATTGATAATTATGTTTGTGTGTTTATTGTGTTGTATACAACGAGGTATATATGTACATTGCACCTTATTTGGTCTCCCCAGGCCACATAAGTTATGTGAAAAATAAAATAGTGAAAAAAAAACAACAAACCTTCAAATACAAGTAAACTAAAGTTTATGGCGTGAGCGGCAGTCGCGCTGTTGCCATACGAGGCTCATTTTCTGCAAACTTCATGCCTCTATATCTAGGTAAGTACTGATGGGAAAATTTTTTTTTTGGGACTAAAACAATCAGAAAAATAATCTTAACATTTTCATAAGAAAAAATAATTTTTTTTTTTCGAATATTTTGCGACACCAGGAGACACTTCAGGATTGGGCCCTTCGACAGTCAAAGGGTTAATGTGTACCTGCATGCCAGCACAGTATGTAAGTTTATTTAAGTACAGGTATACATAAGCATAATTATCGGAGTATATATAAAATATGAAATAACTTTTAAAAGCATTTGAAATTTTGGAGTTTCCAGACAAAATGGAGAGACTTAGTGCTTACTGAGCTCACGAAGAATGTAAACAAACAGGGTGGGGCGTGGTGACCGTATTAGAAAGTCAGGTGGGGGGAGCCGTACAGCGAGTTTTGGTCATAATTTGAAATGACCGTATTAGCGGAATGCCGTAAAGTGAAACGCCGTAAAGTGGGGCCCTGCTGTATGCCAAAATACTAGTCAAATTATCTACCTTATCTTATAACAAACGTATTTAACACAATTTATGTAACTGCCTTGTACTATTTTGTATTGCTGTAACTCCATTCAAGCGCTGCTCATTCAGTATACTGTGCTGATCTTTGTCATTAATTAATATATATAATAAACATATATTCAGGCAACTTATTCATGTGAAATTTAGTACTCACTTAACCTCACCTACTCATTGTCATCAGTATTGTGTTATCATTACATGTCGTCAAATGTTTTATAAATTGTACAGTGGTACCTCGGGTTACAAACCTAATTCCTTCCAGAAGGCTGTTCGAGTGCCGATCTGTTCGAGTACTGAATGAATTTATTCCCATAAGGAATAATGTAAAGTAGATTAATTCGTTTCAGACCCCCAAAAATACACTTACAAAAGCACTTATAAAGATACATAATTGTTCAAGTTCGTATCCCAAGGTACCACTGTATCTAAGAATATAATTTCATTTTAAACATATACGAGGCTCCACTTTTAACCTACTTTCATCTATATCTGTTTATTATATAGATTAGAATTACTTTTGTCATATTTTTAATTCTCTCCTCTCTCTCTCTCTCTCTCTCTGTCTCTTTTTTTTTTTTTTTTTTTTTTTTACACAGGGTTTGACAAGGTTAAGGATCCCTAGCTTTATTGACAAGCTATTTACAGGTTAAGGATTCTTAACTTTATTGGCAAGCTAAGAGCTGTTACCTACATCAGCTCATATGAAAGCATTTTTATTGTTATGAGACATACAAGTAGGGAACAGGATGAAATTGGAGCCATCTGTGGGTCAGCAGTTTCATTTGATCAACTGACTTTATCTCGTTGACATTATGCTGTACGAATGTGTTCCATTCTCGAGTCGCCCTGGGTATATATGATCTCAGATGGAGTGATGTTCTGGAGAAGGGTACAGCCAGGGTGAAGTTGCTGTTTTCTACCCGTCTTGTGGCATAAAAGCTTGTTTCACGCTGTCCTCGAAGTGGATCCAAGTGTGGTACTTTGACAATATTGGCCTTGTACGTAAAAGTAAGGCACGCACATCCTCTATGTGAGGCTCTGCTGAAATGAAAATCTATCCAGGATGGGTCCAGGCGGAGTTTAGACGTTCTTGCTTGTTCTCTACTCTATCAAGCAGTCGCAGATGAGAGGGGGGGGGGGCCCGGCAAACCAAGAAAGTGGAGCATTTCTCAAGGTGTTTAGCGTACTTGTGCCTAGTACAGAATCTTGCAACCCCCACTGTCAAGTAGATGCGAGATACGGCGAAGTGATGTAAGCTTCCTGGCTGCCTTGTTTGCAAGATTTACAACATGGTCTTCATGGTTAGTTTGGAGTCAAAAATTTTACCCCAAGGATATCAACTTCTTCTCCAGGTGCCAACACCCTCCATTCATCCTTACTACTGCACCAGCATTACCATCATGGTGCCCGAGACGATCATCATTTGCATTTTCTCAGGTGCAAATGTTACTTGCCATCTATTTCCCCAAGCTGATATAGCTCTCAGCTGGTGATTGATGTAGCTTAGAGCAGCTGGCATTTCTTCTCTTGGATAAGTGAATGTCAGTGTACAGTCGTCTGCATATGCATGGGATTCTGGGATGAGATGAAGAAGGTCATTGAAGTAGACATTCTATAACAATGGTCCCAGCATGCTTCCTTGTGGAACACTTGCCCCAATAGGATGTCTTGCTGATTCCTTTCCATTGAGAACTACACTTAGAGATCTACCATGAAGGTAATCACTGAGGAGACATAGCGCAGAGCCTGCAATTCCCAGTGCTCGAAGTTTTGCTAAGAGGCCCTGGTGCCACACGCGGTCGAAAGCGCCAGCAATGTCCAGTGCTACCACACAGCTGACTTTGGATTCATCCAGAGACTGGTGCCACTTAGTGGAGAGGTTTAACAACAGATCAGCAGCAGAGTAACCTTTCCTGAAGCCATATTGACGATCACAAAGTAGTGAGTAATAGTCAAAAAACTCTGTCATTTGTCTTGAGATTATTGTCTCGAGGATCTTACCAGTGATTGACAGGAGTGACACTGGTCTGTAGTTGCTGATTTCTGCTCTGCTCTTCTTTTTGTGAACAGGGACTACATTTGCCTCTTTCCATAGAGAGGGCCATTTACACTGTACTAGGCAGTGCTGAAAGAAATGAAATGATAGAGAAGCTTTTCCCAATTATAATGACCATGGAAAACTTATGGAATTATGCTCTCATGAAGTTAGTGGGCTTGACGATATTTATGCATTGACGATTTCGCCCACTTTGAGCCCTATTTTCGGCTAATTCCAATGTTTCAGTCAACTAAAGTCATAGCTGTTTCGCTAGAGCTCTATTTGTTCTATCGATTGAGTACAAGAAATTGCCCGTTTACTGGTTTCAACTACCTAATAAAGTTGTCAGAAATTGGCAATTTGGCCAATTTCACACAAATTTAAGAAAAGGCCAGTTTCAGAATAGGGTCCAGAAAAAACAAGACAGACATTCCTGGCACTAAAATAACATTTTCTCCATTCATTAGTTACATCTCCAAGCCCCTCTTACATTACATTACTTTTGCTTTCCATTTTGAATTTTTATTCTCACAAAAAATAGAAGACTTACTGTTATGCAGACCACTGCATTATTGTAAAAAGGTACAAATAATATCAGCACACTTGTGAAAGAATATTAGACTCGCTAGTTGACGTATATTGGACGCATGGCGGGATTTGTTTACCCTTGAACATCACTAAAAATCAAACATTTCCTCTATTTTGAGCTTAATTTCAGGGTACTTTTCATCTTCAAACCAATCAAAATCATCTCTGTTTCTGTAATATATCTTCCATTCTGTCAAATGAGACAAAGGAAATGAGAATACAGTGGACCCTCAACTAATGCTATTAATCCGTTCCTGAGAGCTCACCGTTAGTCAAAATAATCGTTAGTCAAGTTAATTTTCCCCATAAAAAATAATGGAAATCAAATTAATCCGTGCAAGACACCCAAAAGTATTGAAAAAAAAAATTTTTTAACACATGAAATATTAATTTTAATACACACAAACTGAAGAAGACATGCACAGTTACATGACACTTACCTTTATTGAAGATCTGGTGATGATTGATGGGATGGGAAGAGGGGAGTGTGTTGATGGTCTTAGTGTTTAGAAGGGGAATCCCCTTCCATTAGGACTTGAGGTGGCAAGTCCTTTTTCGGGGTTACTTCCCTTCTTCTTTTAATGCCACTAGGACCAGCTTGAGAGTCACTGGACCTCTGTCGCACAACATATCTGCCCATAGAGGCCTGTACCTCCCGTTCCTTTATGACATTCCTAAAGTGTTTCACAACATTGTCAGTGTCACCATTAAACACTTGTTCAGGTTTCAGTCCTTCACTGTCTATGTACTCCTTGAATTCCTGCACATATTTTTCAGCTGCTTTTTGGTCCAAACTGGCAGCCTCACCATGCCTTATCACACTATGTATGCCACTACGATTCTTAAATCTCTCAAACCACCTTTGCTGGCCTTAAATTCACTCGCATCACCACTAGTTGCTGGGCATTTTTCTAATTAAATCGTCATGCAACTTCCTAGCCTTTTCACATATGATCGCTTGAGAGATGCTATCTCCTGCTATCTGTTTTTCGTTTATCCATACCAATAACAGTCTCTCAACATCTTCTATCACTTGCGATCTCAGTTTCGAAAACATAGTTGCACCTTTGGCAAGAACAGCTTCCTTGATTGCCGTTTTCTTGGCCACAATAGTAGTGATGGTTGATTGGGGTTTTGTGTACAGCCTGGCCAGCTCGGAGACATGCACTCCACTTTCATACTTAGCAATGATCTCTTTCTTCATATCCATAGTAATTCTCACCCTTTTTGCTGTAGGGTTGGCACTAGAAGCTTTCTTGGGGCCCATGGTGACTTATTTTGCAGGTGCAATCACTAAAAAGGCTGTGATAATATGAAATGTTCCGATTGTATGCTTGGAAGCGACCGCGGTGGCTGGCTGGCTTGTAAACACTGGCCAGAAGTGGACGCGTCTCAGACAGAACGAATAGTGTTGGTCGAGTTTTTTAGCACTAATCGAGGCAAAATTTTTGCGATGAAATGTATCGCTAGTCAGATTTATCATTAATCGATGCCATCGCTGGTCGAGGGTCCACTGTACAGCCATAAATACCATATGGTAATACACTGCAAAATTGCTGTTTTAAACCAAAAACATGATAGGAGTTTTGTTTTTTCTCATTATGCACTGTTTGCTTCATACCCATTCTTTCGTATGTAGGCCTACCAGCTTTTTTCCACCAGATTTGAAAGCGCTTGAATTTGTGTGTATAAGTACGTGACCAACCTGGCTGTTAAGAAGTATATGCACTGTACGTGATCGACCCTCGAAGGGTTAAACAATCAATTATTGCTTTATTAGTCTTAAGAGTAATATGCTCTGCATATTAAGGGGCTTTCTGCATTGACACCTGAAGGGGCTTTTTGCATGCACACCTGAAAGGGCTTTCTGCATGCCCATCTGAAGGGGCTTTCTGCTTGCACACCTGAAGGAGCTTTCTGCATGCACACCTGAAGCTGCTTTCTGCATTCACACCTGAAAGTGCTCTCTGCATTCACACCTGAAGGTGCTCTTTGCATGCACACCTGAAGGGGCTTTCTGCATGCACACCTGAAGGGGCTTTCTGCATGCACACCTGAAGGGGCTCTGCATGCACACCTGAAGGGGCTTTCTGCATGCACACCTGAAAGAGCCTTCTGCATGCACACCTGAAGGGGGCTTTCTGCATTCACACCTGAATGTCATCCACCTCTGTACATTGTACCATGCTGAAATAATTAAAAAATAAATAATAATATAGACAAGGACAAGGACAATTCATTGTCCATTATTGACCTTCAGTATATATCATTTAAGTTATTAGTTTTATACTGTAACTTGAAAAAATAAGTTTTTATACAGTTTAGCAACATTCCAAATAATTTTACCAATATCAGTTTATTGTGAATTAGGTCAACATTTTGCCTAAAAATGACTGATTTTCGTGGACTAGAGGCTTATCCCTGGTTAATTAGTTCACTGTGTAAAACATTCTGAGGATACGTGCAAAGTATTATTTTTGTATTTGCAGCATTGGAGCAGAGTGGATCAGTGCCAACACTACCAGATGCCACAGCAGTAGGGAAGACACAAACTCTGGGGTCACAGTTTCAAGAACTTTATACTGGAGAGACTGCTGTGGCTGGAGCAATGCACTCACTGTCCCTTGTGTCTCCAGGCAAGCCCCCTCAGTTGAAATTTACATCTTCTACAACTTCACCCCTTGTTCCACCGCCTATAGGGCCTCTTGTTCCATCACCTTCAGGGCCCCTTGTGGCACCACCTACAGGGCCCCTTGTGCCACCACCTACAAGGCCCCTTGTGCCTCCGCCTACAAGGCCCCTTGTGCCACCACCTATAGGGCCCCTTGGGGAAGCCTTCAAGTCTGGGATTAGTGCTGTTGGCTTACAGTCTGCTGGTCCTACCACTAGTCCATCTTTCACTAGTTTTCCTCAGCCTGCTTCTTTTGTCAGTGGTATGCTTGGTGGTAGCCAGAATTACTCACCAGTGGGATCACAGGTGACTGACCCACCCCTTGGCCCACTACCTTCTGTTGGTCCATTGCACTCCTCTACTCATTCTGTTGGCCCAACACATATTACTGCTCTTCGTGTTGGTCCACCATATTCTACTACTACTCTCACTCAACAGCCTTTGGCTACTGCTATCCTTTCACCACCTTCTACCATTCCTACTGTTGTCTCTACTCCCTCGACTACTCCTCGTGTTATACCCCCATCCTCGACTACCCCTCGTGTTATACCCCCATCCTCGACTACCTCTCTCATTGGACCCCTACCCTCGACTACCCCTCTCATTGGACCCCTACCCTCGACTACCCCTCTCATTGGACCCCCACTCTCGACTACCCCTCTCATTAGACCCCCACTCTCAACTACCCCTCTTCTACCCCCACCCTCTACTACTACTATTGTACCACCACCCTCTTCCACCCCTTCTATTGTACCACCACCCTCTTCCACCCCTTCTGTTGTACCACCACCCTCTTCCACCCCTTCTATTGTACCACCACCCTCTTCCACCCCTTCTATTGTACCATCACCTTTCAGTACAGTTGCTAGCCCACTTCCCACTTTTGGTCCACCATCTGTTTCACCTGTTGATACACCACCCTCTTTTGTTTCATATGTTGGTCCCCCACCCTCTTTTGTTTCACCTGTTGGTCCACCACTCTCTTCTATTTCATCTGTTGGTCCACCACCCTCTTCTGTTTCACCTGTTAGTCTACCACCCTCTTCTATTTCACCTGTTGGTCCATCACCCTCTTCTGTTTCACCTGTTGGTCCACTGCCATCTTCTGTTTCACCTATTGTTCCACTACCAGTTTCTGAACCCTCACCTGTTCGCCCATTTCCTGCCAATCTTAGTGAGTCGTTGCCTGCTGCAATGCTGCCCATCAGTACATCACCTGCCAGGGGGTCCACTGCTAGCCAGATTGGGGGGATTTCTGGCTCAGTTCCATTCCCCATGGGTCCATCCACAGCTGGTTGCATTCCCCTTCATTTGCCACCCTTGGATACCAGAGAGAGTTCTTCTCTGGGCCCCCCACCCATGGGGTTTTCTGTACCAGACCAAGACTTCGGAGATAATAACATGAAGGGTAAGTCATGTTTACCACTACAGGTGCTCCTTGATGTGCAGTGGTTTGACTTATGATATTTTGACTTTCTGATGGTACAAGAGCAATTATTTCAGAGATAAAACTTGAGATAATTACTGTATTTTATGGTGTATAAGATGCTGTTTTTCCCCAAAATAAGTCTCGAAAATTTACACTGCATCCTTGAGGCCAAAGTACCATTTATATTTTTTCTCCAAAATTTAGCCAGTCGGAATTGTTCGAATGTCCTCGACACCAGAGCATCTTATTTGCCATAAAATACGATACCCAGCATGAAGGTGGGAAGTCCGTAACTTGTATTCATTTATTTACTTTTCAATACTGGTATTTAGTTAATGTAATTATTATTTACTTATTCAATGACAGTAGTTATTTATTTAGCATATATTCATATTTGACTTACGATGTTTTTGACTTATGATGGAGTTGTCGGAACGTAACCCCATCGTAAGTCAGGGAGCACCTGTGGATGTGTTTTGGTGGTGCGCAGTACAAGGAAGGTATCCCCACATTCTATAATCCCAGTTCCTTGTTGATATTAAAGTTTAATTTTACTGTTGAATATTTGAAGTGAATCAGAAGAGCCATTTGTCATTTTATGGAAACTGATATCCCAATTTTTCTAAGGAAAATTGTAAATTTGGACATTTATGGCTAAAATCTAATTAAAACCTTTCAAGGAGACCAGGAGACTAACATTCTAAAATGCATAAGCATATTAAACTTGAAGTCACTCAGAAGTTGCTCTATGACATTATGATCATGGAAGGCTTGAAGCTAATCAGATATGGCACTCAGAAATTATTGCATTAAAAGCATTATTTCAATTTCAACAATTTCTTCCAAGAATGCAAATTGGCACCTATGCATGGCTAAAATTATTCCAAACTTTTCTCTTAGTAAAACTGAGCAGTTCTCAAGAAAGAAGTTAAGTAAGTTTTATGCAAGTCTAATGTTACATAACATACAAACATTTAAGAATAGTCTTGAGGGCTCACCGATGTTTATTTTTTTATTAACACATCAGCCATTTCCCCACCAAGGTAGGGTGGCCCGAAAAAACAACTTTCATGATGTTATGGGCACATAAAAGAACATTAAGTTGATTTAACTTAGCATAGCCAGATAATCAAACACTCTGACTTCTTTCTGATCACAAGAAACATTTTCCAGTTATTTCACAGAAACCACTTTGAGTAATAACATTGGATGATGATAAACAAGCTAGCATCATTAAAATGGTATAAAATACCGACAGGTTGTTAGGTAAGACACATGTGTCTTACCTAACAAGCTAGCATCAAGAGATTGTTTCCTCTGAGGAACACACATTAGCACTAAAAGTTTAAAGCTGACCAGAAGATGCTTTTTTCAGAATCCAACAAAATTTGTGCCTACACAGTATAAACCCTTGAAAAAATCCATTCATTTCATATGTTACATCAGCCATTGGAGACTGATGCCATTCACAGTTGTTATATTTTACTCAGACCCATAAGGGTCATATACAGTAGTGCTGTAGACTGACAGACATTAGATTCAAGCAAGGGGAAGATAAATTCGGTTCCTTGGACCATGAACCTCTTACCAGCATCAAGGGGAAAATATGCAGCAAGGTAAAATACAGTGGACCCCCGAGTTTCGTGAGCCTTGCGCTTCACGAATTTCGACTTTTGGCAACTTTTTTGTCAAAATAAAGCCTTGAAGTTCGTGATTTGCATTGTGATTTATCCATCATATGGAACGTGTCTGTGCTGCCAGGAGCAGCCAGGCATATACAAAGGCTTCCACACAGTATTCAGGAGTCAATGTGGCAGTGTTTGTGGATGAGTGACCATCACCACATGCTTTCATGCGATACATTTCGTAATAATCCATTCTTGATTGTGCTTGAAACTGCTAAATAAGCCACCATGGGCCCAAAGATAGCTTCTGGTACCAGCCCTTTGGTAAAGAAGGTGAGAAACACGATAGAATTAACCCTTTCAGGGTTTCCGATGCACTAGTACGGCTTAGGCGCCAGGGTTATTGATGTACTAGTACGTGTAAATTCTAGCACCTTCAAATCTAGTGAAAGCTGGTAGGCCTATATATGAAAGAATGGGTCTATGTGGTCTATGTGTGCACAGTATAAAAAACTCCTGCAGCACACAGTGCATAATGAGAAAAAAAAAACTCCGACCGTGTTTTTGGTTTAAAACAGCGACTTTGCACTGTATTTTTGTATGGTATTTATGGTTGTATTCAAGTTTTTCTGGTCTCTTTTTATAGAATGGAAGACATATTACAGAAATTGAGATGATTTTGATTGATTTCACAATGAAAGGTACATTGAAATTGAGCTCAATGTAGCAGAAATGTTTGATTTTTGCCAAAGTTCAAAAGTAAACAAATCATGCCATGCGTCCAATACACGTCAACTGGTGAGTCTAATATTCTTTCACAAGTGCACTGATATTATTTATACCATTTCTACACTAATGTAGTAGTCTGCATAACAGTAAATCTTCTACACAAATAACCCGCACATAGAAGAGAGGTCCAAGCCGGACCGAAATGTCGTCGTAAGCTCCTCTTCTATGTGCAGGTTATTTGTGTATCGCTCCAGTAACGGTATTGTGCCTTTTTTTGTTATTTAGTAAATCTTCTGTTTTTTGTGAGAATAAAAATTCAAAGTGGAAAGCAAAAGAGATGTAAGAGGGACCTGGAGATGTGACTAATGAGCAGAGAAAATGTTATTTTAGTGCCAGAAATGTCAGTCTTGTTTATTCTGGACCCTATTTTGAAATTGGGGTCTTTTGAAATTTGTGTGCAATTGGGAAAATTGCCAATTTCTGACCACTTTATAGGATAGTTGAAATTGGTAAATGGGTGGTTTCTTGTACTCATTTGAAAGAAAAAATTGAGTTCTAGCGAAATAGTTAGGATTTTTTTCGACTAGTACACTGGAATTGGCCAAGGATTTTTTTCGACTAGTACACTAGAATTGGCCAAAAATAGGACTCAAAGTGGTCGAAATCACTGATGCGTAAACATCGTTGAGACCGCTAACTTTGTGAGAGCATAATTCCGTAAGTTTTCCATCAAATTTCATCCTTTTAGTGTCATTGTGATCGGGAAAAGATTTTCTATCATTTCACAAGAATTTTTTTTTTTTTTTTTCCAACAAATTTTCGACCCTGAGAACAAGTTTAGAAGAAGGCCTCTCGACTCTGAAAGGGTTAAAGAAAGAAAGAAATCGCAAAATATGAAAGTGGAGTGCGTGTGGTCGAACTCGGCAGGATGTATGGGAAGCCCTATTCAACGATCACTTCCATTTTGTTGAAGAAAAAGGAAATCAAGGAAGCTGTTGTGAAAGGGGTAGATGTGCTCACCAAAAAGGGATCGCAAATACTCGAAGATGAGAGTTTTTTTTTTTAGTGTGGATCAACCAAAAACAATTAGCAGGAGATAGTTATGCAGTCAGTAATTTGTGAAAAGGCAAGGCCGTTACATGCCGATCTCGTAAAAAAAAAAAGCCTGGAACGAGTGCTGGTGTTTAAGGCCAGCAAAGGCTGGTTTGAGAGATTTAAGAAGTGTAGTGGCATACAGTGTGGTAAGGCATGGCGAGGCTGCCAGTTCTGACAAATATGCGGCTGAAAAATTCGTGCAGGAATTCAAGGACTGTGTAAAGGCTGAAGGATTCCTCCCCCAACAAGTGTTCAGTTGTGACAAAACAGGCCTCTTTTGGAAGAAAATGCCAAAGAGAACCTACATCATGCAGGAGGAAATGGCACTGCCAGGACACAAGCCTGCGAAAGACAGGCTGACTCTCATGTTCTGTGGTAATGCTAGTGGGGATTTCAAAGTGAAGCCTTTACTGGTGTATCACTCTGAAAATCCCAGAGTGTTCAAGAAAAACTGTCGACAAGAGTAAATTGTGTGTGATGTTGAAGGCTAAGAGTAAGGCATGGGTCATAAGGAAAATTTTTCTTGATTGGCTTAATAAAGTGTTTGGCTCGAGTGGGAAGGAATACCTCCTGGGAAAAAAATTGCCACTTGAGTGCCTCCTGGTAATGGACAATGCTCCTGCTCATCCTCCAGACTTGGGTGATCAAATGGTGGAGGAGTTTAGTTTCATCAGAGTGAAGTTCTTGCCCCCTAATCCCACTCCTCTCATCCAGCCCATGGACCAGCAGATCATTTCAAACTTCAAAAAACTGTACACCAAATCAGTGTTTCAAAAGTGCTTTGATGTGACCTCAGACACTCAATTGACCCTAAGAGAGTTCTGGAAGGATCACTTCAATATCCTCAATTGCATAAGCCTTATAGATGAGGCTTGGCAGGGAGTGACTTCCAGGACTTTGAACTCTGCATGGAGAAAATTGTGGCCAGAATGTGTCCAAAAGAAGAATTTTGAAGGATTTGAGGCTGACCCTGTCAACCCTACACCTGTTGTGCAATCAATTGTGGCATTGGGGAATTCCATGGGGTTGGATGTGATTGGCCAGGATGTGGAAGAGTTGGTGGAGGACCACAGGGAAGAGCTACCCACTGAAGAGCTGCAAGACCTTCATCTGCAACAGCAACAGACCACAGCTGAGGAAATTACTTCAGAGGAGGAGGAAGAGAGACAGAAGAAGGTGCCTTCTTCGAAGCTTAAGGACATTTGTGCAAAGTGAAGTGAGGTGCAAACGTTTATGGAGGAACATCACCCTGACAAAGCTGTTGCAAGCCGTGTCAGCAACATGTACAATGACAATGTCTTGTCCCATTAGAGGCAAATTTTAAAGAAATTCCAGAAACAGAGCTGTCTGGAAAATTTTTTTTGAGCAACAGGGGGTCCAGTGACTCTCAAGCTAGTCCTAGTGGCATAAAAAAAAAAGAAGGGAAGTAACCCCGGATAAGGACTTGTTACCTAAAGTCTTTATGGAAGGGGATTCCCCTTCCAAACAATAGTGTTACTTCTCCATCCTCTCCCCTCTTCCTGTCTTCCATACACCAACAAGAGTCTTCAATAGGGGTAAGCATGATATTCTTGTTTTATACTCACTTTCTCAATTTTTAGATTATATTTAATCTAAAAAAAAAAAAAAAAATTTTTTTGTTAATACTTTTGAGTGTCTAGAATGGATTAATTGGATTTACATTATTTTTTATGGGGAAAATGGTTTCGACATTTGTGAATTCTAACTTTCGGCAGACTCTCTGGAATGGATTAATCACAAAACTCAGGGGTCCACTGTACTACCATACTGTTTTGAGGATAAAAGTAGCAAAATAACCGATCAAAGATGCTTTCCTCTGGTAATTACATAGAAACAAAAATATGGGCATGACCTATGTAACAGTGACCATTTGGTAACCACAGTTGTATTTTTTGGCACCTTTCTGAATGCTTGAAGTTCCACCAGTGAGGATTTTGGATGTTATCAAAGCCATTCCAAGATGCTGGAAGCAGGTTAAACAATTTGGGTCATAGGGCATGTGAGCATGTCAGTTTTATTCCTAGAATTTGGTTATCATTACCGTACATAAGTGTTGAAATTTGAAACTGACCAGATGAAGCGTTCTTGAGTTATGAGCAAAATAAAATTGAAAAGTAATAGAATTCGGCAACCTCTTATAGGTACTCCTTCAGGGGGATACCTAACTAGCCGCAGGAAGTATCTAGCTTTAATACCAGGTTTATAAAGTTTACATTGTTCCTCCCAAAGCATAATTCTAGCTAAATATGAAATACATTCTGCACATATATTTTAAACTTTTGTTGTATTGAGTTTACTGTTCCTTTCCAGAGTTGTTAAATATTACCTTAGTTTGCTAGATTAAGTTTAACTTAAGTGTCTTCACTTTGCCTCACCACCTGCACACCTCTATGGCAGATTCTCCACCTGACAATGACAGACATGTATTAGTTACCATCCATTTTGTTTTCACATTATTGTGACTCTCCAGGAGTTTATTTTAGTGTACAGTAACTACAGTTTAAGAAGTGTTGAATACATCTACCTTGTTATCACATATGTTATATTCAGAATTAGCACTCACAATAACTTTAAAGATGACTGCAAAAATAAAAATTAATATCTCATAGTAGACAGTGATCAATGAGTGTTGACTGATTAAGAGGGTCAGAAAAGTTCTTTAGAAGAGTTACAAAGTAACTGATCAGTAATATCTTTCTGGCTGCTGATATAGGTTAAAGTATTGTGTTTTCAAGCTGCTTGTTGGTAACTTTCACTTGTGTTGTCAAGCTTGTTGTTGGTAACTTTCACTTGTTGTGTTGTCAAGCTTGTTGTTGGTAACTTTCACTTGTTGTGTTGTCAAGCTTGTTGTTGGTAACTTTCACTTGTTGTGTTGTCAAGCTTGTTGTTGGTAACTTTCACTTGTTGTGTTGTCAAGCTTGTTTATTGGTAACTTTTACTTGTTGTGTTGTCAAGCTTGTTGTTGGTAACTTTTACTTGTTGTGTTGTCAAGCTTGTTGTTGGTAACTTTTACTTGTGTTGTCAAGCTTGTTGTTGGTAACTTTTACTTGTTGTGTTGTCAAGCTTGTTGTTGGTAACTTTCACTTGTTGTGTTGTCAAGTTTGTTGTTGGTTACTTTTACTTGTTGTGTTGTCAAGCTTATTGTTGGTAACTTTTACTTGTTGTGTTGTCAAGCTTGTTGTTGGTAACTTTTACTTGTTGTGTTGTCAAGCTTGTTGTTGGTAACTTTTACTTGTTGTGTTGTCAAGCTTGTTGTTGGTAACTTTTACTTGTTGTGTTGTCAAGCTTGTTGTTGGTAACTTTCACTTGTTGTGTTGTCAAGCTTTTTTATTGGTAACTTTTACTTGT
This sequence comes from Cherax quadricarinatus, assembly GCF_026875155.1. Classification (NCBI taxonomy): domain Eukaryota; kingdom Metazoa; phylum Arthropoda; class Malacostraca; order Decapoda; family Parastacidae; genus Cherax; species Cherax quadricarinatus. The sequence continues at coordinate 2,259,554 of NC_069425.1, forward strand.
TGTGTTGTCAAGCTTGTTGGTAACTTTCACTTGTTCACAACACACTTTTGTAGATGGTTAACTAGAGATTTTAATATAGAGGCAGGCTACTGATGTAAAGTGAAAACTGACTCTAAAGTGAAACATAGCCTTTCTTCACTTACACATGCATATAAAAGCCTGATTACATATTTACATTATACAGTGGAACCTCGGTTTTCGTGATTAATCCGTTTGAAAAGTCTGACGAAAACCCGAATTGTATGAAAACTGAAGCAATATTTCCCATAAATAATGTAAATCCAATTAATCCGTTCCAACACCCAAAAATATTAACAAAAAATATATTTTATAGAGAATAACTAGTTTTACATGCAAACTAGGGCATACAAACCCAAGGTTTGACTGTAATATAATAAGTGAACAACAGAGCCAGCCCTAAAAAATACATATACAGTACACACATTACTTACCTTAAAGTACAGTGGACCCCCACATAACGATATTATTTTAATCCAGAAGTCTGTTTGGGTGCCGTTATAGACCGAATTTGTTCCCATAAGAAATATTGTGAATTGGATTAGTCCCTTTCAGACCCCTAAAAATACACCTACAAAAGCACTTACAAAAATACACTTACATAATCGGTCGAGTTGGGAGCTGATCGTTATGCGGGGGTCCACTGTATTTTCATCCTATGCTTATAGCGAAGGATGAATATATTTATTGTAGGAAGTCTGAATAAATGAAGAATGGCTATAATTGAAAACCACAGCTTTAGCATAATGGTGTAAAGTGAAGCACTGTAAAGCGGTGCCCCTGTATACTGTCATGTTCATGATCGAGTTGGTACCTGAGAGAATTTCATTATACAGTAATTTGTTAGTGCAGTAAACTGTGTGACCACTGACACTGTTGACTATATCTGTGGCTAGTTCTTCCAATTTTGCTACCTGGCCTGAAGCAAGGCTTCATTGTTGAAACTCTCCTCCCCTTCCATGGATCAAACCTGGTTATCTCCCATGTCTAAGTGCTTTAAGATTGCTACAGCTTTAACACTTTAAATGATTAATTAATTTTTTATTTTGATAATATTTTTTGTTTACAAATATGTAATGTTCGTTCAAGAGGTACAAGTCCTTCTGGTCTTAACCCTTAAACTGCCAAAGGTTTAAATGCGACTGAGTGCCAGCATTTTTGAAAAAACAGAGTACTGTAGTTCCAGTGGATAGGGATGTACCAAGTACCAGCAGCAGTATAACTAGGTATCGGCTTATTTTGTTATTAGTGGTATCCATAGATATTGGCTAATTTTGATGGTATCACTATTAGTGGGTATTTACTAATTTTTATGGTATAGATACCAGTGGGTATCAACTAATTTTGATAATATTGGTATCAGGAAAAATTTTGGTATTGTCCTGTCACTGCATATGTCTGCTTGATGACAAATATTCATAAATTACGTGAAAATTCTAGTTCTGTCAAACAGTTTTAATTACCAGGAACACTTGAAGTCACTTGACCTGTACTCACTGGAGCTCAGGCGAGAGAGATACATCATAATTTACACTTGGAAAATCCTAGAGAGACTGATGCCAAATCTGCACACACAAATCACTCCCTATGAAAGCAAAAAACTGGGCAGACAGTGCAACATACACCACTGAAAAGCAGGTGCACCATTAGTCCACTGAGAGAAAACATAATAAATGTCCAGGACCCAAGACTGTAAACAGTCTCCCACCAGGCATAAGGGAAATTACTAATAAACCCCTGGCTATCAAGAGGGAGCTGGACAGGTACCTAATGTCTGTACCTGATCGACAGGGCTGTGGTTCGTACGTTGGACTACATGCGGCCATCAGTAACTGCCTGGTTGATCAGACCCTGATACACCAGGCGACATTTACCCCCGGCACACTAGTAGAGCTATGTGCTCTAACACACATTAAGTCTGTCACTCAGTCACCTTCACTCAAGCATACAGTGCTCTAAGCACTGACAGAGTTTTTAACATGTGCATTATAGCAGTTGAAAGGGTCATGAACAGTTGAGATGGTCATGAGCAGTTGAGATGGTCATGAGCAGTTGAGATGGTCATGAGCAGTTGAGATGGTCATGAGCAGTTGAGATGGTCATGAGCAGTTGAGAGGGTCATGAACAGTTGAGAGGGTCATGAGCAGTTGAGAGGGTCATGAGCAGTTGAGAGGGTCATGAGCAGTTGAGAGGGTCATGAGCAGTTGAGAGGGTCATGAGCAGTTGAGAGGGTTGTTGACATTCAGAATTGTCCTAGGAGATTTACCCAGATAAATCATCATCATTCTTTTATGATTATATCATGTGGCAGCTGATTTTCCATAATAAATAAATTAGCATGAAAGCCATTGTTACAGAATTACTGTTCTCCTTGTTGCTGCCTTCTCAGTGTTACTGCCTTCTTCTTGCTACTTTCTCTTTGTTGCTGCTTTCTTGTGTATATAATCACGTATCTCTCCCGCCTCCATTCTAGGGAGTACAGGTTGAGGAACTTTAAGCGTTCCCAGTAATTGAGGTGTTTTATTGCAGTTATGTGTACCGTGAATGTTCTCTCTACATTTTCTAGGTCAGCAATTTCACCTGCCTTGAAAGGTTCTGTTAGTGTGCAGCAATATTACAGCCTAGATAGAACAAGTGACCTGAAGAGTATCATTATGGGCTTGGCATCCCTAGTTTTGAAGGTTCTCATTATCCATCCTGTCATTTTTCTAGCAGGTGCAATTGATACAATGTGGTCTTTGAAAGTGAGATCCTCAGACATTGTCACTTCCAGGTCTTTTACATTAGTATCTCACTCTATTATGTGGTTGGAATTTGTTTTATACTCCAATACAGTTTTAATTTCCTCACGTTTTCCATATCGGAGCACAGGTTGACCATCACTAATCCGGCATCATTGGGACCTGTAGTGTGCCAGATTAGTGAGTTTCCTGCATTACAGAGTGGGTAGGTTAGAATACACTTAATTAACTTATCAATAGAGACTCTTTCTGCTATATCTTCCTCATTTTTATCACTGGACTTACAACCATCTGCACAATTTCAGAGTCAGTATAATGATGAAATTTGAGTCAGTATAATGATGAAATTTGAAGATTTGGTTAATGTGTGCATGGAGTCTTGCAGTGTCTTCAATGGAAGACACTATCATGCAGATTTGGGTGTCATCTGCAAAGGAAGACACAGTGCTGTGTACATCCCTGTCTATGTCAGATAGGATGAGGAACAGGATGGGAGCAAGTACTGTGCCTTGTGGAACAGAGCTTTTCACAGTAGCCACCTCAGACTTTGCTTGTGTTATCTACTACTATTTGTGTTCTGTTTGTTAGGAAATTATTGATCCAACTTTTCCTGTTATCCTTTCATCATGCATTTTGTGAGCTATTGCACCATGGTCACACTTGTGTATGCTACATCTGCATTTTGTTTGTCTTCTAGCACATCCAGGACCTTGTCATAGTGATCCAGTAGTTGGGACAAGCAGGAGCGACGTGCTCTAAGCCCATGTTGCCCTGGGTTGTGTAGCTGATGGTATCTAGATGAGTGGCGATCTTGCTTCCTAGAAACCTTTCAAAGATTTTCATGATATGGGATGTTAGTGCTATCAGTCTGTAGATCACTGTTATTGCTCTACTGCCACCTTTGTGGATTGGGGCTATATCTGGAGGCTACCTGGAGGTTATTCCGGGGATCAACGCCCCCGCGGCCCGGTCCATGACCGGGCCTCCCGATAGATCAGGGCCTGATCAACTAGGCTGTTACTGCTGGCCGCACACAGTCCAGCGTACGAGCCACAGCCCGGCTGATCTGGCACTGACTTTAGGTATCTGTCCAGCTCTCTCTTAAAGGCAGCCAGGGGTTTATTGGCAATTCCCCTAATGCTTGATGGGAGACTGTTGAACAGTCTTGGGCCCCAGACACTTATGGTGTTTTCCCTTAGTGTACCAATGGCACCCCTACTTTTTATTGGGGGCATTTTGCATCTCCTGCCCAGTCTTTTACTTTTGTAGGGAGTGATTTCTGTGTGCAGATTTGGGACCATTCCTTCCAGGATTTTCCAAGTGTAGATTATGATATATCTCTCCCTCCTGCATTCCAACGAGTACAAGTCAAGTGCTTCCAAGCCTTCCCAGTAGTTAAGGTGCTTGACAGAACTTATACGTGCAGTGAAGGATCTCTGTACACTCTCTAGATCTGCGATTTCACCTGCTTTGAATGGAGATGTTAATGTACAGCAGTATTCCAGCCTAGAGAGAACAAGTGATTTGAAAAGGATCATCATTGGCTTGGCATCTCTCGTTTTGAACGTTCTCATTATCCATCCTATCATTTTCTTTGCACGCACGATCGTGGCACTGTTGTGATCCTTGAAAGTGAGATCCTCAGACATTACTACTCCCAGGTCCCTTACATTATTTTTCCGCTCTATTGTATGGCCAGAGTCAGTAGTATACTCTGTTCTAGTTATTATCTCCTCCAGTTTTCCATAATGGAGTAGTTGGAATTTGAGTAAATGTTGTGTATAGTTAATAGGTTTAGGTCTTTGAAGGGTCAGGGAGTGTGTTGTCTGACAGTAGACTGAGTGATCATTCATGATACTATATAATGAACTAGTGATATGATACAATATAATAAACAAGTGATATAGTACATAATAAACCAGTGATATATGCCACTGCTTATCCATATCTTTCTTTATCTAATGATATTCTCCTACTTGCTGTTATCTTGTGCTTGCTGATGTGTGAGTCTTATTTGTCTGTCAGCACCTGCTGTACACACATGTTGTAGCAGCAGAGATGTTTGTATTACTTGTTACAACACCTGCTGTACACACATAGCTACAGAGATGTGTGAGTGTTGCAACACCTGTTGTATGCTAGTAACAGCAGAGATATGCAAGTGTTGTTACAACACCTGCTGTACAATAGTAGCAACAGAGATATGTGAGTGTTGTTACAACACCTGTACCTGCACTATAAGTATAACATACTATAGAACAAGCTTCCAGTGTTAATACTTGGCCCATGGAATGGGATTTACCCCCTTCATTGGATCAAACCAGAACCTCCTCAAATGTTATGTAACTCAATGGATTTAATATTTCCACATGAATATAATAACAATAATAATTTTAACTCCGGAAATTTCCCACCAAGGCAGGGTGACACCCTCCCCCCCTAAAAAAAAAAAAGCTTAAAGCTTTTACCATTTGCTCCATTACTGTCTTGCCAGAGGAGCTCTGACACTACAGTTCAGATGCCCCTCTAAACTGTGATATCTCTACACCTCCTTCAGAGTGCATGCATTGTACTACCTCCTCCAGGACTCGGGTCCAACCAACTGGTAGTACAGTGGACCCTCGGTTATTGACCGTTCCGCTTATCTGCCAACTCTGTTATCGGCCGGTTTTTCGGCTTCCAGTTATCACCCATTATTTTGCTCATTGGCTGTATGGGACTCGTCAACCCACCGCTGCCAACCACTCGCGCATCAGTCTGGCTGTGTCTCTGGGCATGTAAGGAAGCTTCTGCTCATTCATCTAAACATTTTGCTATAATCCATTGTTTTTGGTAGTTATTTATTAACCATTTCTGGGTTGAGACCCTTTGTCCTTAACCCTTTCAGGGTCGACAGGCCCTCTCAGAGACTTGTTCTCAGGGTTGGCCAAATTTCAAAAAAAAAAAAAAAAAAATTTTTCTTGTGAAAAGATAGAGAATCTTTTTCCGATCATAATGACACCAAAAGTATGAAATTTGATGGAAAACTTATGGAATTATGCTTTCATGAAGCTAGCGGTCTTGACGATGTTTATGCATCGGCGATTTTACCCACTTTGAGCCCTATTTTCGGCCAATTCCAGTGTACGTGTCAACAAAAATCATAACTATTTCCCTAGAACTCCATTTTTTCTATCGAATGAGTACAAGAAACCACCCATTTACCGATTTCAACTATCCAATACAGTGGTCAGAATTTAGCAATTTTGCCAATTTCACACAAATTTCAAAAGATGCCAATTTCTGAATAGGGTCCAGAATAAACAAGAAAGACATTCCTGGCACTAAAATAACATTTCCTCTGTTAATTAGCCACGTCCCCATGCCCTTTCCAATTTGAATTTTTATTCTCACAAAAAAATAGAAGATGTACTATTATGCAGACTACTGCATTAGTGTAGAAATGGTATAAATAATATCAGCGCACTTGTGAAAGAATATTACTCACCAGTTGACGTGTATTGGATGCTTGGCATGATTTGTTTACTTTTGAACTTTGGTAAAAATTGAACATTTCTGCTACTTTGAGCTCAATTTCAAGGTACTTTTCTTTGTAAAACCAGTCAAAATCATCTCAGTTTCTGTAATATGTCTTCCATTCTATAAAATGCGACTAGGAAAATTAGAATACTGTACAACAATAAATACCATATGAAAATATAGTGCAAATCACTGTTTTAATCCAAAAACATTGTCAAAGTTTTTTTTTCTCATTACGCACTGTGTGCTGCAGGATTTTTTTTATACTGGGCACACTGACCACATAGACCCATTCTTTCATATGTAGGCCTACCAGCTTTCTCTCACTAGATTTGAAGGCGCTAGAATTAAGGCGTACTAGTATGTCAAAAACCCTGATGAGTAAGCCGTACTAGTATGGCTGAAACCCTGGAAGGGTTAACTCCCACTCAGGGTCGAAAAATATTCGAAAAAAAAAATTATTTTTTCTTAAGAAATGATAGTTTTATTATTTTTTGAGTATTATAGGCAAATTTTTTTTTTTTTTTTGCGATTAATACTTATGGAGATATGGAGGCATGAAGTTGACAGAAATTGAACCGCTTATAGCAACATCGCAGACTGCCGGTCACCTGGTAATAGTTTATTTTGTTTTCTCAACTTTTTTCTTTTATTTTTTAATATTTTATTTTTTCAAGTAACTTTTATGGCCTCTGAGACCAACATAAAGACTATTTGGTACATATTCACTCATTGTATACTACACAATAACAGCACAAACCTTGCTGTCATTATATTTTTACAAAACATGATTACACAAACCAACAATAAAAATGTTGTTTATTACTATTTTTCTATCATATATATATACATACATAGAGTCACTGGACAGGTTCCTATAACTACAAGAAGTTCTGAAAGCTTGTAGTTGTGTTTGGGTCGACTTGTAAATATGCTGAGTCACCGGTGTGTCTTGTGTCACAATGATGCATCATACCACCACTCACTAACCTCACTGCCTTCCACAACACATCCCTTCCTCCCCACACACCCTTCCTTCCTTCCTTCCTTCCTTCCTTCCTTCCTTCCTTCCTTCCTTCCTTCCTTCCTTCCTTCCTTCCTTCCTTCCTTCCTTCCTTCCTACCTTCCTACCTACCTACCTACCTACCTACCTACCTACCTACCTACCTACCTACCTAACCTACCTACCTACCTACCTACCTACCTACCTACTCCTACCTACCTACCTACCTACCTACCTACCTACCTACCACCTAACCTACCTACCCTACCCTACCTACCCTACCCTAACCTACCCTACTACCCTACCCTACCCTCCTCTACCCTCTTCCTCTCCCTACCTACCTTTTCCCCTACCTACTTCCTTCCTCCTCCCCTACCTTCCTCCTTCCTACCTACCTTTCCCCTCCCTACCTACCTTTCCTCCTCCTACCTACCTTTTCCTACCTTCCTACCTACCTTTCCTCCTTCCCTACCTACCTTTCCCTTCCTACTACCTTACCTCCTTCCTACCTACCTTCCTCCTCCCTACCTACCTTTCCTCCTTCCCTACCTTACCTTTCCTCTTCCCTACCTACCTTCCTCTTCCTACCTACCTTCCTCCTTCCCTACCTACCTTCCTCCTCCTACTACTCCTTTCCTACCTATCCCCACCTACCTTCCTCCTTCCCTACCTACCTTTCCTCCTTCCTACCTACCTTTCCTCCTTCCCTACCTACCTTTCCTTTCCTTACCTTTCCCTACCTACCTTTCCTCCTTCCCTACCTACCTTTCCTCCTTCCCACCTACCTTTCCTCCTTCCCTACCTACCTTTCCTTCCCTACCACCTTTCCTCCTCCACCTACCTTTCCTCCTTACCACTACCTTTCCTCCTTCTACCTACCTTCTCCTTCCTACCTACCTTTCCTCCTTCCCACCTACCTTTCCCTCCCTCTACTTTCCCTTCTACACTTTCTCTTCCTAATAACTTTCTCCTGTGAGACCATATAGTATTGATGTCTATTCACCTGACTTATCTACTAAAACTCCACATATTTTGTTTCCAACATTCCAACCCACTATTCTTTATTACTTTTCTTTCTTTCTATTCATGTATCAAGTAATTTAGGCCTGGAACTCCGAATGATAAGTTTTGAATGTATATTCACGTTGAGTGGGGTTACTTCAAATAACTGGCACCCATATTATATTAGTTTACAATACATCACTGTTGTACACCAACCACATGAAAAATGTCTGTCTGAATTTTTTGGCTATCTAGATATGTCACTTTTTCTAATCATCATCCTTCTCTATCTTTCTTCATCTTCTTTCAACTTCTTTTTGATTTGACTTTCTGTAAATATGCTGTTCTACGGTTCCTGGAATGCTTCACATACAATTTCAAACCAATTCACTCACACACTCCACTGTGTTAAACCGTCACTTGGAAATAAGATCACATTCTGAGATTTTTTGGCTGTATACCAAGGAAATAAAGGCTTTCACTATCACCTTACTTCCCTCGATTTTTTGTACGCCACATTCCTAACCAGAACCTTACTTCTCCACCCATGCCTACCACCTTCTTCCTGCCTCTTTGACTTAAATTTTATCTGGTATTCAACTGCATTGTTAATTCACAAAAATAAAACCATGGCCCAAAGACATTCCAAGTTTTAAAGTTTACTTTGGAAAAAAAGAGAAGCCGAGGAGTTTTTAAGAAAATTTAAATTTTGAAAATAAAATGGTTCCCAAGTGGTATGGGTTATTTTTTTGAAGTGGTAAAAAAGGCCATTTAACTAAGAAAGTTTTATGGATTTGAGGGGGGGGTTAGAATTTATGTTGTAGGGCAATTGAGGGTTTAAGTTAAATGGAAAATAAGTATGAAGAGTTAAGGGGAAAGTTTTGGGAAGAGTGAGAACACGGGAAAAAGAAGAAAGTAGAAAAGTTCAAAAGTGGGGAGAGGGGTAATGGTTTTATGTTAGATGGTTGTTGGTTTTTATAAGGGGGTTTGAAATGTGGTAAGGATTAAATGGTTTGGGGGGTTTGAGGGGTTTTTTTACCAGGTATGTTAGGTTGGAGACTGACAATTTTGATTTAAAAAGGGGGGTAGTTAGTTTTAGAATAGTAAAGTTTAATAATTATAATGGTGATGGGGTAATGTAGCTGGGGCCTTATTGGAAAAAAACAACAGCCAAATCAGGGAAACTTCTTCAAGAGGGGGAGGGGAAGGGGTAATGTGGTCTTGTGATTAAAAACCCTTTGGACTGTTTTGGGAAAAAAACTCCGACCCGTGTTTTTTAATAAAATGGCCCCCTTTAGGTTATTTTTCTATCAGAAGTATTTCACTGGTCCAGATAGAATGAGAATTTTGTTTTCCCCTAAAAAAAATATTTTGAAAATGATTACCCTTTCAGGGCCCCCAAACATCAGTCCAAACCAATTACCCCTAATACCCCTTCATAATTGGTGAATTGGAATAGGAATCTTATGGGGGTCCCAATAAAAAATCCCGCAGCACTTAAATAGAGGGAAAAACTTAACCCCACGTGAGAGTGGTTGGGGCATGTTTTCGATAAAAAAACCGCAACTGCAGTGTAATTGAGTAAGTTTTTTTGGATTTTGCCACTTTGAGGTGATTTTCGAAAAAGAATATTTTGATTTTTTTCTGGAAAATTTTAATAGAAATGGAGAAAGAATTTTTGGGTTGGTTTCCCCCTAATTAAAAGTAGCGGGGAAATGTTTCAAATTGGGATTTTAACCCAAATTTTTACAGTATTCTAACTAACTTCTAATTTTTTGGGGGAAAAAAATTTTTTGAAAAAAAATCAAATTGGAATTTATTTGTAAAGCCTCAAACATAACTAATGAACAGAGGAAATGTTAGTTTAGTGCCAGGAATGCCTACATTGTTCATTCTGGACCCTATTTTGAAATTGGAATATTTTGAACTTTTGTGTTAAATTGGCCAAATTAACAATTTCCGATAACTTTATTTTGTAGTTGAAACAGTTGACTTGGCGATTTCTTGTGCTCAATCGATAGAATAGAAGTAATACTAGTGAAATAGCTAAGAATTTGGTTGATTGGAATAATGTAATTGGCCTAAAATGGGAGTCAAAGTCGGCAAAATCGCCGATTCGTAAATATCGCTGACACATCAAAATTCGCGAGAGCATAATTTCGTCAATTTTCCACCAAATTTCGTACTTTTTGTTTTATTACCTTCACAAAAAGATTCTCTACGATTTCATAAGAAAAAATAACAATTTTTTTTTTTGAAAATTCTTGGACACTGGTGCGTGACTCCAGATTTGGGCCTTGGACCCTGAAAGGGTTAAGAGCGAACAATTACATCATTGTCCAATAAATGTCCAACTACCCATTCTGATATGCAGTCACGTATGGGTTGACATTATTTATACAATTATTACAATAATGCAATAGTCTGCATAACAGTAAATCTTCTATTTTTTGTTTGAATAAAAATTCAAAATAGAAAGCAAGAGTAATATATAAGAGGAGCCTGGAGATGTGACTGATGAACAGAGAAAATGTTATTTTAGTGCCAGGAATGTCTGCATCGTTCATTCGGGACCCTATTTTGAAATTGGCATCTTTTTTAATTTGCACGAAATTGGCCAAATTGCCAGTTTCTGATCACTTTATTGGGTAGTTGAAATTGGTAAATGGGTGGTTTCTTGTACTCAGTTGATAGAACAAATGGAGTTCTTAAGAAATAGCTATGAATTTGGTCAATTGGAACAATGGAATTGGCCAAGAATAGGGCTCAGAGTGACCCCTTGTTGCTGTGTCCCATCTCTGGAACATCCTGTCTCCTGTGTGTGACATCGAGTACATGCCAGCAAGAGTGAGAGATAATAGAGTGAGCAAGCTCAACCGGCTGACTGACTGGTACACAAGAGAGATACTCAAGGGGAGAAGTTTTGTAGGGACATCATAGGCACATAAGAGAGAGTATTGCATTAAGATTTATGGCCTCAGATTCCTTAACCCTTTCAGGGTCCAAGACCCAAATCTGGAGTCACGCACCAGTGTCCAAGAATTTTAAAAAAAAAAATTGTTATTTTTTCTTATGAAATCGTAGGAATCTTTTTGTGAAGGTAATAAAACAAAAAGTACGAAATTTGGTGGAAATTGACGAAATTATGCTCCCGCGAATTTTGATGTGTCAGCGATATTTACGAACCCGGCGATTTTGCGACTTTGACTCCCATTTTAGGCCAATTACATTATTCCAATCAACCAAATTTTAGCTATTTCACTATATTACTTTATTCTATCGATTGAGCACAAGAAATCGCCAAGTCAACTGTTTCAACTACAAAATAAAGTGATCGGAAATTGTTAATTTGGCCAATTTAACACAAAGTTCAAATATTCCAGTTTCAAATAGGGTCCAGAATGAACAATGTAGGCATTCCTGGCACTAAACTAACTTTTCCCTCTGTTCATTAGTTATGTTTTGAGGCTTTAAAAATAAATTCCATTTTGATTTTTTATTCACATAATGAATTTTATTCACACCAAAAAATAGAAGATTTACTGTTATGCAATACTGTAATAATTGTATAAATATCATCACCTTTATTTGGGGAATGTATATTAGACCCACAGCTGACGTGTATTAGCGTTGAGGTCGTTTGTTTACTCTTGAATATCGGCAAAAATTTAAACATTTCCGCTACTTTGGCTCAGTTTAAAAGCCATTTCCAATGTTTAAAACCAATCAAAATCATCTTATTTCTGTATATGTCTTCCATTCTATCAAATGAGCCCAAGGAAATCGCAAATACAACTATAAAAAACATACGAAAAAACAAGCAAAGTTGCTGTTTTAATCAAAAAAATCATGATTTCATTTTTTTTCTCTCATTATACACAGTGTGCTGCAGGATCTGTTTTATGTGGTGCACACATACCACATAGATGTATTCTCTCATATCTAGGCCCAAATGTACCACTCACAGTTTATCAGAGTGAGCTGAGCTCATGGCGTAGATCTATGGGACGGACCCTGAAAGGGTTAAAGGCTAGCAGCAGCAGGTAGAAATATTGCAGAGGCGAGTGTAGAAGTCTTCCAAGAGATACTGGATCACTATACACTGGAATCTCGGTATATGACCTTAATTCATTCCAGAAGGCTGTTCGAGTGCTGCTCCGTTTGAGTATCGAACGAGTTCTTCCCAACCAATTTTCTGTTTGGTTGGCTGTTATCACTAATTGTCAAAGGCCCCATGGTGACTTGTTTATACAAATAATGCTAAAAACACCAAAAAATGCAAAGAAACACAAAATAGTTTACAGCAAAGTTCTGGCAGGTTGCATATGTTTGGTCGAGTGCTGAACTTTGTTCGAGTAGGAAGCTGGTCGTATACCGAGGTTCCACTGTATCTGGAAAGTGCCAGATCAGTCATGATGCTGTGGCTATATCAGCTAGTTAGCTTCCAATAGTAACAGCCTGGTTGAACAGGCAGTCAACAGTTTCTGGCCTCAGACCAATTTGCATTGGTAGAAAAAATCTGGGAACCAGTAACATGTATTACTCCATAGTGTTGTATGTCTTTCACATCAACATTAACTACTATGACTATCTTATCCAGGCTTTACTAATATAGTACTTCACCACAGACACAGTACATGTCACAATTACTCAGATGCAAATAATGATTGAGAATGAAGCCTCCCTCACCCTCATGTTGACTGACCCACATGGTGTTTAGTGCTGACTGACCCACATGGTGTTTAGTGCTGACTGACCCACATGGTGTTTAGTGCTGATTGACCCACATGGTGTTTAGTGCTGACTGACCCACATGTTGTTTAGTGCTGACAGACCCACATGTTGTTTAGTGTTGACTGACCCACATGGTGTTTAGTGCTGACTGACCCACATGTTGTTTAGTGCTGACTGACCCACATGTTGTTTAGTGCTGACTGACCCACATGTTGTTTAGTGCTGACTGACCCAATGTTGTTTAGTGCTGACTGACCCACATGGTGTTAGTGCTGACTGACCACATGTTGTTTAGTGTTGACTGACCCACATGTTGTTTAGTGTTGACTGACCCACATGTTGTTTAGTGCTGACTGATCCACATGTTGTTTAGTGTTGACTGACCCACATGTTGTTTAGTGCTGACTGACCCACATGTTGTTTAGTGCTGACTGACCCACATGTTGTTTAGTGCTGACTGACCCACATGGTTTTTTGCTCTTCACAAAATACAGTACGATTTGTAATCATGTAATAATAATTATCTTAAATTTTGATGTGCTTCTACATATTGGTTGATAACTGTGGTGCTAAGTATTATACATTGATAACTGTGGTGCTAAGTATTATACATTGATAACTGTGGTGCTGAGTATTATACATTGATAACTGTGGTGCTAAGTATTATACATTGATAACTGTGGTGCTAAGTATTATACATGATAACTGTGGTGCTAAGTATTATACATTGATAACTGTGGTGCTAATGTATTATACATTGATAACTGTGGTGCTAAGTATTATACATTGATAACTGTGCTGCTAAGTATTATACATTGATAACTGTGGTGCTAAGTATTATACATTGATAACTGTGGTGCTAAGTATTATACATTGATAACTGTGCTGCTAAGTATTATACAGTGATAACTGTGGTGCTAAGTATTATACATTGATAACTGTGGTGCTAAGTATTATACATTGATAACTGTGCTGCTAAGTATTATACATTGATAACTGTGCTGCTAAGTATTATACATTGATAACTGTGGTGCTAAGTATTATACATTGATAACTGTGCTGCTAACTTTCATTGGTTGATAACAGTGGTGCTAAGGTTCATATGTTGGATAACTCTGTGTTCTCAGCAATTTGTGTTTTTGGGGGTTGAGCTCTGGCTCCTGGCTCATTTTATGTACATCAGCTATCATTAATGGTTTCTGGCTTCTTCATTCTTATCATTTATACTCTTGAAACTTCTTCCTTTCACTTTCTTACTACCCTGAGACTGAAGAAGTGTTTACTAACATCCATGTTACTCACCTGCATTTTTAACTTCCATTTGTATTTCTCTGTATCTGGGCCTTGGTTAACCCTTAAACGATCCAAACGTATATATATGTTCACGCGCGTAGCGCCCCAAACGTATAAATACATTTTCTTGGTCATTCATTCAACATTGCCACAATAAGCCTGAGTCACCTAGACATGAGAGAATGGGTGTGCGCACTCATTGTGCGCCATATTAAAATAATTGGGGATGCCTGGATACCATATGCTCTTTTTTCCTATTAAAAAAAAAAGATTTTTTTTTCTCAAAAAATTTGGGGCGCTACGCGAGTGAACGTATATATACGTTTGGACCGTTTAAGGGTTAAAAAAAAAAAAAAAAACCTCATCAGCCCAATAAACTCTTCTGAGCATTTTATTCTTCATTTTCATGTCCCTCTTGGCCATCCCTTCTTCCAGGGTCTTCCTTGTTGCCTTTCATGATGTAGCCTTTTAGCCCTAGGACTGATCTGCTGTATGCAGACCTTTGCACACTTTTAAGCTATTGAATGTACTTAATGAGGTTGGGACTCTAGGTTGGTGCACAATTTAAGATGGGCCTGATGTACATTGTGTACAAAACTCTGAAAGATTCTTTGTTCACCTCATATGAGCAGCGAAGATCAAATGATATATGTGATCTTTTGCTGACATGTTTATATTTACTCCTTGATGCTTTTCACTCACTGATATCTGTAGTTTCTTACCTCCCAGTCTGTACAGTAGGGCCCCGCTTTACGGCGTTTCGCTTTACAGCGTTCCACTAATATGGATATTTCAAACTGTGACAAAAACATGCTATATGGCTTCCCCCACCTGACTTTCTAATACAGTCACCGCACCCCACTCAACTTGTTTACATTCTCCATGAGCTCAGTAAGCACCACGTCTCTCCATTATGTCTGGAAACTCCAATATCTCAAGTGTTTTTAAAAGTTATTTTATATATACTCTGATGATTATACTTATGTATACCTTTACCTAAATAAACTTACACACTGTGCTGGCGTGCAGGTACACATTAAAGTCAGTAAGAGTGTCTCATGTCTCATGATGCTATATTAGTAATTATAATAATAATGATAATCACTGTGTCTCATTAAATGTCGTATATTACATTAATATACACATTTTCATTAATCCATCTATGATATTTTTTCAGAATTATATAATAAACACTATACATAACATATAAAGATGATAAATACACCCCACGGTAGAATAAACATAAATATGAGATGTGATAGCCAGATGACTTGTACGAGTGACGCCATATTAGTAATAATAATAATGCTCAATAATAATCAGTCTCATTTAATGTCGTATGTTATGTTAATATACACATTAATCCATCTATGATATTTTTACAAAATTATATAATTGATAAATACACCCCACAGTAGAATAAATAAACATAAATATGAGATGTGGTAGCCAGACAACTTGTACGAGTGACGGCAAGAATAACATTTTCTCTAGTCCAACAGAGAAAATGTGTTACTGGGGGTAACTGTAGAAAATTATTCCTTTTGTATGCTTTCACTCAGAGTGTCATTTCTTCTATAAAATGGTGTTACATGAGAATGGGAGTGTTCCCCTTTATTTATTCTACTTTATCAACATAGAGACAACTTGTACACAATGTAACTTGTACAAAAACCAGACATGTTTGCTTGGCTTGTTTACAAAACTGGTGTTCGCCTGGTTTGTTTACATAACTCCGCCAGTGTCCTCTCTCATTTACTCGTTTTATCTCATTTACCCACCTCTGACCCTACACTAAGACTACAAATATATTAAGGTAAGTAATGAGTGTACTATATGTGTATTTGACTTTTTTATTGTTTTTTAATGGCTAGTTCTATTGGTAACTTAATATATGTTAGTGTAAACTTGTTATCTATTATTTATATGCATTTATAAGTGGAAAAAAAGGTGTTCCACTTTATGGTGATTTCTGCTTTACGGCGGTAGCCTGGAACCTAACCTGCCATAAAAGTGGGGCCCTACTTCATTCAGTCTCTAGTCTTCCTGTCACTTGAACAAATTTCATGACCTACTTATTTGGATTGAACTCCAATGGCCACTAACTTGACCACCCCTGGAAAATGAAAACTCATGTGCTTATTTGTCTTAATAGTTGTACATTATCTGCAGACTAGTAATGACACTAGTACTGATCCTTTAGAGAGCATTTTAATTCAGCTTGAAACTCCCTCCTGTACAGTCACTTTGTTTTTTGTCATTCAGATACACTTTGATCCACTGTATGACTCTTTTATTCCTGCTTGATGTTCGGACTTGTGCACCAGAAGCTTTCTTTTAATCCAGAAGATTCATTCTTCCCATCCTTGTCTGTTTTGCTTTATCTTGGTAACTCTCATAAATCTTCAGCAGTTTGGTCAGACAGGATCTTCTGTCCATTTGTGTATTGTGTGTGTGTGTTGTCTTCGAATGTAGACTAAGGTAGTGTTCTGCTATTGTACATATGTGTAGGGTTGTCATCTGCTTGTTGTTTCAGGCAGTAGCACTCTGCGTCGACCGAGGAGCAAGTATGTAGTGCAGCAGCCAGGATACGACCCCCTCCAGCCTTCCCCATGTGCAGTCTCACCAAGATCCCCCCCTGCGACCTCGACTCTCTCTCCCCCTCTCCAAACTAACATTCCATATGTTTCACCATCTTTATCTTATCCATCTCCCTTTCTGCCTCTGGATGCAGATGCATCGGCTAATGCTAATGTACTGGAGTCATTCAGCAGTATCTTGTCTCCATCTCCGAGTGCACCTTTTGCAGCTTCCCCGGTGGATACTGGACTAAGCAGCGTCAATCTTGGAGAAAAGTTTTCCGAGGCGGCTTCAAGTCCTCCGCCATCCACTTCTCCCAGGGCATCCTTCGTCCAGTCAGATAACTCCTCTGTGATTCCTCCATCATTTGAGACTATGGTGAGTGTTTTTCTTGTCCTTTTAACAGAAAGTTGTGAATGTAACAAAAGAACATAAAAATGGAGGAATACTGCCTACTAACCCATGCAAGGTAGGTCCCTCTCAAATCCAACTCCTTCCACTTACATATTTATCCAGCCTATTCCTGAAGCTAGCCAAGAAGTTAGCCTCAGTACCTCAGGTCCTAATCCACAGAAATTCGGGTCTTAATCCACGTGCTGGCTGATCTTGAGTTGCTCTACGATATATTGCAAAACTGTTTTCACTGACAGTCACTAGCCCTGTATGTTATATATTATTCTTTATTCTGCTTTTCCTATTTTCTTTCTTTGCTCTTCTTTAATTGATGCACTTCATTACTGAGATCTGTGTCCAAACATCCTTCAGTTGGCAGTGAAGAAGGGGGTTCCTGATGCCTGTGAAGGTTTGTTGGTCCAAGCTATTGGAGCTACCCTCCCCTTCCTTGGAATAAACAGGAATGCTTCATATTCCCATTCACTGACTCTTACATAGTTAACCCTTAACCGTAAAACTGTCCAAACATAGATCTACGTTGACGTGCGTAGTGTTCTGAACATAGATCTGTGTTGACATGCGTAGTGCTCTGATTGTAGATCTGTTTTTTTTTTTACATGCTTTCATATGGCGAAAATAAAGGTCAGAGAGCTACCCACGTGAACGTAGATCTATGTTTGGACAGCTTAAGGGATAAACTGCCAATGAGGGCAGTTTAAGGGTTAACACCCCCCAACACACACACACACACACACACACACACACACACACACACACACACACACACACACACACACACACACACACACATCACATCACATATGAAAGACCCCTTGGGGCCAGCGATCATGTGGTTTTAAGCTTCGAATACACAGTAGAGCTACAACTGGAGGGGAGGCAGGAAGGCCAGGGTGAATGAAGCCATACTACAAGAAAGGGGACTACATGGGAATGAGGAACTTCCTGAATGGGGTTCAATGGGACAGAGAACTGGCAGGGAATCCAGTTAATGAGATGATGGAATATGTAACAACAATGTGCAAGGAGGCTTAGGAGAGGTTTGTACCCAAGGGTAACAGGAATAATGAAAAAGCCAGGCTGAGTCCATGGTTCACCCAAAGGTGCAGGGAGGCAAAAACCAGGTGTGCTAGGGAATGGAAGAAATATAGAAGGCAAAGGACCCAGGAGAATAAGGAGAGCAGTCGTAGAGCCAGAAATGAATATGCACAGATAAGAAGGGAGGCCCAACGACAATGTGAAAACAACATAGCGGCAAAAGCCAAATCTGACCCGAAGCTGTTATACAGCCACATCAGGAGGAAAACAACAGTCAAGGACCAGGTAATCAGGCTAAGGAAGGAAGGAGGAGAGACAACAAGAAATGACCGTGAAGTATATGAGGAACTCAACAAGAGATTTAAAGAAGTGTTCACAGAAGAGACAGAAGGGGCTCCAGAAAGACGGAGAGGTGGGGCACACCACTAAGTGCTGGACACAGTACACACAACTGAGGAAGAAGTGAAGAGGCTTCTGAGTGAGCTAGATACCTCAAAGGCAATGGGGTCAGATAACATCTCTCCATGGGTCCTGAGAGAGGGAGCAGAGGCGCTATGTGTACCCCTAACAACAATATTCAATACATCTATCGAAACAGGGAGATTGCCTGAGGCATGGAAGACAGCAAATGTAGTCCCAATCTTTAAAAAGGAGACAGACATGAAGCACTAAACTACAGACCAGTGTCACTGACATGTATAGTATGCAAAGTCATGGAGAAGATTATCATGAGAAGAGTGGTGGAACACCTAGAAAGGAATGATCTCATCAACAGCAGCCAACACGGTTTCAGGGACAGGAAATCCTGTGTCACAAACCTACTGGAGTTCCATGACAGGGTGACAGCAGTAAGACAAGAGAGAGAGAATGTTAGGTGGATTGCATTTTCTTGGACTGCAAGATGGCATTTGACACAGTTCCACACAAGAGTTTAGTGCAAAAACTGGAGGACCAAGCAGGGTTAACAGGGAAGGCACTACAATGCATCAGGGAATATGTACTTGTCAGGAAGACAGCAGCGAGTCATGGTACGTGGTGAGGTGTCAGTGGGCGCCTGTGACCAGCGGGGTCCCACAGGGGTCAGTCCTAGGACCATTGCTGTTTCTGGTATTTGTGAACAACATGACGGAAGAAATAGACTCCGAAGTGTCCCTGTTTGCAGATGACGTGAAGTTGATGAGAAGAATTCATTCGATTGAAGACCAGGCAGAACTACAAAGGGATCTGGACAGGCTGCAGACCTGGTCCAGCAATTGGCTCCTGGAGTTCAACCCCACCAAGTGCAGAGTCATGAAGATTGGGGAAGGGCAAAGAAGACTGCAGACGGAGTACAGTCTAGGGGGCCAGAGACTAAAAACCTCACTCAAGGAAAAAGATCTTGGGGTGAGTATAACACCAGGCACATCTCCTGAAGCGCACATCAACCAAATAACTGCTGCAGCATATGGGCGCCTAGCAAACCTCAGAACAGCATTCCGACATCTTAATAAGGAATCGTTCAGGACCCTGTACACCATGTACGTTAGGCCCATATTGGAGTATGCGGCACCAGTTTGGAACCCACACCTAGCCAAGCACGTAAAAAACTAGAGAAAGTACAAAGGTTTGCAACAAGACTAGTCCCAGAGCTAAGGGGTATGTCCACAGATGAATCACAGGGATGTTAGGAAGTATTTCTTCAGCCACAGAGTAGTCAGTAAGTGGAATAGTTTGGGAAGCGATGTAGTGGAGGCAGGATCCATACATAGCTTTAAGCAGAGGTATGATAAAGCTCACGGCTCAGGGAGAGTGACCTAGTAGCGATCAGTGAAGAGGCGGGGCCAGGAGCTCGGACTCGACCCCCGCAACCTCAACTAGGTGAGTACAACTAGGTGAGTACACACACACACACACACACACACACACACACACACACACACACACACACACACACACACACACACACACACACACACACACACACACACACACACACACGGGGCCAGGAGCTTGGACTCAAACTCTGCAACCTCAACTAGGTGAGTACATACATACACAAACACACACACAAAAAAAAAAGTCACACTTTTAGTGCTCTGTGAATATAAGTGTGTTTGAGGACTACCTAAGGTTACTGCAGGAGACGTTGATTAACCCTTAACCCCTTGACTGTCGCAACCCCCAATCCTGAGGTGTCTCCTGGCGTCGCAAAATTTAAAAAAAAAAAATTATTTTTCTTATGAAATGATAGAGAATCTTTTCCCGATTGTAATGACACCAAAAAAACAAAATTTGATGGAAAACTGACGGAATTATGCTCTCGTGAAGTTAGCGACCTGGGCGATATTTACAAATCGGCGATTTCGCCCACTTTGAGCCCTATTTTCTGCTAATTCCTTTGTTCCTGTCGACCAAACTCAAAGCTATTTATTTAGAACTCCATTTTTTTCTGTCAATTGAGTACAAGAAACTGCCCATTTTCTGATTTCAACTACCCAATAATGTGGTCAGAAATTTGCAATTTGGCCAATTTCACGAAAATTAAAAAATATGACAATTTCAAAATAAGGTCCAGAATGAACAATGCAGATATTCCTGGCTCTAAAATAACATATTCTTTGTTCATCAGTTATGTCTCAAGGCACCTCTGATATTACTCTTGCTTTCTATTTTGAATATTTATTCTAACGAAAAATAGAAGACTTATTATTATGCAGACTACTGCAATACTGTAATAATTGTATAAATAACATCAACCCATTCATGACTGCATATTAGAATGGCTAGTTGGACATTTATTGGACAATGACATCATTTGCTTACTTTTGAACATTGGCAAAAATCAAACATTTCCCCTACTTTGAGCTCCATTTCTAGGTTCTTTTTATAGTAAAATCAATCAAAATCACCTCTATTTCTATAATATGTTTTCCATTCTATCAAATGAGACCAAGAAAACGAGAATACAACCATAAATACTATACAAAAATAGACCACAAAGTCGGCGTTTTAATTAAAAAAAACGGTCCGAGTTTTTTTTTCTCATGCACTGCGTGCTTCAGGATTTTTTTTATATGGTGCACACTGACCACACAGACCCATTCTCTCACATGTGGGCCTACCAGCTTTCTCCTGCTTGATTTGAAGCCCCTAGAATTTATGAGTATATATACGTCAAACACGGTACCTCGTAAGACGTATATATACGGCCGTGACAGTCAAAGGGTTAAGCTGTCCAAACGTAGATCTATGTTTTTTTAACATTTGAAAGTATGCAAAAAAATGTAGATCATCTTTTTTTTTTTTTTAAATTTGAAAACGTGTAAAAAAAATTTTTCTCTACTGTTTTTTTTTTGTTATATTTGAAAATATGTAAAAAAAAGGTAGATCTACTTTTGGAGCACTACGGATTTGAACGTTGATCTGTTTGGACAGTTTAAGGGTTAAGTGTGTCAAGGTAATGAACTCTCTTTGAATTGATTTACAAGTTGCCCTGAGCCACGTAAGTGTGGGGAGAGCCACAATTTTATAAGTGAATTTGAAAGTGATATTTGGTGGCGCAAGTCAGAGTGGGCAGGCGTAATGTGGCACAGGCATTGTTGTCATATGTGCCACTGAAGAAAGATAATAAAGTGAAATTAGTGTGTGACCAGTGAAAAAATACAGTGAATAGGTTACCTTATATATCGACAAGTAATGGAGGTGGATATACACCAAGACAACACAACGAGTTGGACAATCTACAGGCTGCTACAGGCTGCATCGCAAGAATCTTGCCTATGCGTGGTTTTCGCATAGAAGACATAAACTAGTAGGTGGTCGTGGGTCAGGTCAGGTAGAGGAGCATAGGAGACCAGGTGTCACACGCAAACTCCACATACACACTTGTACACCATAACACACAATCCCACTCACTACTTTTCACACACTTAATAAACCCACACTCGTATAGTTACACACACACACACACACACACACACACACACACACACACACACACACACACACACACACACACACACACACACACACACACACACACACACACACACACACACACACACCGGGGTACCACAGAGGATACTAGAGAGTACCAGAGAGTATTCCTCGATCGCGACAGAACACAAGAAGAAAGGACTACACTGAAAGAGAGGGTACAGAGATGCAAGGAAGAACGAGAGGCAATGATGAAGATGAGCAGGACCCAGACACAAGAGGAAGGGCAAACACACCCCGCAGAAACTCCCGCAGAAGGACTCCAATCGCAACAATCCCAATGCAACTGAGCAATCTAAACCAGAACTCACACACTATTCCCTCTCCCACCAACCCCCACATCACAAACCTCATCCCAACAGCTACCCCCTATGGGCATTCTGACCCCACTCTCCTCATCACAAACCCCACCCACACCACAGCCCCATATAAGCCCCCACCAAGGCTCTCACTCCCCCAACCCCAATATTCTCCCAGGACCACAGTGATAGAAAAGAAGCTGAAGGTTTGGTACACAAATGCGGACGGAATAACGAATAAATATGAGGAGTGGCACGAAAGAATCAGCGAAAAATCCCCAGACATCATAGCAGTCACAAAGATGAAACTCGCTGAGACAATAACAGATGCAATCTTCCCACCGAGATATCAGATCCTGGGGAAAGATAGTAGTAGAGGGGGAGGAGGGGTTGCACTGCTCATAAAAAACCGATGGGGATTTGAGGAAATGGAAGGCATGGACATGATTGGAGAAAGGGACTACATAGTAGGTACAATTCAGTCTGGAGAACATAAAGTAGTTATTGGAGTGATGTATAACCCACCACAGAACTGCAGGAGGCCAAGAGAGGTGTACAAAGAAAGCAACAGAGCGATGATGGACACACTCGCTGAGGTGGCAAGAAGAGCTCACTCGAGTTACTGGTAATGGGCAATTTCAACCACAGGGAGATTGACTGGGAAAACCTGGAGCCACATGGGGGTCCCGAAACATGGAGAGCCAAGATGATGGATGTGGTACTTGAAAACCTCATGCATCAACATGTCAGGGACACTACCAGAGAGAGAGGGGAGGATGAGCCAGCAAGACTGGATCTTGTGTTCACCCTGAGCAGTTCAGGCATTGAGGACATCACTTACGAGAAGCCCCTTGGAGCTAGCGATCACGTGGTTCTGAGTTTTGATTATATAGTAGAGTTACAAGTGGAGAAGGTAACAGGAATTGAATGGGAAAAGCCAAACTATAAAAGGGGGGACTACACAGGTATGAGGAACTTCCTGCAGGTGGGACAGAGAAGTGGTAGGAAAATCAGTAAATGAGATGATGGAATATGTAACAACAAAGTGCAAGGAGGCAGAGGAAAGGTTTGTTCCCAAGGGAAATAGAAATAATAGGAAGGCCAAAGCGAGTCCTTGGTTTACCTGAAGGTGTAGGGAGGCAAAAACTAAGTGCACAAGAGAATGGAAAAGGTACAGGAGGCAAAGGACCCAGGAAAATAAGGAGATTAGTAGAAGAGCCAGAAACGAGTATGCACAGATGAGGAGGGAGGCCCAACGACAGGAAAACGACATAGCATCGAAAGTCAAGTCTGACCCGAAACCGCTGTATAGCCACATTAGGAGGAAGACAACAGTCAAAGACCAGGTGATAAGGCTGAGGAAAGAAGGTGGGGAACTCACAAGAAACGATCAAGAAGTATATGAGGAGCTCAATATGAGATTTAAGGAAGTATTTACAATGGAGACAGGAAGGCCTCTGGGGGGACAGAACAGAGGGGGACACCAGCAAGGAATATACCAACAAGTGTTGGATGACATACATACAAATGAGGAGGAGGTGAAGAAGCTGCTAAGGGACATAAATACCTCAAAGGCAATGGGACCGGACAACATCTTCCCGTGGGTCTTTAGAGAGGAAGCGGATATGCTGTGTGTGCCACTTACCACAATCTTCAACACATCCCTAGAAACTGGGCAACTACCTGAGGTATGGAAGATGCCAAATGTAGTTCCCATTTTTAAAAAAGGAGACAGAAAAGAGGCACTAAACTATAGACCTGTGTCACTGATGTGTATATAGTATGCAAAGTTATGGAGAAGATTATCAGGAGGAGAGTGGTGGAGCACCTGGAATGGAACAAGAGTATAAATGCCAACCAGCACGGATTCATGGAAGGCAAATCCGGTGTCACAAACCTTCTGGAGTTTTATGATAAAGTAACAGAAGTAAGACACGAGAGAGAGGGGTGGGTTGATTGCATCTTCTTGGACTGCAAGAAGGCCTTTGATACAGTTCCTCACAAGAGATTAGTGCAGAAGCTAGAGGATCAGGCGCATATAACAGAAAGGGCACTGCAATGGATCAGAGAATACCTGACAGGGAGGCAACAATGAGTCATGGAACGTAATGAGGTATCACAGTGGGCACCTGTGACGAGCGGGGTCCCACAGGGGTCAGTCCTAGGACCAGTGCTATTTTTGGTATATGTGAACAACATGATGGAAGGGTTAGACTCAGAATTGTCCTTGTTCGCAGATGATGTGAAGTTAATGAGGAGAATTCAATCAGATGAGGATCAGGCAGGACTTCAAAGAGACCTGGACAGACTAGACACCTAATCCAGCAACTGGCTTCTCAAATTTAACCCCGCCAAATGCAAAGTCATGAAGATCGGGGAAGGGCACAGAAAACCACAGACAGAGTATAGGCTAGGTGGCCAAAGACTGCAAACCTCGCTCAAGGAGAAAGATCTTGGGGTGAGTATAACATCGAGCATGTCTCTGGAAGCACGCATCAACCAGATAACTGCTGCAGCATATGGGTGCCTGGCAAACCTGAGAACAGCGTTCCGATACCTTAGTTAGGAATTGTTCAAGACACTGTACACCGTGTACGTCAGGCCCACACTGGAGTATGCAGCACCTGTTTGGAACCCGCACTTGATCAAGCACGTCAAGAAATTAGAGAGAGTGCAAAGGTTTGCGACAAGGTTAGCTCCAGAGCTAAAGGGAATGTCCTATCAAGAAAGGTTAAGGGAAATCGGCCTGATGACACTGGAGGACAGGAGGGTCAGGGGAGACATGATAATGACATATAAAATACTGTGTGGAATGGACAAGGTGGACAAAGATAGGATGTTCTAGGGAGGGGACACAGAAACAAGAGGTCACAATTGGAAGTTGAAGACTCAGATGAGTCAAAAGGATGTTAGGAAATATTTCTTCAGTCATAGAGTTGTCAGGCAGTGGAACAGCCTAGAAAGTGACGTAGTGGAGGCGGGAACCATACATAGTTTCAAGGCGAGGTATGATAAAGCTCATGGAGCAGGGAGAGAGAGGACCCAGTAGCAACCAGTGAAGAGGCAGGGCCAGGAGCTAAAACTTGACTCCTGCAACCACAAATAGGTGAGTACACACACACACACACACACACACACACACACACACACACACACACACACACACACACACACACACACACACACACACACACACACACACACACACACATGATCCTGCAGGAGAAAGCACGGCTGAGAGGCAAGCAGGAGTTCCGGAGTGTGTACCTCGATCGAGACAGAACACAGGATGAAAGGAAGACAATGAAAGAGAGAGTTCAAAAGCGAAAGGAGAAATGGGAGGAAATGAAAAAGGAGAGCAGAATAACCCAGGATCAAATGGAAGGACAAGCGCACCCCCCAGAAACACCTGCAGAAGGACTCCAGCCACGACACCCCCAAGGCAACTGAACAATCCAAACCAACCATCACACACCAGTCCCTCTGTTTCCACCCCCTGCACCACAGTTACAGTATTAGAACAGAAGTTGAAGGTTTAGTACACAAATGCAGATGGATTAACGAATAAACATGAGGAATGACAAGAAAGAATCAATGAGAAATCCCCAGACATCATAGCAGTTACGGAAACAAAACTCACGGAGACAATAACAGATGCAATCTTCCCACCAGGATACCAGATCATGAGGAAAGATAGAAAGGGCAGGGGGGGAGGTGGGGTTGCTCTGCTCGTAAAAAACAGATGGAAATTCGAGAAAATGGAAGGCATAGATGAGACGGGAGAAAGAGACTACATAGCAGGTACACTTCAGTCTGGGGAACACAAAGTGGTCATTGCAGTGATGTATAATCCACCACAGAACTGCAGGAGGCCAAGAGAGGAATATGAAGAGAGCAACAGAGCAATGGTGGACACACTTGCTGAGGTGGCAAGAAGAGCTCACTCCAGCAGAGCAAAGTTGCTGGTTATGGGGGATTTCAACCACAGAGAGATTGACTGGGAGAACCTGGAGCCACATGGGGGTCCCGAAACATGGAGAGCCAGGATGTTGGACGTGGTGCTGGAAAACCTCATGCACCAACATGTTAAGGACACTACCAGAGTGAGAGGGGAGGATGAACCAGCAAGATTGGACCTTACGTTCACCCTGGGCAGCTCAGACATTGAGGACATCAAGTATGAGAGTCCCCTAGGAGCTAGCGACTACGTGGTTCTTTGCTTTCAATACATAGTAGAGCTGCAAGTGGAGAGAATAACAGGAGTTGAATGGGAAAAGCCTGACTATAAAAGAGGGGACTACATAGGGTTGAAGAACTTCCTGCAGGAGGTCCAGTGGGACAGAGAACTGGCAGGAAAGCCAGTAAATGAAATGATGGAATATGTAACAACAAAATGCAAGGAGGCAGTGGAAAGGTTTATTCCCAAGGGCAACAGTAACAACGGGAAGACCAGAACGAGCCCCTGGTTTACCCGACGGTGTAAGGAGGCAAATAGAGTGCAATAGAGAATGGAAAAAGTACAGAAGGCAGAGAACACACGAAAATAGGGAGATCAGTCGCAGAGCCAGGAATGAGTACGCACAGGTAAGGAGGGAGGCCCAGCGACAGTATGAAAATGACATAGCATCGAGAATCAAGACGGACCCGAAACTGTTGTATAGCCACATCAGGAGGAAGACAACAGTCAAAGACCAGGTGATCAGATTAAGGACAGAAGGTGGAGAACTCACAAGAAATGATCAGGAGGTATATTAGGAGCTGAACAGGAGATTTAAGGAAGTTTTTACAGTAGAGACAGGAAGGGCTGTGGGAAGACAGCACAGAAGGGAATATACCAACAAGTGTTGGATGACATACAAACAACTGAGGAGGAGGTGAAGAAGCTCTTAACCCTTTGACTGTTTTCGACGTATAAATACGTCTTACGAGCCAATGTTTCTGACGTATATATACTCAGCTAATGAGAGCATAGGCAATGGGGTCGAAGAGGTATGGGGTAGGTTTAAAAATGTAGTGTTAGAGTGTTCAGCAGAAGTTTGTGGTTACAGGAAAGTGGGTGCAGGAGGGAAGAGGAGCGATTGGTGGAATGATGATGTAAAGAGAGTAGTAAGGGAGAAAAAGTTAGCATATGAGAAGTTTTTACAAAGTAGAAGTGATGCAAGGAGGGAGAGTATATGGAGAAAAAGAGAGAGGTTAAGAGAGTGGTGAAGCAATGTAAAAAAGAGAGCAAATGAGAGAGTGGGTGAGATGTTATCAACAAATTTTGTTGAAAATAAGAAAAAGTTTTGGAGTGAGATTAACAAGTTAAGAAAGCCTAGAGAACAAATGGATTTGTCAGTTAAAAATAGGAGAGGAGAGAGTTATTAAATGGAGAGTTAGAGGTATTGGGAAGATGGAAGGATATTTTGAGGAATTGTTAAATGTTTGATGAAGATAGGGAAACTGTGATTTCGTGTATAGGGCAAGGAGGAATAACATCTTGTAGGAGTGAGGAAGAGCCAGTTGTGAGTGTGGGGGAAGTTCGTGAGGCAGTAGGTAAAATGAAAGGGGGTAAGGCAGCCGGGATTGATGGGATAAAGATAGAAATGTTAAAAGCAGGTGGGGATATAGTTTTGGAGTGGTTGGTGCAATTGTTTAATAAATGTATGGAAGAGGGTAAGGTACCTAGGGATTGGCAGAGAGCATGCATAGTTCCTTTGTATAAAGGCAAAGGGGATAAAAGAGAGTGCAAAAATTATAGGGGGATAAGTCTGTTGAGTGTACCTGGTAAAGTGTATGGTAGAGTTATAATTGAAAGAATTAAGAGTAAGACGGAGAATAGGATAGCAGATGAACAAGGAGGCTTTAGGAAAGGTAGGGGGTGTGTGGACCAGGTGTTTACAGTGAAACATATAAGTGAACAGTATTTAGATAAGGCTAAAGAGGTCTTTGTGGCATTTATGGATTTGGAAAAGGCGTATGACAGGGTGGATAGGGGGGCAATGTGGCAGATGTTGCAAGTGTATGGTGTAGGAGGTAGGTTACTGAAAGCAGTGAAGAGTTTTTACGAGGATTAGTGAGGCTCAAGTTAGAGTATGTAGGAAAGAGGGAAATTTTTTCCCAGTAAAAGTAGGCCTTAGACAAGGATGTGTGATGTCACCGTGGTTGTTTAATATATTTATAGATGGGGTTGTAAGAGAAGTAAATGCGAGGGTCTTGGCAAGAGGCGTGGAGTTAAAAGATAAAGAATCACACACAAAGTGGGAGTTGTCACAGCTGCTCTTTGCTGATGACACTGTGCTCTTGGGAGATTCTGAAGAGAAGTTGCAGAGATTGGTGGATGAATTTGGTAGGGTGTGCAAAAGAAGAAAATTAAAGGTGAATACAGGAAAGAGTAAGGTTATGAGGATAACAAAAAGATTAGGTGATGAAGATTGAATATCAGATTGGAGGGAGAGAGTATGGAGGAGGTGAACGTATTCAGATATTTGGGAGTGGACGTGTCAGCGGATGGGTCTATGAAAGATGAGGTGAATCATAGAATTGATGAGGGAAAAAGAGAGTGAGTGGTACACTTAGGAGTCTGTGGAGACAAAGAACTTTGTCCTTGGAGGCAAAGAGGGGAATGTATGAGAGTATAGTTTTTACCAACGCTCTTATATGGGTGTGAAGCGTGGGTGATGAATGTTGCAGCGAGGAGAAGGCTGGAGGCAGTGGAGATGTCATGTCTGAGGGCAATGTGTGGTGTGAATATAATGCAGAGAATTCGTAGTTTGGAAGTTAGGAGGAGGTGCGGGATTACCAAAACTGTTGTCCAGAGGGCTGAGGAAGGGTTGTGAGGTGGTTCGGACATGTAGAGAGAATGGAGCGAAACAGAATGACTTCAAGAGTGTATCAGTCTGTAGTGGAAGGAAGGCGGGGTAGGGGTCGGCCTAGGAAGGGTTGGAGGGAGGGGGTAAAGGAGGTTTTGTGTGCGAGGGGCTTGGACTTCCAGCAGGCATGCTTGAGCGTGTTTGATAGGAGTAAATGGAGACAAATGGTTTTTAATACTTGACGTGCTGTTGGAGTGTGAGCAAAGTAACATTTATGAAGGGATTCAGGGAAACCGGCAGGCCGGACTTGAGTCCTGGAGATGGGAAGTACAGTGCCTGCACTCTGAAGGAGGGGTGTTAATGTTGCAGTTTAAAAACTGTAGTGTAAAGCACCCTTCTGGCAAGACAGTGATGGAGTGAATGATGGTGAAAGTTTTTCTTTTTCGGGCCACCCTGCCTTGGTGGGAATCGGCCGGTGTGATAATAAAAAAAAAAAAAATATACTCAATAATTCTAGCGGCTTCAAATCAAGCGGGAGAAAGCTGTAGGCCCACATGTGAGAGAATGGGTCTGTGTGGTCAGTGTGCACCACATAAAAAAAATCCTGCAGCACACATTGCATAATGAGAAAAAAAAAACTGATCGTTTTTTTTGGAATAAAACGCCGACTTTGAGGTGTATTTTCGTATAGTATTTATCGTTGTATTCGCATTTTCATGGTCTTAGGTGATAAAATGGAAAACATATTACAGAAATAGAGATGATTTTCATTACTTTGACGATGAAAACGACCTTGAAACTGAGCTCAAAGTAGCGGAAATTTCGATTTTTACCAATGTTCAGGAGTAAATAAATCACACCACACGTCCAATACACGTCAACTGGTGAGTCTAATATTCTTTCACTAGTGCACTGATATTATTTATACCATTTTTACAATAATGCAGTAGTCTGCCTAACAGTAAATTTTGTATTTTTTGTATGAATAAAAAATCAAAATAGAAAGAAATAATAATATAAGAGGAGCCTAGAGATGTGATTAATGAACAGAGCATATGTTATTTAGTGCACGAATGTCCTACCTTGTTTATTCTGGACCCTATTTTGAAACTGGCATCTTTTTTTAGTTTGTGTGAAATTGGCCAAATTGCCAATTTCTGACACCATATTGGTAGTCCAAATTAGTAAATGGGAGGTTTCTTGTACTCAGCTGATAGATAAAATGGAGTTCTAAAGAAATAGCTATGGAGTTTTGGTCAACTGGAACAATGGAATTGGCTGAAAATAGGGCTCAAAGTCGGCGAAATCGCCGATACGCTTATGTCGCCGAGACAGCTAAATTCGCGGGAGCATAATTCCACGAGTTTTCGACCAAATTTCGAACTTTTGGTGTCATTACCATCGGGAAAAGATTCTCTATCATTTCATAAGAAAAAATATTTGTTTTTTTTTTTTTCAAAAATTGAGCGACATAGAATGACAGTTTCAGAGAGGGGTCTGAAGCAGTCAAAGGATTAAGTGACCTTGATACCTCAAAGGCGATGGGACCAGACAACATCTCCCCATGGGTCCTTAGAGAAGGAGCAGAGATGCTGTGCGTGCCTCTAACCACAATCTTCAACACATCCCTTGATACTGGGCAACTACAGTGGACCCCCGCATACCGTTGGCCTTGCATAACGTTAAATCCGCATACCACTACATTTTATCGCCAAGATTTTGCCTCGCATACCGCTAAAAAACCTGCTCAACGCTGTTCGTCCGAGACGCGTCTAATGTGCGCCCTTAGCCAGCCTCACATGTTCCGCCGGTGGCATTGTTTACCAGCCAGCCTCCGCTGTAACATCCAAGCATACAATCGGAACATTTCGTATTATTACAGTGTTTTTGGTGATTTTATCTGCAAAATAAGTGACCATGGGCCCCAAGAAAGCTTCTAGTGCCAACCCTACAGCAATAAGGGTGAGAATTACTATAGAGATGAAGAAAAAGATCATTGATAAGTATGAAAGTGGAGTGTGTGTCTCCGAGCTGGCCAGGTTGTATAATAAACCCCAATCAACCATCGCTACTATTGTGGTACAGTGCTGCTGCTGCTGCTGTACCACCGTCAGCTGCTGCTGCTGCTGCACTGTCAGCTGCTGCTGCTGCTGCTGTAGCACCGTCAGCTGCTGCTGCTGCTGTACCACCGTCAGTTGCTGCTGCTGCTGTAGTACCGTCTGCTGCTACTGTAGCATCGTCTGCTGCTGCTGTAGCATCGTCTGCTGCTGCTGTAGCACTGTCAGCTGCTGCTGCTGCTGTAGTACCATCTGCTGCTGCTGTAGCATTGTCTGCTGCTGCTGCTGTAGCACTGTCAGCTGCTGCTGTAGCACTGTCAGCTGCTGCTGCTGCTGCTGTAGCACTGTCAGCTGCTGCTGCTGCTGCTACTGTAGCACCGTTGTTGGTGTGGCTTATTGAGAATACCAAGAAACAATTAACCACCCCAGAGGATTTGCCACCCAGGATAACCCAAAAAAGTCAGTGTTATCGAAGACTGTCTAACTTATTTCCATTGGGGTCCTTAATCTTGTCTCCCAGGATGCAACCCACACCAGTCGACTAACACCCAGGTGAACAGGGAAAAATGCCTGGAACTAGTGCTCATATTGGTGAATTTAAAGCCAGCAAAGGTTGGTTTGAGAGATTTAAGAATTGTAGTGGCAT